>NQII01000428.1:450821-586932 GCA_002778355.1 Clitarchus hookeri
AAATGCATCCTATCTGACAGAGGCACTCGCTTTACAGATAAATTATTTTAAGAATTGCTGGCTAAACATAAATTACAAACACTACAAACCACAGCTTACAATCTTCGAACCAATGGATTTACAGAGGCAGTCGACACAACAATAGGAAAACTTTTAAGCATGTACGCCAGCCCTGAGCTACAACGTTGGGATAAATATCTACCCTATACTTTTTTAATTAGACCACCAATATAAACACATATAAAGTATTTACTCCTTTTTATTTGGTGCACAGAGTAAAAGCTACACAACCACCGCACGTAATTTTGTGCATGCCAAACGTACTAACTCTGGACTGGCATCAAACATTGGATCATATTCGACAAACCGCCAAACGATACGTATAAAAAAGACGGGAGGAACAATGCAAATATTTCAACAAGAAATTCAAACCAACAAAGTATAAGCAAGGGCAACATGCATGTATCCGAAATGCAAGCAAAAAGACCTCCAGTTTAAATTTAGGGACACTGTTAAATTTTTTTAATACTTTCCTTTAACACAGTCACACTACAGTTATGAAAAAATAATTCGAGTGTATAAATGTTTTAATTCGTCGCTTAAAATATTGCGAATACTTATAAATGTAAATATTTATATTATTTGAAATTCACATTTATTTAGCTTCCTGCTGCAAAAGTGGAGCTCTCTTTGTAATATTATCTATGTAAAATTGATGTGGTATGGAATAAACTGGTTGTCAAGGATACAAGGTATAAAAAAAAATAATTTGAAAAGAGAATGAAGAACCATGCTAATGTGTAAATAAACGTCTAAAAATTAATAATGTTTGTATACAATAGGTCTGCTGGAAGAGAAATTTTCTGTTGTCCGGAAGTTGTGGTTCTTAAGAGTGAACCAATGTGCGAGAGCGGCCCAAACCCGGTGAATTCGACCGGAGATACTTTTTAATCCAAGGCTCGTCAACGTCTTCTTGAGTCGGCCGAAGAAAATTTTATCAGATAAATTTTCAGATTAGCGTAAATAATATGCTGAACTTGAAGCACGCCGCCTCCTGTTGACTAAGAGTCTCAAAGGAATTATTTTGTTTTTTTAATTTACTTGAAATTTCTAATTAATTTACTTGTTTAGTTACATTACTATACATTATCCTAGCCGGAGTTGAAATGAGTTTAGATTATATTTGCCAGATTTATCTTCGTTATCAATTTATTATATGTATAGATGTAATGCAAAATTTTTCTGTCCTAAATATGATGCAGTAGCATCACAGTATTTTTTTACCTTTACTTGTACATGGAAAAAATGACAACGCTACATAGAGGTAAAAAAAGTGTCTGCCCAACATGGTGGAGCCCAGAAAATAGTTCAGTAGATTATTCTACACTAAACAATCACATCAAATCTTGTAAATTTAGCCTATGTAATTTAGTTACTATCGAGATCCATATTTGTTACGAAGTATAAAGCGTAACGTGAACATGGAGAACACAAATCAAACAGTGAAAGCACTTGTAGCAACAACAAACACTGAAAGCCTGGAGAAATATTCTCAGGTCAAACCTACCGAAAATGTTAACCTTACTCCCGAGAACGTTTCTAATAACGCAGATAATTCTGGAATGAATGCTGAAAATGAGACTCAAAGACAATTTGTTCAGTTGAAAAACATGTTTCAGATAATAAATATGCAAATTGCATCATGTTTGGAAAACAAAATTTGCAACTTGAGTCCCAAAACAATAATTTGAGAATGCAAATTCATTCTGAACTCCCACAACAGAATTTACAACTGATAATCGAAATTCAGTCTAATAGACGCGGTAAATTCGCGGTTATGGCATCAGATCGAATAAATTAATGCGAGGTTTGAGAAACATGGAATGGAGGTGGAAAACAGGTTGACACAAAAAGCCGCTTAAGCTACAGAAACGAAAACTAAACGAGCGTTAAAAGAAATGTAAACGAGAAATACCGTAACGATATCGGAAATTGCGTTAATGAAAACACAAATCACTAAAAACAAGACCACTATAGACCAAATTGGGAAACAAGCAGAAAAGAATGCTAAACAGTTGAGTAACGCAATTCGCGAAGCACATGAAGTTAACGAAAAAACTTAGGGACATAACTACATTCTACCCTAGCCGGAGTTGAAATGAGTGTAGTTTATATTTGCCAGATAAATCCTCATCAATTTATTTTATGTATAGATATATTGCCAAACATTTTTATGCAAAATATATAGCGGCATTAATGTTACCTGAGCGGTCAGGGATAGTAATGCGGATGTCGTCCGGCCACTATGTTAAGAAAAGTCAGAATATTACACAATATTCCTATTTAGAATAGAATGGGCGCCAGCTCACAGGGTGAGCACGAAGTCACCATTCTCAGGATCGTGGGCAGAACGACCACATGGCTGTATCCCCTGATACACATGGCACACGTTTTCAGGAAAACGTAATATACAGCCGGGGTATTCAGGCTCCCCAGCCCACCTTAGTACTACCATTTACCTTATAAATGAAGGATGACTCTTTGAGGCGTCGATGACTTCCTGGATAGTGCCAGGGCCCGAAATACATTACTAATTGAGAACTCACAAGTTTTGGTTTACTCAAGTAAATTGTATTGCCGAATAGTGTACACAGTTACATGTATATAATGCAAATTAAGGTGGACCAGACTCACAAGGCCTGCCAGAGGCCATTAATATACAAAAAGGCCAAAAATGGCACGAAAAATTAAAATAGTAACTAAACCTTCGGGGTCGGTAAATTGAGCTGACGGAGGGGTACTGCGAACCCTGGGAATATTGTTGGTAAACTAAATAAAAGTTCCAGTAAATTACGTAAACCTATTGAAGTTAAGTGTTCAGAACAAAATATGAAAGTCCCCCACGACGCGATGCACGTACAGCATCTACGATCCGTGGAATCAGAGCTCGCTCCACTCTGCGAGGTAATTTAATTAACTGACCTCATTAACATAGAACTTGAAACATATACACATAAGACACTGAAACGTTCTGAGTTTTCTTAATCCTCTAGAGATTTAAGAGTTCTTAATTAAGCAGTAATTTAAATACAAAGCATGATTATGTGGTGCCTTGCAGAGCACGTGGGAAATGTAGATATGTTAAGTTTTGGGGCACTCTACGGCCAGAATGGTCAGGTTGAATGGAATACAAAATATTTCCCACGTCACTAATTAGCTTGATTTGACACACAATTGCAGTCGGAAAATTATATAGAACACTTTAAATACCCTAGCCTTGCTACTTTACACCGCATTAACTATGCACGTGGCGTGAATTTATTCTGCGATTACTTCGCAATCCCCTAAGGGCGAATTTCACGGACATTTGCTCGTGGGCGATAAATTTTAACGCCATTTAATACACATTCTAACACTTGAATCCTATCCTAATTACATATATATCTCTAGGGACACCACAGGCACTCGGTTGGATCACTTAGTATATCGGGTCATGGCCCGTTCCCAAGTAAACAATGCGGACGTCCACGTCAGAATCACAGTTTTATTTTACTTGTACATGTAAAATATGACAACGCTACACGAGGCTGGCAGAAATATATCTTAAATTGTCAATAAACTGTCCCTTTCACATAATCTGCCATCGTCCAAATTCAACGAAACTGCAAGATTTTTCAGTCCAGATGACCTGGAGTGGTGCTGGTGACGAGAGGAGTGTCCCTATACAACAATTCCTGTTCTTGGGGGAAACTCAACGAGTCTCAGCTGCCGTACCACTCAAGTAAACTTTATAAAATGCGCTCAGCAATGTTAACATCAGCGAACAGGAATGACAGCATACACAGAAGGTCTGAGAGAATAAGTTTGGTTGTCGTAAACTAGGCGAGTATGGTTATATATACCTGAAGATGGATGTATTGCTCCTGTGCCATGTGTTCGAGAATTTCCGGGATTTGGCTGGGCGAAATCTCTGCCACTGCCATACTTTAACTTTAAATGGACAGTAAATGATATTGATGTACTGACAACAGGGATGTTGACTACATAATAGTTGTAGATGTGAAGTACCTCACAGGACTCCGCAAGGAGCATAAAACATGCCAGTAGGCTGGAGCTGCCAAACATGGACATGGACAATTTTGTTTCTGAAATACACACCAATGATTTCTACATGGACCTTGCTTCATATCCAGCACTCTGTCTGATTTCGATAAGAGAAGAAGTTTTTGGGCTGAGAGCGACAATGAATAGTTACACATGCAAGGGTAAATAGGTTAAACAAGTCAAGAGAATCATACAAAATGTAAAGAGTAAGATCAAGTTCGAGGATTACAAAAATGTACTGTAGAACTGACAGGTGACGAGGGTAAAGTGAGTCGTATAGTAGCAAAACCAAATAAATCACTTTTCTCAGAATTAAGTTATCTCTGCATTTATTTAGCCAATATAGGTATCTATCACCTTCTGAGAACAGGAAGTTTCACAACCAGCTATATAACATTGTTATAAGCATGTGAAGTAAGGAGTTGGTTTCAAAACCAGATATTTAGCTTTTCACTTGCAAAACCAGATACATCCATCACCGCGCCAAGCGCTGTGTGCTGCTGTGCATCAGTATATTCCCACCTATGGCAGTTGTTCTCTGCAGTGGAAAGTTGCATACGCATATAGCGTTGTTTCTGGCATGCAATTATTGTTATATACGCAGTTACTTTTGTTTGTGTGTGTTCAATATGGACTCTCATCCAGAGGAATCCACGGATCTACCAAGAATGCGGCAGCGCCATGAAGGTCTTGCTTGTATTTGCACGCATCGAATATGTTATAAAGAGAACTGAGGTAATAATGGATCCACAGGGATGTATGTACCAATAATTTTTCCATGTTTGGAACTGTTATTCCTCTTGCAGGAAGAGACTTTGTTTGGAAAAGTACAGTTCATAACACACGGTGTCCTCCCGCCTAATGGCGCTTTAATTTTAACCCCTGCAAACAGATTTTTATCGAGAGAACCTCAAAGAGAGATGATGTTCTTAGTAAGGGCGAAGTTCCCCATATAAGTGAGATTGAATGTTACAAGAGTGTTTGCAAATCGTCGAAACGAATCAAGAGTGTGAGGTCTCCTTTAATACCGCCTGGAGAGTAAATCTTTGCATTGAAGTTACGAGACGTTTCAGTCGTGCTTGGAAAACATTTTGGTGATGACTGGTTTTCTTCTGAGTCCCTATCGTATTTCAGAAACATTTTTTAAGGACATGCAGTCAACGTTGAGTCCGTTAAAGATAATTTTAGTACTAAGGACAAAGACAATTTTTGCCAACAGGAGAGTGGAATTGACGATTTGATTGTTTGGTGCTCTTATTGTAGAGTGACATGTAAGGGTGATGATTTGATTTATTATTCATGTTTAACAATGCTCTCCCTTCAGGTATTCAACTAACACCATTATTAATGTTTATTTAACATTAGTATATATTCCCTTTGGCTTTGTAGGCTTGTACAGTTTCAACAGTGCATCGTGCTATCAAATGTTTGTGTTGCAAAACCAGATACATTCAAAATATTGGTTCAAAACCAGATAAATCCACATTATAACCCTAAAAATTTCGCAAACCATAATGTCAGTGAAAATCATATTCTCCATGAATATGTTTACATTACATACTTAAATTATATCTGATTGCCACATTATTTAATATTTATCCAATAGAGTACACAATTATTTTTTCTCCTGACAAATTATGATTTTGTGATATATCTCGTTTTGAAAATAGACGTCTCATATGTAAAATTGTAGGTCGCACCATTACGATGTATATGCGATGTTTGAACAAACTGGCACTCATGTGGAAGGAAGGCAAAGGTAAGATCCTGGATGATGGAATACATTTGGTACCATACAGATATAAAAAGTGAATAAATGATTTTTCTTATATTATTTTGAACTGATTTTCGGCAGGCATGTATCATCATATATGTGTCTACTCCCAGAAGAGCAACTGGGATGGAATGTAGTGCAAATGCCTCTCCCGGGCATGTTGAAGAACTGATTCCATTCCCCTCTATTACATCGAATGCATATCATAATCGTATGGAATTGTGAAAAATAGTCCACGTTTTATTAGGTTGCTTCAGTTTTTTTTCAGTAACACGCTGTATTCTTTGCAAGAGGCATGCTCATATTATCTGGAGTGTCGTCGATATATCTTGAAAACTGACGTTAATACATCTTATATAAATATACATATATATATATCTGTGTGTGTGTGTGTGTGATTTGTCTCCTTTTTCGCTTCTCACAATTTATCATGTGTTTTTGTGCGTGGGATGCGGTATCAATGTTGGACCTCCGAACTGGGGCTTATGGCAATTTCCTGGGGGTTTTCATTGCTTATCCTAGCAAGAGTTATGAATGTGAAATGGTATTCGTGGCTCACACATGCTGCAGTTACTGGTAGTTTCATACTTGCATTTCTTCTTTATTTATGCCCAGTCCCCAAATTCTCTTTCCCTCTGCCTTTTTCTAGATTCTTCTTTCGTTATTGTTTTATTTCTCTGTGTCCCTTTGTCCACTTAGTTTTTTTTTTTTTTAAAGAAGCTTTCTTTTTTCTGCCTTATAATCCATCTATGCACTGTTTTTGATCAGCACTGTAGGTTTAAAAGTGAATTAATATTTAAATAAAAACTGAAATCTCAGTGGTGTTTGATGGTATAGTGAACAGCCCTCAGTCCAAGTCCGAGGAGCTGTGTGCATGGTTGTTTAACAGCTCTGCTGGTGGTAATGTTTAAGGGCGATATTTACGACAGCTTTTAGGCCTTCCTTGAGACCATCACTGAAGAAAAATTGAATTAAAGTTGTAGCTTAATTTTTATAAAAATAATTTTATAAAGTAAGTTTTTTAAAAGTTATAATTAATTTTTGTGAGAAGTTTTTTCATCGCCATGCTTAACATCAAGTAAAATGTCTACCAATATATTTTTAATAAAACCTGGTTCATATTTGTAAATACTTATTATTACCTATTTCCTCCAATTCGTCTTTGATTTGCATTTGTTTAATTCTTTGGAGAAAAAAGCAAGCATGTGTATAAATTTAGTACGACGTTTTCTTTAAATGTGCTACTAATGGTTTGTTTTACCTTGTAATTATAATATATATACGCATTAAATTGGCGCTACAAATTATTCTATGCCAATAAACACAACTTATACATGCCTTGAATGTTAAAACATTTTAAGGAGACATTACAAATATTTTTAATAGAATGAAAATAAAATAAATCATTACTAATTAAATAATAACACAATTTGAAAAAATTATGAGATTAACATAAATTGTGAAGTAAGAATTCGTCTTGTTGAGACTTGTCGACCTTTCTGTCCCGAGGCACACCATACTCGTAAGAAAATTTAATGAAAAAAAAAACAATATTTCTAATTTCTACAGATGGACTGGTGGCATTGCAAAGTGTATAACACATTAAAAACACTATTTTTCTTACATATCTCTATAGCCGAGTGGTCTAAGTGATCTGCATGCCAACCAAAGGTTCGGCAGTTGGACCCTGCTCTCCTCCAAGGAATTTTTTGTGCTCTGAAAATTAAGTAAGAATAACAACGCTCCTGGTGGTCAACAATGGAACTACAGCAGATAGAACAGTATTGCAGTCGAGCGCAAGCGAGAGAGCGAGTGTAGTACTCCTGGTAAGCTGCATTCGAACAAAAACACAACACCCCTAGCAGGCGACAAGGAAACTATGACAGTCGAAACATTATAGCAGCCTACAGCAGACGAAATGATACGGTGGCCAAAGGTGACGAAATATGGGTGGTAACATCATAGGGGTGGTAACATCATGGGGATGACGTCATAATTGGTAAAATTGGGGTGCCGTCATTGGGAGGTGATATCATAGAGGTTTATGACATCCAAGATGGACTCTGGGTAATGCAATCCAAGATGGCGATGGGTGAATCTCGAATCCCCAAACCACCACCGTTTGTGCTACGACGAATGTTTTCTTACTACTAACATACGATCGACAAATTACAGTGTTACCACACGAGAAAACTTTGTTTTTAGCTGCTCTGGCACTTACTGTTCTAATGAATAATTTGCCTGAAATAAGTCATACCTGAATCGTTCCGTCATTAGATTTCATGGCATACAGACAAAAATTAACACACTCAATTCCTTTCGACTGACATTTAACGAGGCATGCATCATGCCTTAATATTGATACCGAGTAGCAAGTTGTGGCTCAAGCCCTGCAGTTCTCTAAAAACTGGTACAGGCCGCAGTGGCTGAGCAGTTAGTCTGTTCGCCTCCCACCAAGGTGAGCCATGCCATGATCGACTTTAACATAATAGAAAAAACTGTACGTCTCATGTTTTTGTTAAAAGTGTGTGCTGGATGTTTGGGGATCGGCCTGGCAGGTTTGAACGGGCAGAAGCATGACCTCAAAATCAGTGTATATAACTATTGTCATTTTGTCTGCGTTGTGGTGGTTTTTTAATTTGATGGTGGATTTTCTTCACTTCTTGTCGTAGCTTGGCATCTCAATCCGCGCAGGAGGATGATGGCTGCAATACTTCTTGTTCTCCCCCAGCACCTCTTCGCCTGTATTTTCTGTCACTCGCAGCCTAGGATCATAGCATATGAAACATCTTTTGCAAATATGTAATTTGTCCTCGTGGGCTGTCATTTAAGGTCCCACCAGGCGAGAAAAGTTATTTTTGTATGTGTAGTGTGCATTGACTTTGGTGGTGAGGAAGAGATCGAAACGTATGGGCTTCTCTTCATCACAGACACGTCTTGGTTCCATCTTCATTTCGTCATTAAATATAAATGCATTTACCATCACTCCAGGATTTTGCTTTTCAAATTTCCATATCTGGTGCAGAGGTGTGGGAAATTCAATGCCACTAAAATCGAACTTGCTTTTCTGTTCTCTGTGGCGTTTGTCTACATGGTCAGGGTGAGCTCCTTCGACATATCTGGCGAGCATGGCCCACTTGAAGCACTCGTCATCCTCGTTCTTCGGGTTCATCACAGCTTCCCTGTTTTTGGTGGGCGCTGGCAAATCGATGCAACTGGGAGCACGCAGGTGTCCAATTTATTTATTCTGAGCCGCATTCTCTTTACTGCTGTAAGTGTCCATCCAGATCCCTTTGCCATATACTCCTCCACTTCTTGGTATATTTTGATTAAACTAGCTGCCAAAGCTTCATCCACATCATATTCGTTTTAAATGGGCAAATATTTGGTCTTGAAAGCGTGCTGGTATACTTCATTTACATGGGGCTCATGTTTGCCATTGTCACATAACAAGAATAAATTAAATTTTATTGGCCCATTTAGACTTACTTCTTTAAGCAGCTGGCCGATGATACTCTGTTTCATTTCTTCCACATATGTGCACACGTCCTTGGCCTGGTCAAATGTATTTTCTGTCACATATGACTTTAAGTTGCCTCTAAAGGCAGTATCGGCTAACACAAATCCGTGGGCCGTCGGCTGTCCAGCCCCCATGATTACCGGTAGAAAAACCGAGTTACGGCAACAAGAAATGTGAATGGCCCGAAGAAAACAAGAGGAGAAAGTGCCGTGCACTGTCTTACTCATCCGAGTACAGTTGCAGTGCGGGAGGATGGAGGGTGTGTTGGCCTTCGGGCCTTAAAACCTGTCCAGCCCCCATGACGATCCTCGGCCGAGATACTGGTGCTAATGGTGGTGCTGGCTGCTGCTGGGTGGAAAAATCACGTCTGGCCTTCTTAGTCGGGGGGAGGGGGAGGAAGGCGGCCCTGCACTTTTCTTGGCATGTTGTTTCAGCTTGTCTTCCCTGGAATATTCCTTGCCGCAGTTCTCACAAGGAAACATCTTCTTCGCCGAATTAAATTTACACCCCTTTTCGAGCCTTCGGGCATCTGCTGTGTTGGCAAATGGGGCTTTACAGAACTTGCTGTTGCCAGTTGCTTTCTGCTGCACTGTGCTATTGCAGCTCATAAAATGTCGCTCCATGTTATCCTTCCGCCCAATCTGCATCCCGCACTTCTCGCAGACTTGCTCCTCTTCCCTGTGAGGATTATGGATGTAGGTCCTCTCGTGCTTTAATCCAGACTTCCGGATGGCAAATTACTTGCTGAAAAACCACAATGTAACCCTAGCGATGGTATTGCACTTACCCCATAGACAGAAAAAGGAGAAAGAAGTTGGAAATCGCCCGAAGTTACCACGTCAACACGACCGCCCTCCATGCTGAAGACTTCAGCAATAAACCTGCAACATACGGGTACGAATAATATTAAAAATCTGTTCATTATATATTAACAGAAATTATGTAAAAAAATATTTTGGGGTGAAGTTAAACTTTATTAAAATAAATATACATGCCAACAAAGACTGTGTAACTACTCTGTATCCAAGTACATTTATACACTGCATAGCAAAACATTTTTTAAAAATTTTTCAACAAAATGAAAACATATTTTATCAGTGGGATTTAAGCTTTAAAACAGAAAAATGTATTTTTTTTTTCACTGAATCATACTATAGGCAAGTTATTTATGAATGAGAATAATAGTTTTTTAAAAAGCTAATAAATTTTTTATTTTAGATACATTACTTGGAAATTTATTGTCAACAAGTATAGTTCAAATTCTTACACTCAGTTTTGCATGTACACAGCAGAGTTACATACCAGAAGAAGAAAATGAAGACTGCAGTCACTCTCCTAACAACGATAGGCTGCGTTGCTAGGGACTCCCGCGAATCGGACGATATGACTTGGACAAAAGGGGACTCTCTGACGTCCTACCACGGAAGTCACTTCACCTGGACACAAGTTCACCACATAGTGTAAAAAATTATATTAAAAAAAACACAAAATATTTGTCACGTGGTCGGAAATACTCACCGCTTGCATTAGCGTTTAGATGAGGAGGTTTTCTTACGGCCGTACAGAAAGGACCGCAAACCGACTGAAGACACAACTCCAAGAATTGATACGACCTTTGACAGAGCCCAGCGGTAACCTATAGAAGGACAAATGTGTGACAAAAACATATACGCGAACATAATAAATTACTTTTAATTTTCTTGGTGGTGCTAGAACTTACATTCAAAAGAATTTGCAACATGTTGCGAAATACCAGTCGGTGCTGAAATGCTCCGCTGCTCGTTGATAGGCCAAGTGCGAACCTTTGGGCGAGAGGAAATGATGCACTGGCTGGAAATCACTGCACAAAATAAAATAAACATTGATAATAACATGTACACAAGACAAAAAATTATACAGCCATTAGATAATTTAAAATATCAATCTGCAAAAAAAAACTATTGAGCTCGTTGCCAAAATTAATTTACAAGTTAATAAAAGTTTACTTCAAAACATAACATACCTTCGCGAGTAAAAATTCGAAGAAAAATGGAAGGCAACTGCGATTCCTCAAACTCTCTCACTAAACGTAGAATGGTGACGAAGCAGAAGGGTACTCGTAAATGCAGAGTGAGAGATTTCAACATTCTCAATCCTTTGAATAACGCAGCCGAGTGGTGGGGAGGCGCGGATTGATGCAGGTAAATAGTACCTCTAGTTACCTTAGCATTTTCACTTGCCAACTTCCCCTCCTTCCTGTCTTACTTGTTTTGTCAGAAACTATGTGAAATATAAGGTAACTATTTTGGCCAAGCATTTTTATAGGTTGACTTCCCCTCCCACCCAACTTATTTTCTCATAAGCTATGTAGTGATGGTAGCAGTCGGAAAATACCAGGTGAATATGGGACAACAAAATCGGTTGACGTCACAGGCAGGGGCGCCTCTTCCCCCTCCTACCCAACAAAATGTAACACTTACTATTATTTAAATAAAATAATATTTTCAATAAAAATTTTAATATATAATTAATTAAATATTGGCTTGCTACCATAACTAATTAGTTATTATCTCAGTTTTCATACAAAAATGATCGCAAAAAGTGTCGCAGTAGATAGTAATTTAAGTTTTAGTAAGAATTTATTGACTTCGAGACATTCGCTGGCCATGTGCAGCGATTAAGAGCAACGCAGCACACTGCGAGCCCTGCAGTTTGGTCTCATTCTGCACATTACTGCCATGGCGAAATTTCACCCCGCCAGCAGAGATAGCCCTCGCACGGCCTCTCGCCGCGCGTGGGGTGACACAGTGTGGTAGCGAGGCAGGAATAATAAAACTGGCCGCTTTCCAGAACAAAAAACCATTAAATTATTTCACCTGAAAAAATAAACTTAGCCCTTAGTCCAGACACATTCAATGGGTACTGGAAACAGTTCTCCATCAGATTTCATTGCATAACTTGTCTTGCACAAAAATATGTAAATGAGAAGCATAAAGAATGCATGAAAAATCACACTACATGTGCACCGAGCTATGTAACATTTCACACTGTATGTTTTAAGGAAACATAAAATGATCTATATTCGCTTTGTGGTAAGTACCAGTTTTGAACTTACACATATATATCAAATACGATCGTGCTCCTAACATCTACCGAGGTAAACCATTATCTGTATTTTTAAAATATATAAGTTGTGGGAACATAAGCAAATGCTGCATCACGCATTATAACTCATCTCAGGTAGGTAGGCGCCTTAATATGTTTTGTCTCTGAATAAAAAACCGTTTCTAAGCTAATTTCGAGAGTGCGGCTATGGGTGTGACATGATTTGAAAAGTAAACTTCATCCGTGTTGCATGCACAAATACAGTAAAACCATGTACAATAAATTATTTTCAAACTTTCTGAAACGCATTTCTATTCGTGGGTTGTTGAAAAATCAGTACATGTATTTGGTTGTGTCGTGTATCATATTTTATCACAATTTATTGGCTAAATTGAACTGTTAGCTATATTTATATGTAAATAATGTAAACTTGTGTGTTATTAAGAAATACGTGCAAGAATGTGGTTCGTTGTCCTTAATTTTATTTATATGAAAGTAAAACTTTAGCAACGCCTCAAAAAAGTCTATAGGCAGTGTTCTTAATGTCGAAACATGCACGTAATATCCACGGACAAATATTGGTCAAGATTTAAACATGATGCAACACAAGATATGTGTTAAATAATTTATCACATACACTGCTACAACTCCAAGCCATAAAATTCTGCCCGAAACTCCCTCATTGTGAATGTTGTTCGAGGCATAATGTATAAACCAATAGTATTAAAATTAAATGTATTCTAGGCCTGAAAACCGATCTTCAAGAATTAATTCGCATAGATCTTTAGACGGCAGAAGTGCTAGCAAAAATATTTATACTGCTTGACTGTACACGAAATGTTTGCGTTACTACAAAACAAAGTATTTTATAGTTTGTGTGCAGAATACCATCAAGCAATTATAGGTAATGCACGCACGACTTCGAAATGGACTTTAATTTCTAAGCAAGCAACTGCTAATGTAACGTAATATTCACGGATAAAGATGTGGAAAATATTTACGCATCATGCAACACAAGATACGTGTTACATAATTAAAATAATTCTGCTTTCTTAACAAATAACATTTGTCTCGTAAATTCCCGCGTTATGAATTTCGTTCAAGTTTTGACGTATCCACGATGCTGTCATATATATTTTAAAAAATAAATTAAGTTTTATCGTTTCCGACGAATGGCTCAGGCCTTTTTATCGCGCAGTTAATGAATCTCATGTGGCATTGATTCTAGTGTATAAAATATAAAAAAAATTTCTCAAATATAAAGTATGTTTTTTTTTCTGTGCGCTAGCGAATACTTTACTATGCTTCTAGGCCGGAGAAAGCAAATTATATTTTAATGAAGGTTTCATTACCTTTTTTCACATTAAAAAAATATTACATCTACATAAGGCAATGTAAACAAGTGAATGCAATTGTGTACATTACATACGTTTATGCAAATTTTGGTCTTTAATGATCAATTATGCAACCTGTGGGTAAATGATTCACAAACAGTCTTACTTGTTTAGGTCATAATTGATTCACATTGCTTAAGCCGAACATATAGTCTACAGTGACAACAACACAAGGGTTGTATTAACTTGAGTACAGCAACACCTGAAACCGTAAAATTAAGTGTATAAGAAAGGGTTAGCGAAACCATTAAAACTTTGAATTAATAATTTTCAAAAAATTACAAAATAAAATGCAGAAAATATACAGTAGAATCCCGATAATTCGTATTGTCAAGGGACTTAGTGCTAAATAAGAATTATCGAGATATTCAAATTAGCGGGATTACCAATAATCGGGAGCAAAAAAAAAATAAGAAATACATAATAACGAGATTAATGCAAATTTGCATTAATATGTAATGATAAATGCATGGCTACATATTATGTATACATATGTATACATAAATCAATATATACATAAATAAAAAACACATTAATAATTTAAATTTTTAAAAAATCTGTAATTTTCTTATGGTGCAAGCCTTCAGACGGGTATTGTCAATGACTTTGTCAAGCATTTCGAAGCAGAAAATACTTCATCTCCAACGTCTGATTTTGCTAAGAAATGGCACACGTTGTTGATGTATTGTTTAGCCACTTTAGGTGTAATTGTCAGCACATCATCTTCGTTAACACCTTCACCATCAATGTCCTGAGATGGAGCCACAATTTCGTCATCAGTTAGAATCCCAGCTACCGCTAGGCTATCGTCAAGATGGACGAAATCTTCAAACTTTATAGAATTTTCTTCATTTTGAGGAAGACGATTCCAATTCACATGGCATTCTATGTCTTGTTCAGTAACTGCTGATGAATNGAATTTTCTTCATTTTGAGGAAGACGATTCCAATTCACATGGCATTCTATGTCTTGTTCAGTAACTGCTGATGAATGTTCCACCTTCGTGAATCCACAAGCACGAAAACAGTTTTGTATTGTGCTTTCGCTAACATTTTGCCACGCCTTGTGNTCCACCTTCGTGAATCCACAAGCACGAAAACAGTTTTGTATTGTGCTTTCGCTAACATTTTGCCACGCCTTGTGAACATTGCTCATGGCTGAAAATAAGGTGATTTTATGATCCTTCCCATCCTCGATGCTGTGAAGGAGTTTCATCACTACTTCCTTGCGGTAAAAGGTTTTGAACGTTTTAATTATGCCCTGGTCTAGAAGCTGCAGCTTAGAAGTAGTGTTGGCAGGCAAAAACACAACATTAACATGACTGAGCGGTGGGGTATTGTTGTGGGCCGTACAATTATCCATGAAAAGTGGAATTTTTCGCTGCCTTTTCTCCATATCAGCATTCACTGATCGTATCCATTCCTTGAATAATTCGCCCGTCATCCACGCTTTTTTATTTGCACAATACGTCATCGTAAAAGTTTTTATGCTTTTAAAACATCTTGGTTTGGCTGATTTGCCTATCATGAGCGGTCTCAATTTCTCAGATCCATCCATTTTGGCGGCCAACAATATGGTTACACGTTCTTTACTATTTTTTCCGCCATGACACTTTTCTTCCTTAAAACACATTGATCGGTCGGGGAGACACTTATAAAATAACCCCATCTCATCGGCATTAAAAATGTTATTGGGTTCAAAAGAATCGATTATTTCTCCCAATTCGTATTTCCACTCAGAACAAACGTCGGCCGATACACTCGCACTTTACCCACTAAGCTTCTTGAATTTTATGCCGTGCCTTTTTTTAAACCTATCAAACCAACAAGCACTCGCACGAAAGTCTTTAATTACCATTTTTTCTGCGAAAACGTTTGCTTTTTCTCTTAAAATGTTTCCTCCAACTGGTACATTCGAATTCCGTGCTTGCGCAAACCACTTTTTAAAATTCTCTTGTAGTTGTGGATACTCACCAGTCTTAAAGCGCTTTACTTTGCTGCCCGATGTCTGAGAGGCGATTTTGTCCTTGTTCTTCAGAATTGATGTTATTGTGGAAGGAGGAACGTTATAACGTTTGGACACGTCAATTTTTTTATCACCACCGGCCACGGTTTTAATGATTTTTTTTTCTCTAATGGAAATAAACTTATTAGCTCTTTTCGGAGGCATGGCTAAGACCTAACTGACTAACTTTTCACTCGCTCTGCTCCTTCCTACCCTCTCATAACCCTAGGCCGGACACCAAGGTGCCTCTTAGTTCTGGGAACCACAGACACATCGCCTCACAGCCTACTCGGCGTCATTACCTGCCCTTCAAACCCTCCTACGTTCCTCAATACCCTTTCGGTCTTTTTTACCCTACCCGAATTGCATAAATCTAGAGCTGGTGTACAGTCTAGGGTTAAAAACATTACGAGTTAACAAGATTTTTAAGTTGGAAATAAGAATTATAAGACGTTTTAATTTAGCTCGAGCACCAAAATAAATACGTATTATCGAGGGGACCGGAATGCATTGGTTTTTTACGAATTAAAGGGATTTTCTCAAGGGACCGGGCAAATTTACACTAATTAGCGGGATATACGAATAATCGGGATGCGAAATATCGGGATTTCACTGTATATGAAGACTGAGTGAAGAGATTTGGGCGGCTCTTAACATGGAAGTCTTGAGAGCCAAAGAGGGCTAAGCGATTGAGAATGGAGCAGCGCCGGATCACAAGGGCGTGGGAAACAGTAGATACCCGAGATAATATGATTGTTTATTTAGTCAGATAAACATTTTCCCTCATTAGAAAGTTATTTAAAAAATATGTTTATTGAAAATATATTTTGGTCATCTACTAGGTAAGGTATACTTTAATATTAAAATATTAATATTTGGTTATATAAAATGAAAGAAGATTTTAGGCGAGGACTCATGTTCGTTGAATTTTAGACGTTTTATCAATTTTAATAAAGGACTCTCGTTTTTAAGTACATAGAATTAGAAATGTTTTAATAAGTGTTGTGTTTCTCTTTTGTCTGCAATAGCTACTAAGCTTTACACACCCGCATCTATAAAGATAGAAGCGTTCTTAGCTTTATTTTTGTTTTTTCATGCGAGACTAGGAAAACGGCGTTCCAGGAATATCCACATTGGGGTCGGCGTAGACGGGAACTTTATAGGTCGTGTCAAATATTTAATTACAAGAAAGTAAGCATGGAATAAGTGTATGTACAAAGCAAACAGAGGATAATCGGTTCAGTTGTTACGCCTGCATATTTTACCCGGAAATAAGCACAAGGCTCCATCTTGAATGTACTATGGTTAGTTTGTCTTGCATACGAATACTTTAAATTTACAAAAATTAAAATAATGTGGTAATTTCATTAGAGGTATACTATGGTCCGATATCGGAATAATGTGAAGAAAATATGGCGATAATGTCCATTTTAAATACTGGGGCTGCGATAGCACATGCAGGAATATGAAAAAAAAAAAAAAAAAAAACCGAACTTCTTAATAAATTTAGGGGTTAAGTTAAGATTCTTGCGGATACAGCTCTATACATGGTAACCAAGTGAATGAAATAATATGACAGTTAACTTGAGCCATAGTCGCAGGATCATTATAATGACATGTTCGTAAAGTGTGTAATTGGAAAATACTTAAGAATCTCTCGAAAATCGAGGAATAACTACACAAGGCCATTAAACATACGTATAATACTTTTTAGCAAATATAATAGGTAGACCCACGTCAGGGGGTTAACACAAACAATTAATAAACTTTTTTTTTTAAGGTTAAGACACAAACCCTTCCATGCACGATTTCCACACTGTTTAGAATGGTTGTCATATTCGAGTTGTAATCGACAGGTTAGGGACAGTAGTATGTTTTAAGTAAAGCTATGGAATAGGATGAAAGGGAGTCTGTATGTAAAAATGAACTAAGCTAGGAACACAAAATGTGATGTTTTTTTAATAACCATGGCCTGGCTTTACCATTTATGGTTCGGTTTTAGTGTCTTTGCTTAGCTTGTGCAGCTCTGGTTTCGGATGTGTCTTCTATTTAGCTGTTTTATTCATAATACCTCACCGAGCGAGGTGGTGCAGTGATAAACTTTCGGACTTCTGCTCGAAAGGACCTGAGTTCGAGTCCCGGTCCGACCATCCTGATTTCGGTTCTCCCGTGGTTTCCCCGAAATCACTCCAGGCAGATGCTGGGATGGTTCCATCCATGGCCGATTCCTGCTTCTCTGAGCGACTTTCTCTGACCTTGCTGTAGACGAAACGTTATGCCCTACCTATCTAAAACGTCCTAAATGTAAACTAGTACGCAAGAAAATTACTGTTACCATGAGGCGTGTGCTCGTCATGCACTGTGTGTGTAGCTAGGTACATATTCTCGAGACCGAAGTCAACACGAGGTTGAAAGATGTAATCCTTGTGCGAGTATTCTGTCTACAGGCGCTCGCATTTAGGACAAGCTTACTTTTCACGCCTGCAAGTTTCCTACACCATCAGTTAGTGGCTTAACTCGTTACGGTTGTAGTAATACCTGTTCGCTTCTCATCGACTGTGATGTCTTGTATGTGTACCTTAATACAAGATTCATGCATTTAACGTCACAAATTTTTATTTAATATAATTTATTTTACAATATGTTTGTATTATTATTTATAATGATTATGTACAATATAATTGATATGTATTATATATATCTACGTATGATTTAAAAATAACTAATATATACCTAAAAATATATTAAACATATATAATATGTTTATGTATCCATTGCGGCATCTACGGGTTTTCCAATTACATGTGATTTCTTCTCGCGCGAATATGTTTGTGGGTTTCAATATTGCTTGATAGTTAAAATTTCTTTAACACTTTTGAGTGTATATCAGTTTTGAATATACATTTATATATATATATATATATATATATATATATATATATATAGAGCCAAGTATATTCAAAACTGTTTTTCATATATATAGTACATGGGTTATTTTAAGAAATATGTGTTTTTTTTACATATATGCATTTATTCACATTTTTACAAAAAAGTAACTTAATACATCAGTTAAAATGTGTTTTACTAATTTTCGTACACTTGAAGTCGACATATCAGTGTCTATTAATGTTTCGAAGGGATCAGCATCATCTTCTGTGTGGATAAGCATGGAAGACCCAAAGGGTTGAACTGCTACTGGCGGAGTCACCGGAGGATGAGTCACTGGATGTGGACAGTCTCTACCAGCATAACTGCTACTGGAGTACGTAAGCTGTGGTTATTGGTTAATGTCGCATTAGCAAACATATCAGCAGTATTTATATAGTCCAGATTTAATTGATATGATTGTTTTTGGGGTAATTCTAGCTTCTCGAAGCAATTTTTGTCTATATATGGAGCTCAAATTTGATGCACACAATGTATCCATTGTCAGTAAACGACCAAATATGTCTTTCTTAATACTTCTTTAAGGTTGCTTACCATCGCATGATTCTCTGTACTTGATGTCCTTGGGGTCCCCGGGCATTGCCTAAGAGGAAACTAGCTTCGGAGCACAGATGCAAATATTGCAATTACTATTTCGCACACGAAGCTAGATACTACCCTGCAGGTTTTGTATGATGAAAAGTCATTCCACTGTAGACGGAAATGTACGTTCTCACTACACATTTCAAAGTACACTGAAGAGCCAAAAAAACAGGTACACCTGCTTATATAGTGCAGAGCCCCCGCAAGCATGCAGAAGTGCCGCAAGACGACATGGCATGGACTTGACTCATGTCGTAAGGTATGCAGGACGCAATTCACACCATGAATCCAGAGGGATAGTCCACAATTCCATAGGAGTGCAAGGCGGTGGAAATCTCTTCTGAACAGCACTTTGCAAGGCATCCCAGATATGCTCAATAATGTTCATGTCTGGTGAATAAGGTGGCCAACGGAAGTGTCTAAAGTCAGAAGAATGTTCATGGAGCCACTCGGTAGCAACTCTCGACGTGTGGGGTATCGCATTGTTCTGCTGGAATTGTCCACGTCCGTCGGAATTCACAATGGAAATGAATGGATGCAGGTGATCGAACAGGATGCTTACGTATCTGTCACCTGTCAGAGTCGTATCTAGACGTATCAGGAGTCCCATTTCACGCCAACTGCACACGTCCCATACCATGACAGAGCCTCCATCAGCTTGAACAGTCCCCTGTTGACATGTAGGTTCCATGGATTCATGAGGATGTCTCAAAACCCGTACACGTCCATCTGCCAGATACAATTGGAAACGAGACTCGTCAGACCAGGCAACGTGTTTCCAGTCATCAACAGTCCAATGGTGGTGTTGGCGGGCCCAGGCGAGGCGTAAAGCTTTGTATCGTGCAATCAACATCAGTGCACGAGTGGGCCTTCGACTCCGAAAGCTCATATCAATGATGATCTGTTGAATAGTTCGCACCCTGGCACTTGTTGATGCCCCAGCATTGAAATCTGCACCAATTAGAGAAAGAGTTGAATGCCTGTCACGTTTAATGATTCTCGTCAGTCGTCGTTTGTCCCGTTCGTTCGCGATCTTTTTCAGGCCGCAGCGATGTCGAAAATTTCATGTTTTACCGGATTCCCGATATTCACGGCACACTCGTGAAATGATCGTACGCGAAAATCCAAATTTCATCGCTACCTCGGAGATGCTATGTTCCATCTCTCGTGCGCCGACTATAACACCACATTAAAACTCACTTAAATCTTGATATCCTACCATCGTGGCAGCAGTAACCGATCTATCAACTTTGCCAGACACTTGTTGTCTTATATAGGCGCTGCCGACTGCATCGCGGTACTCTGAGTGGTTCTATGGCTCTGTTATTTGGATACGCACGCCTATACCAGTTTTTTTGGCTCTCCAGTGTATATCGAACAGTAAATATCAACAATTTTATTTTAAAAGTAATGCCATTCTGCACACAATGTAAGCGTTCACGCACGTGGTCGTTGCAAATACTGGGGCTGTACATTATGCATGGTTCCAAATCGTTGCCAGTAGGATCAGGAAGCAGGAACACTTCTTCATCTTCCTCGCAGTCTCCATAAAATCGTTCGTCATCATCGTATCCAGCCTCCATGGTGGCTGAGCTGGCTGACTGCTAGACTGGTTGACTGCTGCTGTCCGTAGACTAGGCAGAAAAACACTGGTTGCAGACTGGTACACATTTCGATGAGTCACTGGATGAGTCACTGGAGGTTGATTCACTGGTTTCTTATGTTGTACTGTCACTGAAAGATGATTCACCACTGTTGCTGACATAGCCACTGCTGCTAGATTCCATACTATATGTTTCTGGATCTATGGTACACAGACAATTGGCATTTACAAACATATCTACTTCATTTATAGATTCCCATCTTCTTGGTTAGTAGGTTTCATGGCAAAAACTAGGCTTCACTGACTTATTTCAGCCTGTAAATGAGACAGAGTTCGTTCACACACACCCTAGTTTAAAGATCAGTCCAGGATGGTTCATGGCAGTTCACAGCACTATGTAGGTCCCAGGTACACGATTCAGCATATCGTAGTGGAACTTTTAACGCTTCTTTAAATAGATTGTAATGTGTCAAGAAACTTTTATAAGTATCCTAGACAGCAAATACTCTCGTTTAGAATCATCATCAAATATATTCTCCACTTCGCCTAAAATTATTTTTTTTATTTCTTGTAGTGTACATGGAAAACTATGCATATATGGTTGGCAAAGGTTAACTGCACATTCGCTGCTGTTACAGTCTCTCTTAATTTCAGGTTTTATACAGTCTGGCATGGCTATTGTGTCCCATGAGAAGTAAACATGTAAATTATTTGCACATTTCTGAACATATGTTACCAGGGGATCGTCCACACAATATTCTATGCACACACCATAACTCTTGCTCTGGATCAAACATGTATGATTGCCGGCCGAAGACTGGATGAAGACTGATGCTCAGAGTAACGAATGCAGCATACACATCGCACGTAAGTGGGGTGCACATATTCTCCCAAGTTGTTCTCCTTTGCAATGCTCTGACCCCTAATTAATCTTGTAGCTGTCTGGTCTTCTGAGTTGTTATACAACTTTGCTATGGCCTCAAACATGGCATAGGTGTTCTTCTTTTGCTTGACTTATCAGCTCACTGGTAGTGCAGGGCAGCTTCGTGTCTGGCCGGAGGTGATACACTGGGCAGGTAATGAAGCAGCATGGCACTGGAAACAAGCTGGAAATTCAACTTCTTCATTCATGCTGACCCAGTGCTTAAGTCCATTGCAGCTTTATATTCACTCTGGCATACCAGGTATCCAGAAGTGAACTCTGCGGTAGCCCATTGTAATATCGGAGTAAATTACTGCATCTTCAGGTCGGAAATGCACATTCATGATGTGTTGAAAATAAAATTCAACTAATTCTACGAGCCTTCTCCTCCAATTTTATCAGCTTCTCCCCTCTCCAGTGTTCTTCCCAAGTCTGCCAACATTCTGGAAAGGCCAGTACTTGTTCGTGAAGCCTGCTGACTCATTCTCTTTTCCATCTTTAGTTAACTCCAGTTACCTGACACCAAGCAGGTGGAAGCCTATGAAAATGCTAACACAGCTATTCCCACCCATTTTGACTTAAACTATCTGACAGTGTGTAGATTGTGAAAACTACGCGGAAGCCTATACGTGTGCAGACTCCAGTTACAAGACACCACGCAGGTTTAGACATGTGAAAATGCTAACACAGTTCTTCCCACTCACATGCTGACTTATGCTATCTGACACCATGCAGATGGTAAAAACGATGTGGAAGCACATATGCATGCATACTCCCCTTACGTTACACTGTGCAGGTGCAGACCTATGAAAATGCTAACACTGCTGTGATTGTGTTCGCTAATGTTTTCTTATACTGTCCAATCTTCTATTATATTTTCTACATATCTTGTTATTAGTGAGATATCTATATTTTCCTGTCTATGGATGGAGTATGTGTATATATTACCTTCTCTGTTACCTACTATCCACTTATGTTCGTCTATTAAATTTATTATTTCTTCGCCTCTTTCATCTTGATTCTTTGAGATTCAAATTGTCGATTTTTCATTAAAGTCTCCTCCAATCAGTAGTATTTGTTTCCAAATTAATTTATTATTCTATGTATATGACTGATTTGGGGGCATATATACTGATATCAATGTAATTTTCTCGTTATTTACCTATATTTTTGCAATTTATATTTCTTTAGATGTCAAATATTGTATATTTGAAATTTTATATTTTGTTTTAACTATTATTATTGCCCAAGCATCTAATTTTTCATTATTTATTATTTGGGAATCACTGTTTAAGTTCGTATATTTGTTGCAATATAGGTATGGCACCTGTAATAACGCTACATAGTATTGTTCTTCATTTAATTGATTTGTAAAAACTATTGTTACTATTCTTGATCTCTGTAGGTTTATTTGAGCTTTTTTTAAAACTAATATTAATAAATGATAAATAATTAGAATTTTCTACTCTCCAAAATCTGTTTCCCTTTTCAGTTTTTCCCTATTACAGGGGCAGTTATTATCGGTTGCCAAATGTTTAACTTATATTACTTTTATTTATGTCCTTATACAATTTATACATTTAACATTATTTGTTGCTTCGCATGCACTCATTCCGTGACCTGTATTTCCACATTTTCTGCAAATTTCTTCCTGTTGTCGGCATATTTTATCTGTAGTTCATATCTCCAACATTTTTTGCAACACATGGGCGAAAAAAAATTATTTTATTTTGTATGCTTCCCACTCACAGTAAATTTTGTTTTTATTTTTAAGAATCTTATTTATTTTAGGACTAGTTCATATTACTATATTTATTCTGTTATTTTGAATTTAGATATCAAAACAAATTTTTGTATTTAGTTGATGTTCTTCTTATTCTACTTCTTCAGTTAAATTTTGTTCGTACAGTTTTTCCATATACAGTATTCTTTTTTTTTGTGTTTACTTCATATATTATTATTTTTGGGTTTCTTTTCTGTAATCTATCTACCTTTAGTTTAACTTTCTTGTTTATTATTTATTCATAAATTTGTTTTGCCTGTTCCTCGTTTGGTACTTCTATTATTATAGACTGAAAGTTAGTTTTGATCATTTTATTTATTTGTAGTAGCATGGGATTACATGCGAATGTGTACTGCATTTACCTCGGCCAGACTTATTCGTGCATACGCAAACAGCTGCTCTGCAACACTGCAAACGTGTTGGTCTTGTTCTGCATTAACGATATGAATTTCCGGTGCATTTACGATGACCATGGTAGTATGGACATGACATTATCGGAATTTATGAATATGTGTTCCATATGCTAGAAAGACAAGTTAAGATTTTTGGTGATTGTAAAATACTGGCCTCTATATAATGGGAGGTTCCAATGTGTATTCGATTAGTTTGTTTTCAAAAACCGAGAATGAGTTACAGCATATCGAAATTAAGGGAAAGTAACTTCAAGATATATCTTGACAAAGACGAAAATGGAGGTTATCTCATACCACGAAATGACGGTACCTGCGATGCTGGTTGAAGAGTAAGTCGAAATGTTGGCGCACCCGAACGATCCATGGATGCTGCTACTTAACATTTCGTCCTCGAAACTTGTATTGTCATAATTTAGAAATGGTGCTTTATGTTGTCCGAGAAAAACATTTTCTTTCGCAAATACATATCTGAGCTCAGGGCAAGGATAGAGCATGTGAATACCGAAATAATTTGCGAATGATGGCCATGGATGCACATGTAATGAATGTGCAACAGCAAGTTACAAACAGATTGAATGTGGCATCTGCACAAAATGAAAAGAAACTGAAAATCATAGAAGGATACATAACATATACGTTTAATGCCTCGTTTTCCAGGCTCACGATAAAAATGGATGTTCAGAAATAAAGCAGGCACATATTGGATGTCTGCAGCGAACACTTTGACTTGATCAAAAGTCTTTTGTAGGAGACTCGTGACTAAACATATAAAAGAGAGCAGTGGTAGCAATTTTTATTCAATGCGATGTCGTATATTAATAGCGACCTATATCGAGCGATTCAGTCGGTTCGCTGAAACTATTTGCTTGCCAAGAGATCCAGATTTTCCAGCGGCCTCATAAATGAAGAAATATTTAAGCCCATTACTCGTCATCTTGGTGTACTCAGAGAGGTCGATGGAGCACCGGTAGTCATGAAGACCAAAATTGACGATACTGCTGAGCATACGAAGAAGCAGAAACATGATGTCGATGTGTGTGTATAGATCGATGCGAAGGATCGGATGCGGATTTGCTACAGAAGTAAAAGATACAGAAGATAGCTGTCATACACAGTGCTTTGGTTCGCCAGTGCCTATGATCCTACACATCTCGCAATTATGTTACAATGTATTACGTATACAGCCATAATGATAAATTAATCCTCTGTGCAAATTAAATAGAGTTTCTACCAGGTGGTATTATACAAGTAGGCGATTACAAGATGCATGAAACCCTAAAGCTTTACAAACTTCGATTTCGCAAAGAGCGCAGGAAGTTTACAAATTCCTACCTGCTGGAATAAAAGACATAGCTCGAACTCACGCATGCACTTTACCAAGATAACGATCCCGACACCAGTGCTAATAAGGACGAAGATCACAAAAAATTCTACATTCTCGCAGACTCTTCAGCTGACTAGCACTGAATAGCAGCGAAGGTTTTAAGAAGAAAAACGACGACAATAACACCGAATTCATATTCTGGGACAATCCAAACGAGCTGGTCGTTAGGCTGCAACTACTGGTCGCGAAGGGTTTGAAATTACTATAACACTAACGAGATAATTTCAGTCATTAAGAAATTGAAGGAGAGAGGGTACATGCAATGAGCCGATTGGGAATCGCCAATAAACTGCACATATCTGCCAGATACAACTACCACCATCATAATGTCGAGATGTGTGGGATGAACTACATATTTCAAGCTGACCTCGTATAGATGATATCATACACTCGGATTAAAAACGGCTACACCTACATGTTGACCACCATTTATGCACATAGCGAATTCGCCTTGGCCATGCGTGCAGAAGAGAAGAATGCGATCGATGCAGCACAGGCTATGGCAGACACATTGCGCATAGGTCATGTCCCAGCCAATCTAAAAACTGACCAGTGCCAGGAATTCGTCAATATGAAGTTCAAGGCCTTGGTGAAGAAACATGGCATAAACCATTATTTCACATACAGCAATCTCAAAGCAGCTACCGTCGAGATGTTCAACAGGACTCTGAAGGGCAATACGTGGAGGCATTTCGCTGTGAATGGCAACTACATGTCGTTGGATAAACTCCTGAAACTCCTATGCTAACATAACTATATAGTGCACTCGACCACACACATGAAGTCCGAATATGTGAAAGACAAGTGCTTGCTCCGAACCGTGTACACTTTTCTGAAGAGAAGGAATCCTCGCAGGCCTAAGGTCAAGGTTAGCGACGTGGTGTGCATTTCCATACAGAAATGCATAATTGAGAAATGGTTCGCAGAGAATTATAGCCCCAAAATCTTTCGCGTGCGACATATACGACACTATGCTCCGAGGTCTACTTTCTCGAGAATCAGAATAACTTTTCCATCCATGGTGGTTTCTGCACAGAGACGATCCAGCCTACAAAACTTCCAGACGTTCATTTGGTCGAGAAGGTGCTGAAATGGCACAATGAACAGTCGTACGGCAAGTAGTTTGGTTTCCCATCCTGCTAAAATTGCTGGGATGCCAATGAAGATATCGAGCAGTGAACACTGAAGATTGCATATACACTGAAGAGCCAAAAAAACTGGTATAGGCGTGCGTATGCTAATAACAGAGGTATGGAACCAATGAAAGTAACGCGATGCGGTCGGCAGTTAGATCGGTTACTGCTGTTACAATGGCAGGTTATCAAGATTTAAGTGAGTTTGAATGTGGTGCTATAGTCGGCGCACGAGATATGGGACAAAGCATCTCCGAGGTAGCGGCAACATTTGGATGTTCATGTACGACCATTTCTCGAGTGTACCGTGAATATCGGAAATCCGGTAAAACATCACATCTTCAACATCGCTGCGACTGGAAAAAGATCGTGAAAGAACGGCACAAATGACGACTGACGAGAATCATTAAACGTGACAGACGTGCAAACCTTTCTCAAATTGGTGCATATTGGATTTGTGGACTGCCCTGCAGGATTCATGTTGTGAATTGCCTCCTTTATACCTTCAGACATTAGTCGAGTCCATGCCACGTCATCTTGCGGCACTTCTGCAAGCTCGGGGGGAGGGGGCTCTACACGATAATAGGCAGGTGTACCAGTTTTTTTTGGCTCTTCAGTGTAATATACCTATGTATGTGCATTTTTTCAGTTGCGTTTTGTCATGTTGTACATTACCGAAGAAATATGTTTTTTTTTATATGTTGTGTTTTATAAATTTTTCACATTTAACAATAAAAATTACCACCTTTACATAAAGTTTTTATTACATAAAAACACTCAATGCATTGAAAAAATAATAATTAAATACGACAGTGTATGTACTTTGTGGGTATGGACCTTGTCTTCATTCGGAACCGGTCAATATCACTATTGCAGACAGTAAATAACCTCTGTTGGCCGATGCTCGAAACAAGGGTTACCAGTGTACTCTAGGGGCAATTCTGAAAACATAAGTTATCAGCACTCTATAGTAGAAACATTTCGAAAGACAATTGACAGTAAATGTGGAATGGGGAGGGGACTGGAGAACAGCCGACTATATAACCAATGGAAAAAAGTGGGTGGGGTTGGATGCCTGCCGCCTAAACAGTCAATTAAAATTGGTGAGGGTCAGTCGTTTGCTGGTCTTCGTGCTGGAAGGATGTGTGCTCAACATGCCATCGAACTTCGGACCTCCTGCATGTAAGTCTTTAAATGTTTTTCTTTTCGAAAATTAAAGATTTTTTTGTTTAATTTTAAATTTTGTCAAAAAAAAATTTATAATGTTTTTGGAACTGCGTTTTTTTTAGTTTAAGGTCAGGGGAATAGGGTCAAGGTCGCGGGTGCGAGGTCAAGGCCAAGATTTCCCAGATCCAATATGGAAGTCGTGTGACATCGCAATATGGCGGCCAGTCGGTATCTTGCGCCTGTGTCAGTTGTCACTGTGCTATATGTATCATAATCATTTTACTGGTGATATATATTGTGTTGTCGGGCTACCTTACAGGTTCCTGAGACATCAGTTGAATACAATGTCGAACTAGACGACGACTTTCCTCTGCAAGTGTTGGAGGTTGATAATAGCATTTTTAGCACTATTTTCTAGGGATTACTCCCCATTCTTCGGGAGAACTATTTCGGTATCTTAGTTTCTTAGTTTCGTGGCTCTGCCTACTAAAATTAAGAATATATTGTTTCCTTTATAAAATTTCTTAGTGTATAACACGTCAACTTGTTCTCAGTTGCAAGTGTTAGCTGTGATCCCAATTTTATAGCATCATCTCAATATATTCGTGTATAGCAGTCTCTAGACTTACACTGTAATGTACTGTGTGGATTTGTACTGGTTCCAGTTTTCATGTCTCTAATATCATTAAATGGGTAAAGCGTCATAGAGAACGAGTTGACATAAGAAGGTATGGAAATTATAGTAATTTAGAATGAAATGATTTTATGTATACATGATAGAGTTTTTAGGATACACAATATTTCAGAGATAGAGGAAGAAGCGGTGGAGGAGAAGGGGGATAATTTGATAAATAAATATATCTGTATTTAAAAGGGGAGGGAAAATCAATCGTTCTGATATTATGCACAGTTTCTTAACAAATGAAAGTTTGCATATGCAAATATAAAATGTATCTTCAAGTCATAATTTCTAATAAAGCACAGTAGCAGCATCAAAGCTTCCAAAGCCGTATTCTTTAGCCTATGTGCAAGACGATGAGAAAGACATGCCACATAAGTTGTTAGAAATGGCCGATTCGAAGGCAGCATCGTGACAGGGAGCCAGGGAGCCCGAACCTTACCAAGCAAAAGGTAAAGATCGTGCATTTACATTCCACTTGTGTTGCCTTTAATGCTTTATCATTGTGTATAGTTGGTAAGACTCTGAGAGAACCCTCGCACATATGTTGGGACGACCCTGAGATAACTCTCCCGGCTTGGCATGTAAGAGCGTGAAGTATACCATATCTTAGGAAGGACTTAAATTTCGATTGATTTTGGGAAGATTCTGAGATAACCCTCCCAGCTTGGCATGCAAGAGCATGAAGTATTTCATCCCATAGAAAGGACTTAAATGTTAATCGAATTTGGGAAGACATTACCCTTTGGAGATGACGAGAGTGATTTTATGAAGTTGCCGAATGTATCTTAGACTATACAGAACCGATGTGCACCTATGCTTGTAGGGTTTAAATGAATATGCGATAATTTTTATACATATGGGACATAAATACTTCTTCGATGATTTGTGTTGAGAGGAATGATATATAATGAATTAGTCGCCTGTATGTTAAACTGTTCGGAAATTACGAGCACCTATGCTTATAGGGCTTAAATAATTCTGTGTTAATTTTTTTTAATTGTCAAAGGTTTGCTGTTATTCGGAACCTTCTATGCTTATACAATGTGTAAAGATACATGATAAGAGGGCAATGAATACGAACATTCTTCAGCCATATTGAATGATGCTAGCTTGTAGGTATTGCTATCCCTTAGCCAATCAGAGCCTTGTGCAGCATGTTAGGTAAAATCCCTCCTTGCCCAAAAAAAAAGGAGTCACTATGCTATATTGTGAGATTATCAATAAGCAAATCCAATGCACGAGTGTGCATGAATAAGTTCAACACATGCAAATCGCGTCCACTGCTACATGACATCCCATTCTGGAATAATGCTGCATTGTGTACCATTTCTCAAATGAATATGTTAGGCTCCATTATTGTTGTGTGTGGCAGCATTCTTTATGATAGACTCTCGATGACGAGACACTTTCAATAGCCTCGCATAACATGTTAGGCTTAATTAACATTGTGCGCCGCAGAATTCGTTATGATTTGCTGCCGATGATGAATCACTTTCGTGAGCAGCCTCGCGTATCATGTTAGGTTCCTTTTTCGTTGTGTATGGTAGGGTCCAGTATAATAGGCGACTAGTTTCACCAGTGCAGAGACACTTTCGAGAGCCTCTCATACCATGTTAGGCTCCTTTATCGTTGTGTATGTTAGCATCCTTTAGGATATGCTACCAGATTCGACAGTGCCGAGACATTATTGAGAGCTTCACATAATGTGTTAGGCTCCTCTACCATTGTGTATGGTTGGGAATAATCTGAGATAACCCTCTTGCATATATTGGGAACATTCTGAGATAGCTCTCCTGGCTTGGAATGCAAGAGCATGAAGTATTTTATATTGTAGGAAGGACTTAAATAATAATCGAATTTGGGAAGACTCTGAGATAACCCTCCCATCTAAGCATGGAAGAGCATGATGTGTATTATCTAGTAGGAAGGACTGAAATGTCAATTGATTTTGGGAAGACTCTGAGATAATACTCCTTGCTTGGAATGCAAGAGAATGAAGTATATCATCTTGTAGGAAGGACTGAAATGATAATCGAATTTGGGAAGACTCTGAGATAACCCTCCTGGCTTGGCATGCAAGAGCATGAAATATTTCATCTCGTAGGAAGGACAATGCGAGAGCGTGAACTTTGACATGTCATCTATCTGTTGCATCACTGCGGCACCCCCATCGAAATGGAATGCGAGAGCATGATGTTTAACATGTCATCTATCCGTTGGGTCACTGCGGCACCCCGTCGAAATGGAATGCGAGAGCGTGAAGTTTAACATGTCATCTATCATTGCGTCATTGGGGCACCCTGTCGAAATGGAATGCGAGACAGTAAAGTTTAACATGTCATTTATCCGTTACATCACCGCGGCACACCATCGAAATGGAATGCGAGAGCGTGAAGTTTAACATGTCATACTAGGATGACTCCTCAATCCTCATTGCCCAAAAAGGAGTCATTGAGCCAGATTGTGGAGTCATCGACACATTTTTGGAAAATTTTGAATTTTTGGAAAAAGTTTGGGAAATTTGTAAATTTTTAAGGAAAAATGGAACTTTTGATGATTTTTGAGGGGAAGGGATATTTTAAGAGAAAAAAGGGAAAAAAGCGTCATATAAGTGGAATGCAAACACATGATTTTTACCTTTTGCTTTGTAAGTTTCGGGCTCCCTGGACACCCGTCACGAAGCTGCCTTCGAATCGGTGATTTCTAACTACTCACATAATATGGTAATCACGCCGAAAACTTCAAAGAAAAGAGTAAATCATTTTTCGCATATATAACACTTTTTGCGGGTGATCAATATAGATGATGAGTGGAATGGAGAGACATGGGAGGCTCTCAACATCGTAGTCTTGAGAGCCGATGAGGGTCAAGTGAATTGAGTATGTAGCAGTGCCAGAATGCAAGGCCGGGGAAATGGAAGATACCCGAAAAAACCAGCCGACGAGCAGCATCGTCCGGCACGATTCCTACATGCAAAAATTCGGTAGCGGCCCTGCCAGGAATTGAACCCAGTTTGCCTAAGTGGGAGGCGAGTATTCTGACCATTACATCACCGCAATCCCTATTGAAGTTGAATTGAGCAGAACTGATATATGTGTGAAGAAATGATTGATTTGATATAGGGGCAAATTATTTTAAATAACTAAGAATAATCATAAAAACATAAAAATCATAATATTAAAAATGAAATATATAATTTTTATATTGTGCACATGAATATTACTCACATTATTATTATTATTCTAATATAAGGCACTGTTTAATTTTCGATAACGAATGTCGTTTTGGTCCATATGTCGTAAATAGGTTTGATTTCATATTTTATCTTATATCTTGAAAACTAAGCTTGCTAATTCAAAATGCTTGAAATTTCTATCCTACCTAAAACCCTGTCCCCTTAGATCTCCCTAGCAAAAAAAAATATATTCTACATATGTTTCAATAATAAAAATATTTTTAATTGGAATTCGACCATTATGTCTGGGATACATGACGTCGAGTTTCTTATTTTAAAAGTATATTATGAGCCATGCAGCCCAGGTTAAAATGACTGTAAAATTGCTTTTATTTAATGTTTACTCTTATGTTTGGGTGCATAAGGTCGCTCGAGATTAGGACCTCTGAATTAATCTCGTAGTCACTCATCATGTTATTTTCGATGTTACAATTCGTTTGCATTGCCAAGGTTTGTCCCACTTAGCATGCATATTTCTAAAATTTTCTTGTTGCATATCGCTCTAATGCGTACATATGAAAATATAATTTCTTGTCAGAATAGTTCGTTAATTGTATGAGAAAAAGTAAAGTATCTATGACCGCTCAAATGTTAAGCAGATACATTACACAGCAATGCTTTGGCAATTAAATATGAAATGGAGTAGTACACAATATTCAATTTATCTAAGATATTCGGGTTCGTCTTCAAAATATGCAGCCGATGATATGTCACCCGATATACTTACATTTCCAAGTTCTTAAAATGTAAAAAATATTAAAAACATTTGTTTACATAACAATAATTTCTATATAATGAATGACAACTGAACTCTCACTATGGAATCTGCAAAATGGTGTCATGGAGACTAATTGTCGGGTCATGCAATTTTTGGACTCGATGAGCCCTCACTCTTTATATGACATCCCCAAAATTGAGTCATCGTGGCCAATTGTGGAGTGAAGCCATTTTAGGTCTAGTTGGCTCATTTGAATTGTGTAAAAAAAAATTTGCTGTTAACTTTGTATTTTTGGAGGGGAATTAAAAAACATTGAGGGGGATTCTAGTAATGTTTATGGTATTTAAAGGAAAATGGGCGTGATGTCATCCAAGATGACAGCGGCGACATCTTCCAAGGTAGCGGCTGTAATGAAATAAAAGATGGTGGATGGAACCCCAGCACCCCAACCCCAACAACCTGTCCCTGAAGGAAATATTTCTAACAACTTACATTATATATCGGGAAATACTAAGCCGACTATAACAAAAATATTGTAGTGAATTCCTTCTGCTTAGATTATTTTGACATATAAGTTCGTTTTATTTACATCTTTTCTTACCTTATCTTAATAACTATCATACATGTGTGCCGAAAATAATGCTAATTATTACGTACCAGCGACATTTGCTTTATTACACGCTAAAAGTCACATCCGTCTGAATACTAGCGCGGATGTCTTTAGTCCATTAGTGGCTATCTATATGTCAAGGCTTCCCTTGAAAAATCGATATGCACTAAATTCTGTCTCAAATTACATGTTGATTCATTGGCACAAATATTTTAAGGGCATATCAGTTGAATTATTCTTCAATGACAAACGTGTAGCAATATTACACATGCTTAAAATACTACTTTCCGCCAAAAAAATAGGAGCGTGAATTTGCAGGTTTCTACTAACTAAAAGGATTTTCTTCGTTCGGGTGCAGGTATCACGCATCAAGATTCAGTGTTCGCCCACCAACTCGCTTGGCGAGGCGGTTGCGGACGGCGGTCGGCGGCCTGGGAATGCCATGTTATTGGCAAAATGGCCTGTTTCACCCCAAAATGCCTTCCGAATTTAATCATTTTACTAAAAAAAATATAAAAATAAAAAAAATCTATTTTTTACCAATAAATGTAAAAATGAGGAAAGCGGATCCGAATCTCCTCGAAGCAAGAGACGACAAGTCCTCAGACGAACAAGAGTATTAGAGGTTATTAGCAGAATGAGTAACTTATTCCTCAAATCACTGAAGGAGGATTCGCAACTCCGAGCGAGGTCCAGCATATCGGTTGGGATCAGAAGACCTGGCCCCCTCCCCCGTACGGTATCATGCACCTACAACATCCACACCCACCTATCTCCACCCCTCACCTTCACCAAACCGCTCTTTGCATTCACCTCACACCATCCCCATGATAATTATTATAAAAAACTCAAAAACCGAAAAAAAAAATTCTAAAAATCGAGGAACATGTAATGTTACCCTACCCTAAACCTCACTCANCTACTGGTCATAAAAATTATAGAATAATCGCAAAAATCGAAAACACCAATTCTAGAAATCTTGGAACATAAAATGTTGCCTCACCATCCCCTTCTGCTCACCATTCCCTCCGAACCAACACCCATAACCAACACCCTCGCAATCAAAAAAAGGAAGTTACTGATTTAATTAATGATCATAATTTCCTCAACATGGGTTGAATTAATTGTTAAATAAATTCGTAAAAGCTTAGTTGATAGGTAGTGCTTGACTTCTCATCGAAAGAAATACATTAGAAATTAAACCAGAAACTTATGCAACAGCAATGAGACAATTACAAATACACATATGCCTTACCCAGAAAACCTCGTACAATAAGCAAGCATGCAATACACTGCATTATGGAGAATTGATTCTGCGCATCAACTTTGGATTTAATCAGTCTAATGTTTCGAGTGATAGGATTTACTAACGTAACATATTTACACAGCCATAATATTTAAAAAAAAATTACTGAGCCTTCCAAACATGTACATTTACATGGTCGACTATCACTACTTATGTGAAGAATTTGGTGGGAATTGGTTGTTTGGTCCCTGATATATTACGTAAAAAACATTATACTCTTATTTGATGTTATCGTACAAAATTGCCAAAATATGAGGCTTAATATACGATGCCTCTAATGTTTACTCTCTGCATACAAATTTTAGTTGAAAATTGTTATATTGTTTAATATATGTGGCAAAATTACCTAAATTATTTATGAAGCTGACACCTTTTTAATATCGCTGACTCACAATTTAAGAACATGAAAGTTTATATGGCATTCTGTAGCATTCATGGTGTGCACAGCTTGGTAGCTATTAGTTTAAATATCGAGTGTAACATTTGGTGGTAATCGGTTAATTGGTACTTGAAATATGGCATAAAACCTCCATATTTTTGTGGCAATCTTCATAAATGGGTGACATAAAAATAACGTAGTAGCAATTTCTATTAATGTATTCTGCAAATATGCATATTTAAGTACAAACAGATTACATAGTTTCGTAGGTATAGCACACAAAACTAAAATTATTTTGTAGCTGCCATTCTGAAAATATGTATCATAATTTTAAAATAATATATTTATTAGTATGTCATATCACAGTACATCATCGCCAAATTTTGTAATAATGGGTTGATTATTTCCCGAGATATCAGATAATAAGTTTAATTGGTGCGGATATCTCATAAAGTGGTAGAGAATTGAGGTTCTCAATACACACATATTTGATGGTTTTAATAGGAACTGTCAGCATATAAAGTTAAGTTGAAATTTGCTTCGTTAATAAAATATACTGACCAAATATATGTATATAGCCACCATTTTACAAATACGCACCTATTAGACTTAAACCATACCTATCTTCACCATCTGCTGCAGTACTATTTGTTTCCCAAATTTGGTAGTAATATGTTAAATGTTTCCCGAGATATGACAAAAAAACTTTATTTATTCACATGGTAAAATATTACAAAATGGATGACAAAAGATACTCCAAGTACAAACAGTTGATAGTTGTAATATCTACTGCCAGCATACAAAGTTAAGGTTGAATTGATGACATGGTTTCGGCTATATAACATTCTAAGTTTAAAATAAGCTTTTCTTTTCTTCAGAAAGATGGCTAAAACATGACAAAAATTACAAAAAATTATAAATATTATTATAAATAGAGGGAAAAAAAATACATCGATGACTCCGACCACCATGTTGATTGTTGAAGACATTGACATGTACCGCTTTTGACATTGAACTCGAAAAATCGAGAAAAAATCTAAACAAACTCGTAAAAAATTAAGAACATATTACATCAATGACTTCGACACCCATGTTGAATGTTGGTAACCATTGCCTTGGCCTCAGTGACCTCCTTAAACTCAAAATTAAAAAATAAATTGCTAAAAGATCTACACAAACGTAAAAAAAAACCATCGAGGAAAAAATTACATACTTAATGCGAAAACCAAGTAGGATGTGTGCGACCCTAAACGTTCGAATGTTGTAAAGATGGCAGAGCACAGCCTCTCCCTGGTACAGCGATCAGAAGACGACTTAACCATCACCTCTATAATTCGTTGGCTGTATAGTCGATCAATTTTATGAACCTCAGAGTGAATTAATGTCTTTATGAAGCACACATACCCCCTCGCCCAAACCTACCAATCCAACACACTTCTCGTTGCTCAAATCCTCTCTCCATTTACTTACCATAGCTCAGCTGCCATCAAAATTCATGCATGCTACCAACCCACCACCCGACCCTACAATTAACTCGCCTCAATATCCACCCTCACAATCAACCAACCACACGATTCTCCATCCCCTTTGAGTCCAATCCTTAATCGGTTGCTGAAGAGACTTACTCCAACCAAGACTGGCTCCTGCCAAGACCAATTCTGGTAGCTGCTGAAAAATGTCGAGACAAATTGCTCCTGAATGCACCATATTGTGCGTCTTCATCGGATGTGCATACCGCGAAGGCCACCATAGCAAATCTATCTAAATCGGAGTTGTTAGACTCAGCTACTAAAAAGCGTTTATCATTTAATTCACAAGCAAAATTCAATGACGAAGTTTTTACCTTGCACTCATTGAAATCGAAAAGCAAGTGCAAACATTGTAAGGAAAAAGTATAAAAAGCATCAGCCTACCAATACCAGATAACATAGTAGATTCAACCTTTAACAATGACTACATCAGGGAAACTTCATATAATAGATGAGAATTGAACACCACCGCAACGTTTATTAGTATTTATCTGTTATAGATAGATGTATGCTGCCACGGAGTTTTTTTTTTTTTTTTTTGGGTATTTTTATTCTACACAATTCTTCACTACACGACATTGTTCCATCCTTAACGGTTTAGACAGTGTATTGCAAGAGAGCACGCTGGCGGCAACCTTTTTTCCGACTTGATTCACTATTATCGTCACTGCTTATTCCTTATGTTACTTTACGTAACAAATTATATACTAAAACCTGGCCAGAGAACAAGGCTACTAATTAATAAGAACACGTGAATCGGATACGTGGTTCTCGAGTGATAATCGAACTAACAGACAGACAGAGAGACGTTGAGTTTTATAATATGTATAGAGTATAGAAGATTATCACTAAGTAAAATTCAACTTTATTTTAAAAAAACCTAAACAATAATTCTGTACTCCACGCCAGTGGAGCCGCGGGGCACAACTAGTTGGCTTTATAAATAGGACAGACTTTATTGTGAATTCAATTATCTTCATGATCACTGTGCTCTGAAAAGTAAGTTGTCGTTCCTTAAAATTTATTTCCAAACTGGTTGTGGATGAGACGTTGTTAACAATATGTGACCATATAGCTGCGAACATGGTTTGTAATATTTTATTACGATTTTTAAAACATTCCCGAATTTTTAAATATATCCCATAAAATCTTTTATATGTGTGTGGTTCCATGATTCTGTGTAAGTGTGTAACAAAAGTTGAACATTAAATAATTTGCAATATAAAATTTCATAAGTGTTTCACTAATTTCTATAAAATGTTTTTACAAAAAATGTTACCTGTAACAAAAATGTGGTCAAATTTTTTAAAATATACATCTCACAATCACTTTTCAATTAAACTGGGTCAATAATTTGAATGTATGTTTTTTTAAAAATAAAATGCATTATTTATTTAATATAACTTAATTACATTTCAATTGAATGCTTCTTTCTGGACCACAAAAGAAAATTAGTTATAACCAAACTAAAATTAAAGTAAGTATGTTTATTGTTGTAGTCTGAATGTTGCTGTTTTGATTTCAAGCCGTCTGAATGGCCAAGTAACCATATAGGCCCCTATTTCAATCTGCTGCATTGAGTCGCATGCGAGACAGCGTAATTATTTCAAATACCAATCTTTCTTTGCGTCTATTCTAAGCGCTGAAGTCGCACGCGAACAGACGCAATTGATTAAAGTGTATCGAAACTGTCTGCATATGGCCGACACCAATCAACATTCTACTCTACGTATAACGAAAAAAAAAAAAAGCTTTTTTTTATGTAGCCATTCTTAAGCTATCGAGGCTGGTGTTAATTTTTTGTAAAATACTTATGTATTTGTTAATTTGAATTGTCCCATTTTTATTAAACTAAACATTTTATTACTTCGTTCAAAGAATTTATTAAACTTTGTGATTGTTAAAATTTAATATAAAAACAGTATGTTGAATACTTACTTCATAATAAAAAGGAAAAATTGTAAATAAAAAAGTATTAAACTTTACCAATAGTTCAATACTGGACGTAACATAATTAAATTTCAGTACTTACGGCTAGATTTTTCTTCCATAGCACTTTGCAGCAGTTGTGAAAGTGAAATATTATATTTTTGGCCGGGGTTGGGGGAAAGAAGTGTTGGGGAATCCCATTTCTTAACATGCATGCATATGGCTATTCACGGTAAAGTGAGCACTTTTGAGGCACTAGTTTTTTTTTTCGCCCATTTATTATTATTGAACAACATTTGAAAATAAATGTTGCCATGAAAGTAATAAAAAAAGTGTTTATAATCCACTGCACCCGAAAGTTAATGTCTAAGGCTTTAATAAAATACATTTATTGACTATTATTTTTAATGAGAGGGTTTTCAAAAGCGCTCACTTTACCGTGAATAGCATATAGACCTAAAGAGGGCGGAAAGTGTAAAGCCTCACTAAAATACTTAAAACTAGTAATTTGCTTTAGCTCCCTGGGAAATCAATGCCACTGTACAGAATGCAATGCCAAACGTGCGCGATAATCCCTGAGTGTATAATACATATTATGGTGCCCACAATCTGAGATCAAGAAGTTGCAGAATGACCGCAAATTCCATGCAGGATGCTGTGCTCCTTGTACGGTGCTTGGTGCAAGAGTGCCGTTGGTAGCCAAGGGACAGTTAGCAGTCAGGTGGATGATATAAAAGCGCCTTATAGGAGGGAGGTGGCAGCGAGTGAGACGCGAGGCTCGGTCAGGCCACAACGGGGCATCGACCGCTGTAGCCGCAGCTGAGATGCAGGCGCCAACTCTCGCTGTTCTTCTCCCGAGCGTGTTCCTTGCCACATCTTGCTACATGATATCGGGTGAGTTTATTGTGTACACTCCGTCACAGATGGACACTAGTGATTCATCTACGTTTCACGACTGTAGCTGGGTGATGTATCCTCTAAACACGTGATTTTATAACCTTTGTACACACGACTAATGATGTGTTTGGTGACGACGCCGCGTGACGTCCGTATTCGCATGGGCTCTGGTAAAAAAAAAGTGAGCAAATGTAGGTGCTTGGCACTTACCTGAAATAAATTAATTTTTCTACCAATCAGAGTGTTTAGCTCGTCACTATCGCTAACGTTAGTTATTCTTGATAGCCAACATTGGTTTAAGATCTGTATGAAACTATTAATGTTTTTAAACTTAGATTTTGGTATTGGTGAATTGGGGGCTTTATTGATCTTAACTTCCATGTTAAACTGTTCTGTCACACCATAATATCTGGTTTCAAGTGTTGCAATCACGTACTTTTTTTGGTATGCACTGTACCTATGTTAGGCACTTGTCTTGGAACCAGTAAACACGAGCTGCGTGCTCTATGATACTGGCAATGACTATTCGTGTCAAAGAGGTTTAGAACATTCCACAAACCCGATCAGCCGCAAGGAAGACTGGACACGGTGCCTTGCTGTGAGCATTACCGGTCATAAATGTCATTAATATACAACTTGTCCACCATCGTTGACAGGGTGACAGAATGGGTTACTTACTTTTGTCATGCAAGGGGGAACATTTCTTTTCGTAAACACAGACACAGTTTCCCTTAACCAATAAGTATTTAGTAATTTAAAGCCAAAAGCGCATCTTTCAAAAAAACTTTTCACCTTTAATCTTAATAATTCGTATTTTAAAAAAACAATATATTTATATTTAATTTTTTATAAATGTATCAATAGCCGAAGAAGATGCGTACAAATATCGTTCAAATAGCTTCAATTTTTACATATTAAAAATGTTTTAATTAAATGCGATAAAACGCAACTAATATTACTTCTGAAAACGCTGTTCTTACTTTATCCAAATATTTCGGTTTTATTTTATAGTTGTACGGTTCTCCTATACAATCATAAATAAGGGGAACAAGTTTGTTTTTAAGTCTCGTGTCTACGCTCAAAAAGACTAAAGAAGCGTAGATATCATACCTCTTTAATTCCGACTTGACGTTAAAGTTTAAGTCATGCCAAGCGCTGTACGCCAACTCTCGCTGGTTTTGCTTGTTCCTCGTATAAACGAAAAGAGTACCATCCTAACCTTCACGACCACTAACCACGCCAAAGTACTCATAATATATAACAACATCTTTACAAAAATTATATTTCTTGGAGAAACTATGCCAGTCTCTAAAATCTCTAAATGTATTTAAATTATTTTTGCGAGAGAGGAATTTTAACGAACATATGCATAGGTACATTAACGTACGCGTACAGTCGTAGATAGGAAGGTGATCTTATAGGCTCTTCTTTAAACGGAGAATAGGAGATAATTTTGTACAAGTGAACCATGTGCACTTTTGTCAAAAGCTAATATACTATCACGCAAACGAAATAACTAATAAATATTTATAAATTTCAGTACTGAATTCTCTGCCCTCTTATAAAATAAACTTTTAAATTTAATCAATGATTAGACATATTTGTATATTTTTATTTCACTTACGGATAAACAGTATTTTATATATAACTAGCGAACCGGCCCGGCTTCGCCCGGTAACAATTTAGTTTTTACAGAGATACTTTGAAAGACAAAAATGGTTACTGTGGGTCATCCTTAAAAGATAAACGTATGCTGTTGCTAACTTTTCTGTAGATCTTTTTAAGAGCTACAATTCTGTAGTTCAATAATTTGATGTATCTCTTATGGTTTAGTCAGTGCAAGCCATGTAACCATCCTAAAACGGTTCGACATTTCTCTACTATTCTTACATTAAATATAAATATATTATACACCAAAACCTTTCTAAAGAAATTCTCTAAATTATATTTAAAACCGCATCAAAATTCATTAAGTAATTTAGACGTACTAAGTGATTACACAGACAGACGCGGATACGCGACTTTGTTTTATACTATTTTGAGATTTGCTGTCGATTCTGGTATTTAATAAATACTTTCACTTCGTGCACAAAATTATACCGTTGTTCGTCTTAAACTTTGTTAATTTATTTTCATTAAACATCTGATTTTTTTACAAAGCAATATTAATTTATCACATTAAATTCTAAAGCAAATGCGAAATTAATATTACAACTTTGAGGAAGCTATGTTAAATATCGTACATGTACAATTTTATTGTGTACAGTATACTATTTTATGCATAGTTAATTCGTTTACTTTGCATAATTTGTGGATTACAAATTGTTGTTAATACTTAGCTCCGGCATCTATTGTAAGAAGGTATTTTTTATCGCGTGATACCAAATAAGTATTAATTTGCTACAATTCAAATGTCTTTAAATTAAATTATTAATTTCTAAATATCCGTGTTCTAGGAGCACCTACTTGCGTCAACCCCTCCAGATCTTCTCCAGAATATTTTTTTTTTTAACCACGGCCATTAAAAGTCAAATCCATCTGAGTACTGAAAGGAACAGTAAATTGCATTCTTATCCGCCTGTAACGCCCTGTAACATTTGAAAGTGATTGTGTGTGTGTTTCGCGCCATTGTTCGCTGTGAGATAAACTGAGCAGGCGCCACGCATCTAAATATTAAATGGTGTGCCTACTCATCGATACAAAACGCACAGCACCGCCATGTTCTCTATACCTGGCTGAATCTCTTAAGGCTCGGCTTTACCTATTATGCAGAAATTCTTCGTTTTCGTGTCATAACTACAGTTTCAGAGATATTATTGAAAATGTTTGGTAAAAGAAAACTTACGATTTACTATTTTTTAACACTTTTGTATATAATTTTTGCTGTGTGTTATTTCCTGCTTTCAAAAAGGCAGTAATATATTGACAAAATATAAAATGGCATGACGTTTACACTTAGCAGATAGCACACAAGTACAATTAAGCACAAAAATTTTAAACAATTCTTAAAATTTAAATTTTCTTCAATCGTACATTGTCAGTAATTACCCTGAAACAGAAATTATGACACGATATCGTAGAATATCTGCAAAAGGGGTGAAGCCGATCCTTGCCAGTCACATTTCTTGCATCGCGTCTCAACATCGCGATATTACCAGAACGCAGCGTCTCTCCCACCCATCCTACATCCAGGCGTATGAGAATACCTACTTCATGGGGGCCACTCATTACTTTTATCCCTAACATAAGGAATGTTTTCTACCCAAATTGTTATAATGTAACAGCTATGACACGGCCAAAATACATTTCTGAGGAAATTCACGTAAATACATTTGAAAATATGTCGAAAGGAGTTTAGAGTTTAAAATATTTTTTTGTATTCAGTGTACTGTTTTCAAAGATCTCAGCAATGATCTTCAAATTTGGAACAACAGCAGATTTAAAAATAAATAAAAGCCGAATTTAAAATTTTCTTGGCTTTTGCTACAACCAAAGAGTATGCTACAATTTTAAATTTTCTTTGATTTACTATTATAGATTACGTGAATATTTTGGCCACTTTCTCGTATTGTCCAAAAAATAAACATCTACATTAAGCACTTTTTGTGTTATTTTGTTCTTGTTAGGTACGGTCTGTAAGATTACCAAGTTGTATTCATATTTATACAATAATTCTCTTATTTATAAACCAACCTACAGAAATTCAATGTACCACGTTACCAAAATACATTAAATACGACAAAAGAAAGCTGTAAACGTTTGTTTTTTCCATTCTCGGCACAATCGCGGAGCTACGATTTGCCAAAGTATAAACCGAGGGGGGGAGTAAACTAGCTTCCATGCAGTAGGCACCAGTTTCTAACTACGAGGACCCGGGCTCGAATGTTGGAGATGCAATGCATTTAAATGTTGCTTTTATTCATGAGTAAGGTTAGTGTAGCCTACAATTCGCATACACCCCAGATAGACTTCCGGCATGAAAGTGGGAATATCAAAGTGCCCAATCATAATATAATTGTATTGCAGCTTTTCTTTGTAGCTTTATAAAAAAGTATAATGATATAGCCGAGTTTGGCACGATGTATTTTAAATGGGGCACAGAAAGTGTGGGACGTCGGAGCTCGAAGCTGTTCATGCCCTGTCATTCCGGTCGACAGGCGGCCGTATTGTACGCCATGTTGGGTGTCAGTAACCTTGACTGTTGACCTTAATCCAGCAACCTTGAACTTATAAATTTTTAATATTTTAAAACAATGTATTAAAAATTATAAAAATATTATAAATATTATATTAAAACATTTACAAAAAAATATTTTAAAAACTTAAATTTCCAGAGGTCCCCACAAGCACCATGTCCAGCAGACGACTCACCAACTTCCAATCAATCACATTGTCTTAACATAAACCCCTCACACCCATCACCAACCCTCACCTCCACCCCCTCTCCATCTCACCAAACACAACCTCTCCCTAAGCCTTTGTTCATACCGTCGCGTCGTATGCCCTCCCCTTAACCGCCTCTCCATTGTTCATGTTCATGCTCTGTTATTCTGGTAAAATGGTGGCCATCTTGTCCGCCATGTTTAATGTCGGTGACCACCATCGATCTTGATCCCGGTGACCTTAAACTTAAAAAGTCGTAAAAAATACAAAATTAAAATTTTTTAAAAATTTTAAATTATAAAATCTAAAAAAATTCCAAAACTATATGAAAATTACAAAAAAAATTTATCAATGTCCTTGTTGAGTTCTCAAAGGAGCAAAGTGGATTCGAAGGTCCTCTATGTGACTGCCTAAAAATTTTCAGAGAAGAAAAAGAGGATTCGAGGCTCCGAGTCATGTCAAACAGATCGGACGGATCAGTAGACATGGGTTCCCTCCCTCGCCAAAACAGGGCCTGTGTCCTTGAACTTGTGCTCATGACCATGAATAACCTTAAACTCAAAAATCTTAAAATTCCCCCCAAAAAAAAAGTATAAAACCTGCCAAAAGAATTAAACATTTCGAAAAATGTTGTAACATTAAAGACTTACATGCTGTGAAGGTCCGAGGCTCAATTGCAGATGAAGCAATTAGCGAAGGAGTTTCCGGCACAAAGACCAGCAAACGACTGATCTGCACTTATATATTTAATTGACATATAGTGGGTAAATCTGCCAACCACCTGTACCAATTAATAATAAGCTTTCAATAATAATTGATCCCTCCACCCACACAAATTAATTGCATCGCCCATTGATAACTATATTGTGCATTTAACCAATATTTTCATGGTGCGTGAGGTGCTTGCGGTGCATGCGGAGCTAATTTCAGTATGTGCAGTGCTAACTGTGGTGCATGTGGTGCTAACTGTGGTGCATGCGGTGCTAACTGGGGTGCATGTGGTACTCTGAGGATTAAGGGAGGAAGACTGTGCGAATAATTTTACTGGATTTTTTATATATACTTGCGAGCTGCTTGAAACACAACTAAAAATAATTAAGGGTTTTTCCTTCCAAAGTACCTGTGGTTGGCTACAGAATTTGTAAATACAGGCATCGGCATTCTCTCAGTTAAAAAATAGCTCAAATATTATTCAGTCTCGACAGGAATCACTTTGGCAGTAGTCTGCTTGAAAATGAAGAAAGTCACTGATTATGTGAAATAGAATGCGGAGAATATATATATATACACATTGCTTCATCGATTATCACATCGTTAGATGGAAAAAGCAATGTTGCTTTTATGTCAAATCTTTTTATAATACCTGATGGTGTGTATCGAGCAAATGTTCGAGTACTGAGTTCCGAACTGCTACGACGTGACGGGTGTGGTATGTCATTTACTAGAAGCAATAATTCGAATATGCTTTTCAAGACATGTAAACGTAATGTTATATCTTCTAAATGTTATGATTGGAATGATTTTGGTAGATATGGAGGGTGGTAGGTTTTCAGTATTATATATAGAAATGGTCTCGCAACATTGTCGTGTCTTTTTTTCGTATGATCTGTCTATGCAACCAGTAAGGCATGATGTACGATTGATAAGTATTTTGTTTTGAATATTTTCGTAGGAATGATTGGTTGTAATGTTCTGACAATACGACCAATGGGTATTGCTGGTCTGATGGTATGGTTGGTATGACTCGATATGACCTATTGGTAACACATTTCTTGTATTGCTGGTTCTCTTCTAATGACGTGGAATGTGGGTAATGACTGACGAAATGATCAGTTCATGAAGTCGACGTTTCACTCGAGAGAATATTTAATAGGGATAGATGCTTGGTTGGCTTCTTGACAAAGTTTATGTTATAGCAGTGGATACTGTGTGATGGTTGAAATATGTGGTTGTATGGTTGGATAATATTGTGTTAAATATGGTTGCTGGGAATGCTGGTTGGCATATGTAGTTAAAATTATATTGATATGAGCTTTGGCCTTCTGTACAGTACATGAAAGATTGTCTTAAGCTGCAGAAACTAAATAAATTATTTTTATTTGGCAACAATTTTGCATCGTGCTGAGGTATACGAGTTCTGAAATATTTTATACATGTGAGACCATACAATATAACCTTGTAGCTGTCAGTTTACTTGGGGTGATATTTTAAAGAGAAATTCTAAAATAAGCACCACTGATTCTATGCTAATGCAATCACATCCTTGTGCCCTACAATTAGCACCGCATGTGCAATTAACATCGCATGTATCACAATAATAACCGCATGCACCATATTTAGCCCATCATGCACTACAATAAGAACCGCATGTACCGCAGTTAGTACTGCATTCTCTGCAATTAGAACCACATGCACTGCTATTAGCACCACAAGCACCACAGTTACCACAAAATGCACTGCAATTATCACCACATGCACTGCAGATAGTACCACACACACCGCAGTTAGCACCACATGCACTGCAGTTAGCACCGCTCGCACCTTAAAAAAATGGGTAAAATTTGCAATCTAGTATTCAATGGCCGATCCACTTGATTGGTATGGGTGTAGGGATCATTTGTTATTTAAACCTAATGAGTAATTGTGTCAGGTAGTTTGCAGATTGACCGAATATATATAGCCAATGAAATATTGAGGTTGGCGTCAGTCATCTGCTGGTCTTCGTGTCAGGAGATTCGTTCACTGATCGTTCCACCTGCCGTCAAGCCCCGGACTTCCTGCATATAAGACTTTAAATGTCACTTAGGAGATATTTTTAATTTTTGGAAATTTTTTAAACATTTTTTGGGAGGAATTTTTTGATTTTTTGGGTTCAAGGTTATTCAAGGTTATGCGCGAGGAGTCAAGGATACGGATGCGGATGGGGACGGAGGAAGGGGAGGCCATGTCCGCTGATCTTCCCAATCCGCTGGAGCTGTCTAGGAGCCTCTAATCAGCTTTAACTGTTCTGAGGATTTCTAGGCGCTCGCATCAAGGAACCTCGAATCCGCTTTACTCATTTGAGGTCTCAATCGGGACATTTTTAAATTTTTCGTAAATTAAAAAAAAATTCTATTTTGAATTATTTTTTTTACAAAAATTTATGTTTTTTTAATTTTTTAATTTTTTTTTTTATTTTCAATGTCTAGGCCACTGTGGACAAGGTCAAAGGTCAAGATCACCGACATCCATATGGCGGACAAGATGGCCGTCGGCCGACCGAAATTACAGATCATGAACAGCTTCGAACTCCGATACCCCACGCTCTCAGTGCCTCATTTAAAATAAATTGTGCCAAACTCGGGTATATCAATTTACTTAAAATAATGTTTCTAAACACGTACACTAATTATTTAGAAGCTGCTTGATTCTGTGGTCTGCCAAACGTACTCTACTTACATAACATTCGACTTTAACAGAACCATACTTGTAATTCAGTAGACAACAAATCTGTCGAAGTTGTCGACATGGGCTATTAGGAATGAATAATGCCAACTTTTCATTGGGTTTACAAGTAGTATAAATTAGAAAGAGCTAAACAGTGGTGTCTGGAACCGGATTCCAATGCGTTCACTATCTTCTGTTACATCGCGACAGCGATGTTTGGGAGTGTCCTAAACTTCAAAATTTTCGGTTCTATTTTAAACATTATAATGTGTGACCATATTCATCCGCCAACTTGTTTCCAATGCAAAATTTCCATAATATCCCTCAAAAGATATCATACATTATTGCAGTTTCCCAAACCAATATTATGAAAACCATTGTTTCTAGCTCAGATTTTTTCTCATAGCTATATACAGTGAAATCCCGATATTTCGCATCCCGATTATTCGTATATCCCGCTAATTCGTACAAATTTGCCGGGCCCTTGAGAAAATCCCTTTAACTCGTAAAAAAACAATGCATTCCGGTCCCCTCGATAATACGTATTTATTTTGGTGCTCTAGCTCAATTAAAACGTCTTATAATTCTTATTTCCAACTTAAAAATCTTGTTAACTCGTAATGTTTTTAACCCTAGACTGTACACCAGCTCTAGATTTATGCAATTCGGGTAGGGTAAAAAAGACCGAAAGGGTATTGAGGAACGTAGGAGGGTTTGAAGGGCAGGTAATGACGCCGAGTAGGTTGTGAGGCGATGTGTCTGTGATTCCCAGAACTAAGAGGCACCTTGGTGTCCGGTCTACGGTTATGAGAGGGTAGGAAGGAGCAGAGCGAGTGAAAAGTTAGTCAGTTTGGTCTTAGCCATGCCTCCGAAGAGAGCTAATAAGTTCATTTCCATTAGAGAAAAAAAAAATCATTAAAACCGTGGCCGGTGGTGATAAAAAAATTTACGTGTCCAAACGTTATAACGTTCCTCCTTCCACAATAACATCAATTCTGAAGAACAAGGACAAAATCGCCTCTCAGACATCGGGCAGCAAAGTAAAGCGCTTTAAGACTGGTGAGTATCCACAACTACAAGAGAATTTTAAAAAGTGGTTTGCGCAAGCACGGAATTCGAATGTACCAGTTGGAGGAAACATTTTAAGAGAAAAAGCAAACGTTTTCGCAGAAAAAATGGTAATTAAAGACTTTCGTGCGAGTGATTGTTGGTTTGATAGGTTTAAAAAAAGGCACGGCATAAAATTCAAGAAGCTTAGTGGGTAAAGTGCGAGTGTATCGGCCGACGTTTGTTCTGAGTGGAAATACGAATTGGGAGAAATAATCGATTCTTTTGAACCCAATAACATTTTTAATGCCGATGAGATGGGGTTATTTTATAAGTGTCTCCCCGACCGATCAATGTGTTTTAAGGAAGAAAAGTGTCATGGCGGAAAAAATAGTAAAGAACGTGTAACCATATTGTTGGCCGCCAACATGGATGGATCTGAGAAATTAAGACCGCTCATGATAGGCAAATCAGCCAAACCAAGATGTTTTAAAAACATAAAAACTTTTCCGATGACCTATCGTGCAAACAAAAAAGCGTGGATGACGGGCGAATTATTCAAGGAATGGATACGATCAGTGAATGCTGATATGGAGAAAACGCAGCGAAAAATTCCACTTTTCATGGATAATTGTACGGCCCACAACAATACCCCACCGCTCAGGCATGTTAATGTTGTGTTTTTGCCTGCCAACACTACTTCTAAGCTGCAGCCTCTAGACCAGGGCATAATTAAAACGTTCAAAACCTTTTACCGCAAGGAAGTAGTGATGCAACTCCTTGACAGCATCGAGGATGGGAAGGATCATAAAATCACCTTATTTTCAGCCATGAGCACTGATCACAAGGCGTGGCAAAATGTTAGCGAAAGCACAATACAAAACTGTTTTCGTGCTTGTGGATTCACGAAGGTGGAACTTTCATCAGCAGTTACTGAACAAGACTTAGAATGCCCTGTGAATTGGAATCGTCTTCCTCAAAATGAAGAAAATTCTATAAAATTTGAAGATTTCGTCCATTTTGACGATGGCCTGGCGGTAGCGGGTATTCTAACTGATGACGAAATTTTGTCTCCATCTCAGGACATTGATGGTGAAGGTGATGATGAAGATGATTTGCCGAAAATTACACCTAAAGTGGCTAAACAATACATCAACAACGTGCGCCATTTCTTAGCGAAACCAGACGTTGGCGATGAAGAATTTTCTGCTTTGACAAAGCCATCGACAATACCCGTCTGCAAGGCTTGCACCAAAAGAAAATTGCAGATTTTTTTAACATAAATTTTTTATGTGTTTTTAATTGATGTAATTATTTATTTGTATATACATATGTATACATAATATGTAGCCATGCGTTTATCATTACATTTTAATGCAAATTTGCATTAGTCTCGTTTGTTATGTTTTTTTTGTTCCCGATTATTGGTAATCCTGTTAATATGAATATCCCGATAATTCATATTTAACATTCAGTCCCTTGACAATACGAATTATCGGGATTCTACTGTATCATTAAACATATTTCGATATATAGAAATATATTAAATCACCTACAAAAGACTTAATATTTTTGTCCTTCGTTTCCTAATTTACATATTGCGCATATTTTCTTTGTTATTTTTTTACAAGATAGTAATCGCTCTAACAAGTATCTAAAATACCTGCTTACTTAGCATATTATTATAATTTTCTTGAAGTCAGTGGACTACCAGGTCGTTAAAGGATGGAGGTCTTGATTAAATAAAATAGTTAACTATAATTTCGTAATTTATCAACAATAGTTACAAAGAAAATTATCCTGCCTCAATGTCTCACATTATATTGATATATCTTGCTATTCACAATTAATAAATTCAATTAATAAAATTTACAATTACATCAAATAAATTAATGTAATTAATTAACTAAATAAATATATTGTTTTACCATATTTGAGGGTTCCAATAATTACAATAAAACCTGAATCACACGTCCATTCAGTCACACCTCAGTTCAGTCTAGCGTCCACTGGTCTGCAATATTCTAGAGTTCTCCGTGTGTCCTCATACACAGTAGCCTTCACTCGTTGGGTTTCATGCCCTCTCGTCTGTTCACACCACAAACACCTTGTCCACTGTCATCTCGCAATCTCCCGTCGTAATCCGTCCTTTTCACCGATGTCCCTTACTGCACTCAATTTCTCTCTATTACTGCACTCACCCAGAAGAATTCTACCAAGACTGCCAATCCTCGGGCCACTGCGATATTTATAAAGCCCTGGGTCATCGCCCAGAAAGTTCTCCAAATGCTGCGTTGCGCCGAAGGTCCTAGTTCCCAGAATACTCTTGCAAATACTCTAAAGTCGTCGGCTTGTCCAGCGGAAGGGATGGCCTGTCATGCCAGCCAGGTCAGCTGTCAATCATTCCAAGCCACCCAGTGATGCGACCACGAGTGAGTCTGCCTGGGGAGGGGAGGGTCGAGGTGGGTCACCCTCCACAGAGCCGAGTCCGTGCATTGTGCCCGCACCCTGTGTGGCAGTAGGCATGAAAAATATTATTTACTTTACCTCCTACTATCTACGGCGTATATATCTTATACACATCTCTCCAGCATATATTACTCTCCTGCTATCAGCTGCTTAAACAGGTTGTTTAAAAAAATCCGGCGATGTACCGTGTGTGATACACTACACCGAATTGTATATTTTACCGCAGGAAAGTTATCTCTAGAAATGTATGGTTTGGCCATTTTAGCGTGTCAAATTATTACATGCTTCGCAAATAGTATGTGTATTAGATACAAATTTAATAAGGAATACATATTAACCCACCCAACTAGAGCATGAAATCATGGATTACAAAAAGGGTTCGAATTCGAACTCCGGCTTCATTACAAATCATAAATCGGCGATAAAGGGATGGACGCACATGATCTAAAGAGCCTGTTTCGTGCTAAGCATTTCAGTAGTGGCATGGATTAATTCTATTAGATCTTCATCGGATGTTTACTGGAGTCTCGCATGGTATCCCATATAAAATAGTCGAAGGGTGTATGCTCTGCTGACAGTGGCTGCAATGAAACAGGCCACTTCTGCCAGTCTTGTCGATTATGGTATGTTGCATCTGCTTGGCCCTGCAAATTTCTTCCAAATTGCGTAAGAGCTCCATCGAGTTGCACCCAACCACTGCACTATCGATGCACGCTCTGTGAAGAAGTTGGAGGTCGACAACTCGAATCCCTTTTGTAAACCATGATGCCATACTCATTTTGGGTTGTTGGAGGTGTCTTAATAATTAAATCTGTTTTTAACCCCACATCCTGTATCCAAAGCGCTGTAATATTTTTATGCCCCATAGCGGCCAAACGACACGTTTACAGTCGAGAGCCCCCCCTCTCATAAATTAGTCAATATGTTGTCCTGTATCGTATAATGCACATTATCAGTGTGATGTCGATCTAGTCACACTATCAGTGTTTTTTTTTAATTCTCCATACTTATAAATAAAAATTAAAATAAATGGAATTATATAGTGACGTTAATAAAAAACTATGATAATTAACAAAGAAATGTATTTAATACTCGAGATGTGAGAAGTAAATATTCTTATTTAATCTGTTACTAATTTAATTATAACATTTTTTTCATAAAAATATTAACGGAATAATAAAACTCCAACTAGAGATAAAAAAAGTATCATATTAGTGTTTGTCATATTTACAAATACAAACTTCCCAAAATTGTTAAGCGACCTCAAAATTCTCGGCTGATTTTTCGATAACGAACTGGTACCAAAATGTGGTAATTTTGTAAATAAATTTAATATTATTATGGTTACCAAACATTCTTAAAGTTATATTAAATATTCTCATGTATGTAAATATTGCACAAATTAATATAAATGTAATATAAATATAGCGATATATATATATCACCAAGGTGAACTGGGTTCAATCCCCGTCTGGGTTACTCCGGAATATTCGCAAGTGGGAATCGTGCCAGGCGATGCCGCTGGTAGGCGGGTTTCCTCGGGATCTCCCGTTTCCCCACCCTTTCATTCCGGTGCTGCTCCATTCTCACCTCATTTCACCCTTATACGCTCTCAAGACCTCACTGTTTAGAGCCACCCATATCTCTTATTTCACTCTCTATAGATAGATATAGTGAATTGTGAATTCTAAATTAAAAATATGTAACAAAATACATAGGGAATATTTATGAAACGTTGTATTTTATATAAAATGAAATACTATAAAATAATTGTCATTATGTAAAATAGCAAAGCAATAATCATATGAGTCTAACTTGTGTTATTAAGAATAAAACAATATTTGTTATCTTATACGAACTAAGCATGGAAGTAGCATCAGAAGTGACCCTATGAGCCTACTGTATTATATTTAACAAGTTTGAAATACAAAGTTATCAATAAAAAATAAAAATATATTAACAAAATAAGTTTTAAAAAATTATGTAAAAGTTTTGTGTAGCAGGTAGATAAAAATGGAGATAACACAACATATATGATATAAGTATTCACGACTTAACAAAATATTGCAAAAATTTTAAAATGAAAATATATTTAATATGAAGAAATAATATCTTAATAAACATATTAAAATATTTATATACAATTTTCAATAATATATTATAAGTATTATGCGTAGTTCACATCTCTAAGGGGTTATTTTTATCTGAAAATGTATCATCATTTATAACGTTATCATATATAAATTCAGTGTGCTATTCAACCTATTTCAACATAATTAGGACAGATATATGTGGAAAAACTAAACTAAACACAAGGCAACAGCAACCCTGCCTTCAAGTCGTGTTGTAAGCGATAATTTACATATGGCATGATAAGCCCTACGATTTTTATTCGCATAATTGACAGTTATTTACCAATAATTTGGGCAACACTCTTAAAATTCAGTGTGAAAGAATCATTACCGATTCTAATGTCTCACACAATAAGAACTACTATTTTTATAGGTATAGTTGCTCATAATTTTCAAACAATTTGTGTTAGATTCAGTATGCAGGCATAATTTCGAACTACGAGAATGTAGATAAACCATATTGAGCACTACCCGCCTGTTGTCATCCTCCCCCGGCCCCCTCCCATCCCTCCCACCGTAACTTGTGAACCATCCATATATTACGTACTAGCGAACGGCCCGGCTTCGCCCGTGTACAATTGCGATTTACAGTGATACACTAATAATTAAAAAGGGAAACGACAATTCATTTATATGAAAACAGAATTATCAAATTGTACTATGTTGGCCTAGGTTATCTAATGTTTAAGGCAACCCAAAAGAAAGGAAATTTTTTTAACCCGATAGCCAAGAAATAGGGTATTGTTTCTGGAGTATATCTGTGCAACTATCACGTAGTTACCACATTTCCGCTTTCCAGCGTCAATGTATGAAAATCAAAACGTGAGTTTCATAAAGTTGTTCCTTAGAAAATAACTGTACTTAGGTACTACTCTTTGCGCTTGGCTAAGGGATCTTAATAGATCATCAAAGTTAAGCAACGTTCCCAGAGGCACACATTTGGATGGGTGGCCGTTTAGTGGCATAACATTTGAGCGCTTCCGGGCTTCGGAGGGCACGTTAAATATTCGGTCCTGGTTGTTTTCAATTGATAGCAGTCGTTGCGCCATTTCAGAGGTTCTTGGGCGGCCTGATAAACTCTGACACCAGAGGAAAAAAATATTTCGGTCACATTCCCAGCTGTTGCAAAATAAGGTTTTGTTGTTATTCCACAGTAAATGTAAAATTTTCCGGGATAAAAAGTATTCTATGTCCTATTCCAGGACCTTAAGTACCTACATACCAAGTGTCATAAAAATCCGTTTAGCTATTATGGAACTGAGTGGTAACAAACATACACACACACAGACTTTCACATTTATAATATTAGTATGATAAGAATAATTTCCGATGCTGCCATAGCAAGGTACCTGCTGCTCACAGAAGAAATTTTACCATATATGTTGACAATATAAAAATATCGAACATAAAGGAAAACCTATGTTTTACCTTGTGCGGTAAGGTTCAATTTTATTGAAAGCACAAAAGCCCTATCAGTCATGTTGCTCTAGCAAGGTACTTTGCCTATGGCCATCATTATTTTGAATCCCATATCAAACAGTCATTTTTTATAAAAAAAGTTCTGAATGTTTTAAAATGTATGTGAATAAATATAACTGCCAAGCCAACCAATTTTTTTTTTGGCTGTCACTCAACCTTAATTGAAAGGTGACCAAGATCTTGGCAGTAAAAAAAGGGACAAGCATTACCTTTAATAAAGATGAACAACTGCAAGAATACATGTGTCTAAATAGGATGAAGGTGGATGCATCCCCAAGATAGCACAAATAAATAAAATCAATTGAAAAGGGAATCTACAAAAATTTATTTTTAAATCAAATTCTTAAATTTTAAAATAATAAGTGTTGAAAAATAATTTCTGTATGTTTACCACATCAGCCGTGAAATCATTGGTCACCGTTGAATGAAAAAAAATTGATAACTTATAAGTTACGCCTCTCGTACCAGCAGTAAAATCTGTAGCCACTACTGAAAAAAAATATATAAATGCATATATGTATAATTAGAAATGAGTATCCAATCAGCAGTAAAATCTCTACCCGCCAAAAACAGAAAAAATAAAAATTTGTCCATTTTTTTATTAAGAGAGGAAAAAACAAAATCCACGATCACTAAGAGGGGCTCAACGCCACTATTTAGTTTTCACTATCAAATTGTCTGTGCAAATATCAAGAAAATGCGCGAATAACAAAATTTGTTTCTCCACTGTGCCCGATTATAGCTTTCCATACATTTGTTTATGAAATTGTAAAATGCCTAGAGATGTTCCCAAATTACTATAGTAGCGATACTATATCCGCTGTTTGATATATGGTAAATTATATTTATCATTATACTTGTAGGTTAAAAAAATATATTATATTATTAAAGGAAAATTAATTTTCTGCAAATGGAAAAAATATTTGCATATTACTAGCTTTTAATTTCCATTGTAGCGAATATAATGCTATTTTTGCACCATTTTGATTTCATTTTCTTTCCACACATGCATTCATTTTCTGCCGATATATATTATCTGCAAACAACTTACTTTTCCGGGCAACTCGATGTTATTATGCTGCTGACATTAAGAAATTCCATGAAATCCATACTTGATAAAAAAAAATTTCAGTAAATAAAAAATTCTAAATCAATTACTAATTAATTCTATACTGTAATGGATCAGTAAATAAAAAATTCTAAATCAATTACTAATTAATTATATACTGTAATGGATCAGTAAATAAAAAATTCTTAATCAATTACTAATAATAAGTTTTATACTGTCATTTATATATTTGTAAACTTCAATAGAGTTCTGTCTACTGCAGTATCAAGAACATATATAGTATAAAAAAGAAGCGAAAAATTATTTTATAACCTTTGATTTTATAATCTTACAGGTTTTCAGAGTTCATAATGCATTCAGAGAATAAAGCCTTTTCCCTCGAGTCCTCTGATTATTGAATGAGCCTCTTCGTTGTAAAATTTATTTCCATTTCTCCTTGTTACAAGTAGAAACTGTAGTTGGTCCACCAGTCGGTTTGGGTCGGTCGTTAAATGGTAGGCAATGTTCTCTCCGTCATCTATTTCCCTCATAATATCTAAAACTTTCACTGCGGGCCATGGGATAGGCCTATATATCTGCATGGAAGTTTTTTTTTCTCGCTCTTCATCGTTACAGGTAGGTCTGCCCTTAGGTTAATTTTTTTACCACTACAAGTATTGTATTCAGATTCGTTATCTACAAAATAAGCGAGTCGGAGTATTTTTTATGTATTCATGAAAATATTCTTCAGTTCATTTCTTAGGTTTCTCGCAAAATAACTTTTCATATAAACCTCCGGTATCATATGTTATGTAACTGTCCAACTGTTTAATGTCAGCAGGAAAAAAAATGTAATTTTACCTGGCTCCAAGAAACCACTTACCGCAACAGACGTACACACTGCAGGCTATATTTTCCTTCCTTGGTGCCACCAGACCAGACTACGGCTCTTGCGTCTTTGCTTTCGCAATTTGCTTATGCGCTGTATCTTCTAATGCCTATGATCATTATCTCGCATTTACCCTTTCGCTTCCCTGTCATCTCCGAAAATATACATATTTGCCATGTAATTTTTTTTTGTAGTATTATCTGCGCCAACAACAACTTCAGCCTTCATGGCTACAAACTCATATTCTTTCCGTTATTTTCGTCATAGCTAGTTGTAGATGGTTTAAGCATCTCTTTAGTTTCCTTTTCAAATGTAGACTGTGCTTCTTTGTCAGTCAATAGTTTCACATGGACAGTATTCTAAGTAGGTCACTTAGATCACAAATCATTAATACCATAACATGTAGGTATAGAGTATGGAAATTGATTAGTAAATTGGAATGGTTTGGCAGTGTTGGGAGATGATGGAAGAGGTGGAAGTGGTTTTGTAGGTATGTAGGACAATCTGTCTTCGAGAGCGAGGTCATCAGTGACGGAGCAAGTTGCTCAGACAATCAGGAGTGGGGAAGGACTCACCAATGGCCTATATTAAGGACCTATCCCAGCATTCGTCTGAAGTGATTTCGAGAAACCATGAAAAACCGAAATTATGATGACCGGACCGGGAATCGAAACCGTGTACTCCCGAGTGCATATCCAGTGATTTAAGCTGACTCGCTCGGTAGGTGGAGCTAGAGGATATGGTGGTTGAGTAGAGTGGAGGGTTAGAGGAGGTGGAAGTGGACGAGGTGGAGATATATACTCTATTAGTTAATCTGTTTCTTAGCAGAAGTTGTCACTTTACATATTTTTTAATGTCCCTGCAAGTAATCTTCTCGGCTGTAGTGCTTTGATATTTGTCACATTTTAATGATGTTGGTTAGGAAGTATATCACATTCGCCGATTTTGAACACCTTTACGCAGTATATGATAAATTTGCAGGTTATCTCTTAATGCAAACTGTAGTTTATATACATAACACCATAAAATCATGCCATTCCTTTGACGGTCCGATGTCGTTACTGGAGACCTAACATCAAACTTTAATCTCATAGCTGATCAATAGTAAAGTCCCCAAACCCAGTATTGACTTTTCGAATTCTCAGAAGACAATAATGCTAACTGCTCTAAGTTTGAAAATGTAATATTTATATATATACTACATGCAGGGCGCAAAATAGTATTCATATGTATATGTTCTAAGTTAACCTTACCCATCTGTTATCAGTTTCAGGTGATCCACTTAATCGGGTGTTCAGCCTGAGTACGTGAATACCATTTCTTCTTCCACTCGGCATCTCATTTATACTAGTTTCAACAGTGTTTTCGATATCATAAGCAGAAGAATGAATTGGGGAAGTCGTGCACAATGACGCCTGGCAGCAGTGCCGACCGGCCGCCATGTTGTGACGTCACCCATCCGTCATTTTGGATGTCGGTAACCTTGACCCGTGACCTCTTTTCCTTGACCCTACGTCCATGCCTTGAACCGAAAAAAAAACAAAAAAATCTAAAAAAATACTTAAAAATCTACAAAATGTTTGAAAAATTTATTAAATATTATTAATAAAATGTATAAAAAATATTTAAAAATTATTAATAACAATTCATAAAAAAATATTATTACATGTTATTAAAAAAATGCATTTATCGAGGTTTCCCCAGCACTATGTCCAGCAGACGACTGATCAACCACCAATGTTTCTCATTGGTTAATTAGTCGGCGGCTCCCACCCCTTACCGATACTCATTTTATCGTATGCAGGCATCACGTTTTTTTTCGTTTGTCATTTGTTTTCATTTTCAACACCAAGGTTGCACTAGTGTATTAATAATCGATTTTGCCACCAGGACAGCTGGTGCTTTCGGCCTATTACTCACATTCGATCTACCCCTTCCACGCAAATGCCGTATCTACTGTCCACGTATTTTTAGTATAGCCTACTAGAGTGCACTAGTAACTCATGTTTCAACCACCAGAAATAATTTACTGTCGATAAGAGTGTAATTAACCTGTACCTAATGGTGACGAGGTCATGTAAATTCCCTATTTTATCAATTTTTTTATGTAATTATTTTTTTCAAATATTTACATAAAGCAGGTTTATCTTAAATAAATTAAACACGACATATTTTACACACAATTTATTGTACACGTAATATAATATACATTATCAGCAAAAAATCTATAATTTATATTAATCTTTTTCGAATAGAATTTAAATTGCACATTATCTTAATATGCAGATATTCAATTATGATTTTTGGGTATCTTGTAGAAGGCTGAACAATTAATGTATGGCAGTAAGCAGCAGTGCTCTACGAAGGACCGCACTAATCGGAGGGTCGCTAAGAAGACATTTGAAAAATGGAATTCAAAATGGTATTAATAAATTTCTAATTTTGAATTACGAAATTTATGTGCCGGCAATCTGAGTTAAGTTAATTTTTCGGTTTATCGGTGGGTGAGAAAGAGAGGTAAACAAGATAGTTTGTGCACATGTGGGGAAGAACTAATATGTGACCGTGACCTATTAGCGGAGCAGGGTTTTAATGTGTTAGTGATTTTTATGGAAGTAATCGAAAAGCCAATAATGTACGGTTTATTTATTAGTTTGGGTGCGCAGGGAAATAGTTGGTAGTAAATACTACTTACGTTGAAGTTTGTAGGCTTGGCGATTATGGCCTCGTCTCGTGTTGCAGATGCAATGGTCGTTATTCACTTCCACTCACGTCGCTATATGAGGGCAGCAGTATATAGTATAATAGGTGCTAGAAAAATCGCTGCGTTTGGGGTAACTATATGAATATTTTTATCCCGCTGCATGTATTTCCTAATATATTGTTTTAAAACTTGGGAGGAAATGGTTTTAATGATGAGTGTATATGCCTGGGTAAGGGGAAATGCATCTGATCCTTCACTGTGCGTACCACATAGTGTGAGAGGTAGCAAAGAGGTTTTAACTCTGTTTTTGGGTTTTTAGAGCCATGGTTACTTTATAGAAAACAACATAACGCATCCCTACAAAACAAATTATTTTTTTCAAAATCCTTTTTTTTTTTTTAGTAAATACGTTCGTACATGTAAAATATATATACATTATGTTAGTGGCAGCTAGAGTATCATTGAATATGTTTTGCTTTAAATTAAAACAAAACTGATATAGCAGGTAATCAATTTTCTTTAAATTATAACAAGACTGACATCCTAAATATTTTTTTCTTTATAGATAGTGTTTTTTTAACTTAGGTGAGCAGAACATAACTCCAGATAAAATAAATATGTATATATTGTGTCAAACACATTTATTTATGTACACACATTACAATATTATTATTATTATTCTGCATAATACAAGGAATAATTTTTTTACATGTGTTTCTTCTCTGAGTCTTGGAGGGCATTACACAAGTAATATTATTTTAAAATGTACAATGGGTACCTCGTAGTTTTTTTTAATGTACCACGGATTATCATAACTCTCCAATTTTAGGGCATCGGAGTGGCACGGGGCACAGAATTATCTTTCTATTTTGCACTCGTGAAGTCTTGTGGCATACGTCTCGACGAGCTGTCAAAACGACGGGAAGCGGTTGTGCTTGTGAAGGTCTACAAAGTTCGATCCGATGGGGCACGCATTGCGAATCGCCGACTCTTGGAGTCTTCGAAACATATACAAAGGATAATAGGGAATTATGGCAGAGTCCAGTATTGTCGGAATTTCCTCGTACAGAATATTTCCCTCGTCCACCTTCGTCCGTGCATTTCATAGGTATGTAAGCGATATATATGTTGCATGGTGCGGTCGAGATGCTTCCATGGACACTGCAGTAAAAAAGTGAAAACTTAGGTTATCTCGTCCTTGTCACTATACGAGATATCAATCTACTTGATGGAGTATGAGTCCAACCAGCGAAAACCTTGGATGCTGCAAAACATTTCGTACGATTTTTGTCATATAAAAAAATTTTATGAGTCCATGCACACACAGAGTTTCACAAATTTTTTTACAAATTCATTTAAAACTTTATCGACGTCCATACACATCGGGCACTTGTGGTATGGGTTGGTTTCCTCTCCAGGTAATGTTTACCAATAAATTTATTTAAGGGGAGCATCTTACATGGGTACAGCTTGAGAGTAGATAACTTGCACGGGGACGTCGTATTCTACCGGAAGGGCGTCTTCTACGGGGAGGGCATCTTCAAAGGGGACATGTCGGGAACCGAGGTGGTGTAGCCCTCGATACACTCCTTGCATGGGGGGCAGTCCCGTATGTCTTCGTCCTTCTGCAGCTAGGCCGGCAAATACTTGAATACCGGCAAATTTCGTAAGGTGCGTAGACCAGGAGAAATTCTTTCAGCAGGTATGTTAACTCGTCCCGTTTGTCCAGGGCACTAAGCGAGTGCTACCTTCCAAGTACCAAAATGGCCTAAAGGATTTTATGGCCACTCGGACAATAGGCGTACATTTCTAAGATCTAGAAAAATGACTAATTTCCCGAGGGGGCTCGGGGTGTGTCTTATAAAGATGTTTTGAAGGGAAAAAATAGTCCGCCTTTGCGATAATAGTAGGCCGCCGATTGGTCGGAACGAAGGTTTCCGAAAACACCCGAGTGATTAGCCAATGAGAAACATTGGCAAAGCAATTAAATGTTTTGAAAGGGAGTGGAGGGGAATAGACTAATTGGTCGAATGAAGGTTTCCGAAACACAGGATTAATTAGCCATAGAGAAACATTGGTGGAGCAATTAAATATATTGCAAGGGGGTGGGCAATTATCCAATGAGAATCAGGGGTGGGGCAATTGGTAAATTAAATTCGTTGGAAGGGACGAGTGTCAGGAGTCAAGGGTCTGCTGAGTGCGGTGCTGGGGATTGCACCAGCAATGTAAAACAAATGACAAACGATAAAACTAAAATGGTGGTCGAAAAAAGGTGAGAGACAAATTCCAGTAATTTATAAACAAATGATAAACGAAATAGCCAACATGGAGGACTTTGGCTGTAATGCCTACTAAGATGGCGGATTTCACTGACCATATGGTGGATGGTTGCACATACCAATATGGTGGACTTCACCAACCAAAATGGCGGACAGCTGCATCTTCCACGATGACGGATAGTGGCTATGACACCTACCAAGATGGCAGACTGCACCTACTAAGACTATGGCCTGCATCTACCAAAATGGCGAACTGTAACTGTGACTCCTACCAATACTGTGGACTGCACCAAACAATATGGTGGAATGAGTATGGTTGGTGGGGAGGGGGGACCTCCGGAAATTTAAGTTTTTTTCATAAATTTCTAAAATAATTTTTTTTACAATTTTTTTATAATTTTTTTGTATTTTGATAATACAAATTTTTATACCTTTTTTTAATTTTTTGGGTTTTCTGAGTTTTCAAGATCAAAGGTCAGGGTCAAAGTCAATGTCACATGGGTTCAAGATGGCCGCTGGCCGACCGGAATGACAGAGCACGAACGCCTCTTTGCTCCGGTCCCAGGTCCCAATGTGCCAAAGTCGCCATAATACCTCTACTTTCCAGTAAACGTTAACATACTTCAAGCTATCTCAGTTAAACACAAAAACTGTCGAAGGCCTCTAGCGGCAACACGCACCTTTCCCCGATGTTGCTCAAATTGAGAATGATTATAGGCGAGCGTAGGGCAGCTTGTGCCCTCCATGTGCGCATGCTGGAAAAATCATTAACGAATTTTGGCACTAAAATAATTATTTTATATTTGTACCACTTACTGTTAAACTTGTATACATTATTTGTGACTACTTTTTCTTGAGATTTAATTTTGGTTAGTTTGCATGGTATTTGCACAATGTCATGTCAAATTCAAAATTGTACTGTTTTGTTATGTACAAATAAAAAGCCACACTTTTTCCAGAAAATTTAACAAGTGTAACTGAAAGGTCTTATTGTGATTAATTTTAAGGTATGCTTAGCAACAGTGATTTTACAATAACCCAGGGCCATCCACAAATCCAAAAATTATAAAAATTTCCTTATTTTCAGTCGTTGTTTGAAATTGCAAAACATTTCCTTTTACGATTTTATAAAGTTCCGTAAGTAGCTTTTGGCATCTTCTTTCAGTGTGAATTATCTCATGTCTGGATTTAAAGTAGTTTTAATTAAAAATATAATTTTGGCTTGTATTTATGTGGAAACCATTCCTTCGATTTGTTTTTTTTTTTTTTTTTTTTTTTTTTTGCTAGGGAAGAGAAGTAACTGATAATGTCTAAAAGTTGAACCGTACGTGGTTAAATTATAAAATAAGGTATTATTTTTGTGGTCAGTGCCTTTTAACTAATGTATACATCGCTAGCTATACCAGAGAACACTGCATTAAATAAGACATAAATACGAATTTCTTTGTAGTCAATACCCTTAAATTAATTTATACACTACCAGAGAACCGCATAAAAATTATAAATAATATAGAGTACATCATTTTCATAAATATGTAACACAGAATAAAGCTTAAATTGGAAGCGATTACTCATAAAATTACGTTATGTTGCTGCCCTATTCTACACTGAAGAGCCAAAACAACTGGTACACCTTCCTAATATCGTGAAGGGCACCTCCCCCCTTCCCCCGAGCTCACAGAAGTGCCGCAAGACGACGTGGCATGGACTTGACTAATGTCTGAAGGTATACAGGAGGCAATTCACACCATGAATCCTCCAGGGCACTCTACAAATCCAATCTGCGCCAATTTGAGAAAGGGTTGCACGTCTGTCACGTTTAATGATTCTCGTCAGTCGTCGTTTGTCCCGTTCATTCACGATCTTTTTCCTGCCGCAGCGATGTCGAATATGTGATGTTTTACCGGAATCCCGATATTCACGGTACTCTCGTGAAATGGTCGTACGCGAACATCAAATTGTTACCACTACCTCGGAGACGCTATGTCCCATCTCTCGTTCGCCGGCTATAACACCACGTTCAAACTCACTTAAATCTTGATAACCTACCATTGTAGCAGCACTAACCTATCTAGCTGCCGACCGCATCGCGTTACTCTGATTGGTTCCATACCTCTGTTATTTGCATACGCACGCCTATACCAGTTTTTTTGGCTCTTCAGTGTAAAACAGTTCTGAAGCCCTTTAGAAATCAGCTAATACACTTAAACACAAAAAATAATAAGTTATTAACTTTTAAAATACAAAACATAAAAAGGTCTTTCACTTCTATGGTAACCGTAAAATACGTGCGCTAAGTGTAACAGCCAAATCTCATGTGACAGATCATGTCTCTGTAATGTGCCAATACATGCAAACAAACGATAGCAAATCACCGTGCACCTAACCTGTGACATTATATTTAAATTTCTTCCTATATCCTTTGCTCAGCGCAGTTTCGTTAAAAATATTTTATTGAAAGACTTTGTCACACTAGGGCAGCACTAAAAAAATATATTATAATGACCATAGCACGATCACACACTTACTTCACGGTATTGCGTGTTGATCACTGTAATTAGCATTAGCAGTTAAATCGTACACATTAATTGATCGGCCACGAGGTCGGCAGGAATTCTTGTTACCTGCCATGTTACCAGCTGCGTGACCGCCGTTTCCTCGCTAGCAGCTAGCTCTGCTGCTCCATGTGATGTGTTGTAGGAGTGTTCCGCAGCTCCATCTCAGGCGCACGATGTGCAACATGCACCTCAGTGGACCGGCCGCGTCCTCCTCTCTGCTAGTGTCCGCCTGTTAGATTCGGGCTTATAGCCGGTTGCACCATTGAAGTTTATCACTTGATCCGAAATCATGCCCGAACTTGATCTAAGATCGTTACAGAATACTGTCGCACCATTCGAGTTCAGAGCATGACCAGAGATCGAGATGAACTTCATTTCGAACCGCTGAATATGGTGGTTTAAAGTCTTGATCAAAGATTGGAGTAGTGTTAAAAGCACTGTAAAATATATTTATTTATGGGAAATAAACTTTGTAATATTTAAATAGTTTAGATATATAATTGGTTGTCATTTACTTTTGTAAAATATAAATTGTGATATATAACAAAGGCTTAAAATTTTATGATTTAATTTAAATAAAGAATTATTAATGATTTGTGAAGAGAGAACGAAATTTTTACCTATCAATCTGAGCAGACTTAACAGAAAACTGGAACAGCTATTCATAATATATGTACTGGCCTAATTTTATGCACGAACCACGTCGAAAAATGAATCCAATGTCGAAATTTTTGCTCACGAAAGCGCATACTTCTCCGATAAATTAAATTTCTAAATTCACCAACAATTAGCACTAAATTATATTTCTTTTTAAATACTGAACAACTTTATACACACTTAAAACTTATTCATTAAAATTCGTACGACAACTACATTACTTAAAACAGTAAAAACATCGCAGCATCTAGTTTTCTGTCCCCTACTTTCTTAGAATAGTAGTATAAAACATAACAAAAGTGTGTGTTAAGTGTCACTAGTCAAACACAGAATGACAGCAGATATTTTATAATGAAGTCAACCAGGTTGTACATTAAAAAGCAATAGTCTTTAGAGATAATATCCACACAAAATCATAAATTTTCTAACTATAAAAATTAAAATTTTCATAATGACTTCACAAACTGAGAGCCAATCAAAAACAGTGGTTCATCCCAATCCTAGTTCCGAACAGAGATTAGGAGTTCTACGATCGGAACTTGGCTAGTCGCATTGGGATAACACTTGTACATTAAAACTCGGGTGCAACTCAAAACCATATTTGAACCAAGATCTTGGGATCTCGGTTCAGAGTAGTTAATGGTGAAACTGGGCTCAGAGAGTGATAGGGGTGGGGGTAAAACGACCCCCCCCCCCCCNACGCGAACATAACCTTGGAAGTGTCTTTCACTTGGTAGTTCCTGTAGCTGACAGGTCGGGGTCTTTTACTCCTCTTCCCTTCGGCCGGGTCCATTGGATGAAAAGGGGAAGGCGGAGAGAGAGCGGTTTCCCATGGAGAGGAGGCCCGTGATCGAAAACTGTCGTGGTGCTCTGCAAATCCGCTGGGGTCGGTACGGTGTTTCACTCTCATCCAAGCTCGATTCGTGTATTGGTGTCGTGAGGGCTACCTGCCCATCACTACTGGTATGGCTGGGTTCTGCTCTTTCCACCTTCACTGGCGAGAAACGTCTAGTTATCTCCGTCTCCACTGTGGCCTGGGACTTGGGCTCTCCTCCGGCACCTCTTCCGAACTGATGGTGAAGGACTCCTTGTGCGGTGTCACCTACGGCCCCCAGTATCCCCGCCAGCGTTGTTTGGTTTCAGTTCATCCTCTTCTTCTGGTTCACTGGTTATGGGCCATTTTGGTTTTTGCGTCGTGGTGGGGGAAATAGCCAGCCAATCAAGATTTATAGTTCAGGCGGCATTGCTGCGTTGCGGCGTGGTCGCCCGTTAGGTGTACCATCTGACGTGGTGTTTTCTAGTAGCGTCTCATGCTTTCGGTCTTGCCCCTCTCCTGTAATATACGAAGTAATTCATACTCACCTTAGGTCGTGTATATGACCTTCGTTTGCTTGCCAATCCTACAGATTTCCATAAGCATGTTGGTGTATGCTATTGAAAATGCTGCCACCAGAAATGTAGACAATAAAAAAACATGTATTTTATGTTTTGCAGGTACTGACGCCTTCCCGCAAGTTTTACCACCGATTCCAGGCTACATACCCGTATTCATACACCATGGCGATGTGCCACCAGAGGATGTGTATGAGTTTAGTCAGCTGTTCCAGAAGGCGGACCAGAACATCCCTCCATATGTGCCCGTCACAAAGAATGAGCTGGATAACCTGCGAAGATGTCTGGCCCAGGATTGTCTCGTACACGATCAGACAAATCAGATAGAGTTAAGCAGCACGCCAGAATACGAGGAGTCCACACAAATCAGCACATTGCAGACAGAGAACGACACAGATACTTCTAAATGGTCAACAGAAAACAAAACTGGTACTTATACGGAAACTACATTACAGTGAACTGAATTAGGCAATGTTGGTGACTGCTCGTGTACGTACACAACCTTTTAGACAAATATAAACATATATTTATTTTACTACTTCTATATCAAACAAGTGTATGGGCAGTTTGATACTAAAATAAATACGTAATATTTATTTTAGTATCGAAAAATTTAATTATTATTCATGACTCGGAATTGCGCATCTTCACTGCAATGAGGTAAATATTTTGATACTCTTAAACCCGAAAATACTACTGAACACAAGTTGTTTGAAAAGAAACAGTAAGCAACAGCTTGTTAACCAAACTCACGGACTTACATTTAGTCTGATGTCTGGTTTGAGCGTACTTTTATTTGGTAATAAAGAGATAGGAGATTGCTTTTCGGTTTCTGTTTTTTTTTTGTGTCCTCTTTTAATTTTTGAATAATTGAACTGAATTACAGAAAATTAAATACAATTTAGAATCACCAGTGTTTCTTAATCATACCAATGTTTATTTTTCAAAAACCGTTTTCGTGAGGGAAATTATGCCTCAGGAACCGTCTGAACGAAATTAATGAAACTTGACATCGTTGTAGTAACCAATGTAAGTATTATGATCAATTGTTATAATTTATTTTGTCTTAAAATGTAGGAGAATATGTCACGTGAAAATTTAAATCATATTTTAAATACAAGAAGTTTTATTTCCATATGTCAATTTTTTAGCCAATTTTCCTGTAGTTTAAAATACAAATTGTGCATCAGTAAAGACCTACATTTTATTATTTTTATTGGCCAGAGAAATTTTTAAAACTAAAGCAATCAATTTTGTGATAAGTGATAAAACCTGCCATTTAAAATTTTTTTACATGGTATGATTTACCGCAACTAAGAAAACGTTAGAAACACGTTCACCAAATTCGTGATCCAAATTATGCAATGGATCACAAAACGAAATACAATTTAATAATATCACTACTTTTCCGAAGTGCTGAAAATTTAATTTTTAAGAGGTCATAAAACCAGAATTGTAAATTAATTTAACAGTACATTCTAATTTTACAGGCGCTCGTTCGCGACGCATGTTTCAACATAATTTCCGTTTTGAAGAAAGCTTATATCATCCTCATGTCTGTCTCTGTATACTTCTGTGCTTCCATATTAACTCAGTTGTAAATAGAATAAAACGTTCCTTCTGGTGCAAGGAGTCTGGAGGTGGAACTATGGAGTATGTCAGTGGCATCGAGCGACCGTAATGTTGGCTCAAAATGCATAATAATCCCTCAAAATTACCCATTTTTAATAAAATTTATATTTCTTCGTTAAAAACGTTCTTTTTTCCCTAAGAATTCCCCATTTTTAATTTAAGATCTCCATAGAATTGTAGAAGGATCATTTTTGCAAGTCGAAGACACCCGAAGCCACTGACCATCCAAATTCGGGGGCCTCCGTGATCAGATGGAACAGAGGGGCCATTTTTTTATAAGCATAATATATACAAAATAAAAAATTTGAATTTATTGGCTGACATTTTGTATTTAGAAGTATATGTAAGTGTAAAATATATATGACTTTTTCAAAGAGCTAGTGGACATATTTGTTTTTAAGCATAGGTGATGCGAAATAAAAATCTGTAACTTTCACATAGTTTCAAAAACTATTCTTAATAATATTTTAATCTCACGTAATTGACATTGTAGCATTTGTTTTTTTTTTCTGGAATCATGCCTGTGGCATGCTAGAGTAAGACCAGTTATGTAGAAATTATAAATGACCTCTCTTCATTATGTACTGCACGGAAGCAGGTCCGGTCAGGCCCGGCCAACCTTCGCCTCTCCCCTCCCTTAAGGCCTCTGGATAAAATTTCTACCACTTCAGTAGCCTGATTCCAAGTCAGTTGCGACCTAACTGCTTAGAATATATTACGAAGCCAGTCCACTATTACTTTCTGTGCGCTTTATTCCAAAACATGCCTATTTACCATATCGCCGATTGTGCGCACCGAATGACAGATCTATGCATTATATATTTCTATATTAAATTTCTTATCACCTTATTTGCCTTCATCAATTAATATCATTTCAATTCATTTTAATTCATACCATGCTTACCAAGATTACAGATATCCAGTGGCATATTTGGCGACCGGGCTGACATGTCCACGATCTCGGGGAAGTATTCATGCTAGGACAGTGTACAACAATAATAAGAAATAAAACATGCTTTTCCATTGAAATCAGTAAAATTATCTGGAGACGTCAGTTTTGATGTATTTAGGTTAACTTTGTCATTCAATTGGGTGCCACAGTATAACATCTCCCACCACACATCGACATATTAAACTTCGCTCTACATTAACATGGAAATTATATAAATATTACATTTATTTCAAAGAGTAAATACATACTTTTGGTACATTCCTTTAGTACTCATGAATGTCGTACAATATGTAAATGTACTACCAAAAAGATTTACATGATCAAATTGTTCCTATCAATCATCTTTGGCAGATATTTCAAGGCAAATGAAAAGCCTATATTGTAATTAAGGCAAAGGGTAACAAGTATGTGGATCATCATGCCATTTAAGGGTAACTTATATCACACCATTTCATCCTTTGCACAAAATGTGAAAGTTGTTTTTGGTGTGACCAGCATCAAGCATCGGCGGTGCTCGCACCATGATGAATTAGTCAATTGTAGCAGGCATAAAGAGCTGCATCCATTTTCGCACCTTGGAGGAGTTCAACTTTGGTATCTATCACTGTAACTGGAAAAGTGTAAATATTTCTACTGGAAATTTGTTAACTTCTTTGTTTTCCCTGGGGATGTAGCCCTTTGGTATTGATTAGAAGCCCACTAGTCATTTAACCACTTCAGTTTTATCGTGCTCTTCTGAGCCTTTACCCCCATTGGCTAGCACAGAGCCCAAGCCATGAAACTAGTGTAAAGGGAATGACCACCACAGCTTATAGTAAATACATATGTATGAAACTAGAAAATCATGTATGAGTACATTTGTTCTTGGCCAGCTCACAGCCAATTTTAGTGGCAAATACGGCCCATGTCACTCTAACAATGCTTTTAAGAGTTAAATGTGATTTTTGGTATTCTAGTGGGCCAAGACACACCAGAGACGGTTACCCCGGAGTCGAAAAGGCACAGGATTATCAGCCCGGGGTCTACAACCACACCTACAGATGTCAGAAGTATTGTGCTAATCCAAGCTTTTGAAATGATTGGCTGATTCCCAATGGGACACCATCAATCTGCAAACTGTGCAGCTCAGACAGGACAGAATTTACATTTTAACATTTCAGGATATTTTAACTGATTGCGAAATCCAACAGTAATCCTATGACAGCCACAGAGATATGTAAATCGGTGCTCTTCTCACGTGGTTGGGAGCGCACAGCATCTACGAATATGCCGACGAGTCAAGAGAAGCATGCCAGCATCAGCACTTTCCGAGCAGGAAACACAACATATTAAAACCAACACTTTTGGGGCAACTTGATTCCAAAGCCAGGAAAAAGGGTCAGATGCACCTGCTAGCGATGGCAGACAAGCACATGTGCACAATTCACCCCCACACCAGTCAAGACCACATTCTGCACTAACAACTGACCACACAACTGAGACTGCATGCAAGTGAATGGGCCAATGCCCCCATCAAGATCCCTCTGCATCAAAATCTGTGCTGTGCACCCATGCAACCATGGATGTGAACATGTGGGCAACATATATTTATATGGTCTTCCGAAAAACCAGGGCCATCAACTCCTTCGCAAAAAAGACTTGAAAGCCAATATCTGCCATTGTCTTCCAGCACATATTTCACGGATTTGCCTCGTGCAAGCAATTCACAGGCATGCCATGTATCATACATATGTATCGCCGAGCAGGTGAGTGTTAAAAATGGACAGTTTACATGTATGGACTGCCAATTTAAAAATAGTGTTATGCGAGTCAACCTCATAACCCCCAATATCTATTTACCAGCGAAATGTACAAGTATACAGTATTGTGGCATGGTGAAGTGCACAACCATAAGTGGTAATTATGTGGCGTGTGATGAGTGTGGGAAACACGTTCATTCCCAATGAATATCCAGTGCCGAGGTGATGCCGTTGACAAAAAATAGATACCTGTGGAGTAACTGTGTGCAAGGTTGAAAAGAGCATGATATGTGCAACTGCACTACCTTATAACAAACACCTAGTGAGTTGCCCCAACCAGATGTCACTTTACCACAACATATTCCTATGGCCATGCCTCACTAGTGGAAGGGAAAACCGAAGCCCCACTACCACACATCGCTCTACTAGTAACCCTTAACAAGTTGCAAACTCTGCCCCACTTTTCAGAACAAGGAACTGAGGACCCAGAAGCATTTGTAACAGAGTGTGTGCAACGACTCCAGCAGTAAGATGTACCGATGGAGGAGTGGACAAGGATACTTCGAGCGCAACTATCTAGCGATGCATGTGCCTGGTTGCACACAGTCACCGAGTATCAAAATAATTGGGAATAATTCGTGGCGAAATTTTCCACCAGCTACACCAGCACCTCAGCAAATTTACAAATGCGAGATACTATTTGTTACCAAAATGCAAAAAGGGCATGGTGACTTGGAAGCATTTGTATGTAGGAAAGTGAATTAAGCTATGGTACCCGATTTTACCACACATTGCATTAATAGATGTACTGGAGGCTTGATGTGAACCGTGCGTTCACGAGCTCCTTTGTGCCCACTCTGACTGCCGCAGTCATGTCCACTGCACCAGACACACAACACCGACGGGCTTGTGGGCACGAGTGAGGTTGTGCATAATAGTGTCAGTGTAATTGCATCAGTGTTTATAATTTATTCAGTGTTATTAATAGCATCAGTGTATTGCATGAAGGTATTTATTCAATCTCATTTATTCAGTGTATATAATTAATAGCATAATTGTCATCATGGAAGACAGTCGGCACAGCCACAGCCAGGGACATTTGACATTGTACACTTGGCAATACTGTAGCTGGTACAATGGAAACATTTAGAATTAATATAATCATTTTTATTGTGTATTTGTAAAAGGGAAAATTATGTTGTCCTAGGTTAATTTAATTAATGTCACTTCCATCTCATAACCATTTTTTAGTGTATATTGTGTTTCATCGATTCGCCGCGTGGCGTCGGTTGCGCTCAGGTGGCGGAAGCCAGCGCATGGTTCCTCCCAGTCCTCTTCAGCACTTCAACGCATTCAGATGTGTAAGTCTCTCGCTCCGCAAAGGCCCTCGGTGCGGACATCTTCAGCTGAACTCATACTCTTTGGCATAGACTTAGCAAACCGGATCATTGTTTTATTTGTTATAGCGCCGAGGGTAGGGCGACATTATTTTCATCGGAGAATTGTTCAGTGGAGTCGCGTTTCACATTGTAAAACAAGGTCGCTCGCAGTTCCGGGCCGTTAAGGCCGCATGTTATGTACTAAAGTTGTGTGTGTTTCATTAAGGGGTCTCAAGGAATAAATTACTCCACAAGTATCGTAAGTGTTTTATTTGTATTTAAATTAAGGTGTGTGAGGCGGCCTACAGCCTCGCCATCATGTGTGACGGAGTATTAACCAGAGTCCCCAAGGCCGTCGACCGAAACGACTCTCATTTCATCAGCTCACAGCAGAGCTGTGGCACTGCAGACACATATTTAATACATCCTCAGCTCTGGTAAAATAGCGCGTCGAGTTGGCTTCCCCAACTCGGGACGGCAGATTCACGAAGCCAGTGCTTGACCACATCAAATATGGTGCGCCATCTTAGGGGTGAGATTCGAAAAGCCATTGTGTTACTACCTCAAAGGTTGGCATTACAAGGGAAGAACATAAAACTGTGAGTACATTGGGTGCGGAACACGGGATCACAAACTGCGACCACCCACGTGGCTTTGTAGGCAGGCCTTTGAGTGTGGCAGCGCTGTCTTTTTATACAGTGAGTTTTTTTTTCTAACCTACTCTAAAACGAAGTGTTATATATTAATCCGCAGTAGGAACGGGATTATTGCCGGATTATTGTGTCTCAGGGCTAGCCCCCTACACTTACAAGGAAAGGAAAAACATGCAAGGAGACCTGCATCGCGGCAAAGAGGGATTGGGTTTCCCATGGCCGAGTTAGGCCATGAAAAACCTCCCTAATGTACTTATAGTTAACTAACTACATCTAGAAGAGAAAGGGAAAAACCAGCACAGACACCGTAAAAACCCTTTCGACAGGAAAGAATAAAAAATTATTACATGCATTATGAGAAAATGCTACAGGAGAAAGATAGGTGGGTACCATGCTCTTTATTAATGGGAGAGGAGAAACTAAAATTTGGTAATATACAGTGATTAAGCAAACTAATGTATATAGAAGGTAAAACCAAATTTATATCAATGGTTGAAAAGCGATAAGAAACATTAACAGCCAATAAGCACACAGGCACTAGCAAGCAAGATATGTAATGTGTTCAACAGCTCCCAGCAGCAAAAGTAAATCTTAAGGCAAATTTTTAACATTAAATGTAAAAAAATTTGTCTCGTGCAAATAGACCGTATTCATCAGTGAACAGTACAAGCTTCCTGTAACAGCCACCAAATCAATCTCTCGTTGCGTAAACGAGATAATCGATCACATAAACTAAAGAGACAATTTTAAGAGACGCATCATAAGAACAGCCACCATGTTTACCACGAACCACTTGGACAGTAACATATTAAATACCATAAATTTTAACTGGACGACATCGAATGGTAGGAGTCAAAATTTATGTCTTAAATGTGTGCGGCAATCAAATAACACGAACCCTTTCTGGACTAATAATTGTCAGTGCGAGGACGAAGCGAATGCGCTACGACTCGTACAGAATATTAAAACCAGCTACAGGGAATTAATAGAGAAAGACATTATCAGCATTTTAAAAGGGAAAGAAAGAGTCGTTATGTGTAGGAAGTAACCGACCACGGGTTTTCCGAAATAACTTGGGCATCAACAGCCAGGCATGCCAGTGCGAATGAAAAAAACCACGAGAAACATTTTCCCACACTGAAACAACTAAACAAAATTTGGAGGATACAACAGCAAACATTTTTCGTAACCAAAGGTGCGCGAAGCAAATCATCTGTGCAGGGATAGGTGAACGGAAAATACCTTGCCTAGAGTGTCACCGAAATTACCACACTGTTTGCCTCATGGGAACAGAGTGTGTGGCCATAGACAGCAATGGGAAGATTCGGTGCGATGAGTGTGTGCGGACTGTGTGGACCACCGATCGGTACAATGTCAACAACACCGCGGGACATTTCGGGCGTGAATAGTGGGCCCACGTAATTCGGGCAACAGTACCATGCTCGTTCACCGAAGACAGTGTGCATAGGAGCAGACACCACAGCCCAAGGGGGCACTCAGCCAACATGAAGGGAGCAGCAACACCATGGGGAAACCCATTGGTGCCACACACCACACCTGTCTTCGTGTGGCCCCTGCAACACCAAGAGGCCAGAGCAACCCCAGAAGTGATGGGACCCACCAGAGAGACGGGCATGACACCAGCCCGGTTCCAGTCGCTGCCAACTTTCGCTGGACACACCATGGAGGACACGCATGCATTCCTGAGAGACATCACAGGACGATTAACCAGGTACTGTGTCAGTGAAGTGGAGTGGCCTAGCTGCATTGGAGGACAGTTATCTGGGGAGGCACATACATGGTGGCGGGCCATTGACCACCACGGCATGCAATGGGCCGATTTTCAAAGTGCCTTCCTAAGACAATTCAACTCAGCATATACCTTGTTACAATGTCAAAGCCTTGCCATGTTGGAGTCACAGGGGGAGTGTGAAACACTAACAGCATTTACCACGCGAAAGGTTAATCTCCCGAAACATTTTTATACAAAGATGCAGGACCCAGACATTTTATATGTGGTAGCATCAATGGTGAGGTCCGAGTTTAAAATGGCCCTAGCCCCACTAATCCATAACGATGTCGCACAGTTCATGAGGTCCATGGGCTTACTGGACCAGGCCAAAGTGGATAAAGTGTATCATAGGGGAAGGGATGGGCCATATCAACCACAACCCCGGGATCATAGTGTGTGGAGGGGGAATTCGCAGCCATCAGCTGGACTTTGCAGGAGGGAGGTGAGCCAGACCGAACAGCAGGACAGGGAGAAGAGACAGGCGGTTACCCCCATACCAACGTGTCCAAACATGGCAGTAAGGAGGGAAGGCCTCACTTTTTCCATGCTGGTACTGCAGAGGTCAGCAGTACCACTGGCACAATGAGTGCCCCAACCTCGAAAACTGGAAACAAGCAAATGTTAACAATGGCGGGACACCAACGGGGAACTAGCTAGCAGGGTAGGCGAGCCGGGCGTTCACCACCCCAGGCCGAAACATCAACAACCGCATAAGACAAGTCAACACAAAGCTGTAACAAGACCCACTCCACAACAAATCGTGCTACAGAAGATAACCAGGGGCAACCACAGGATTATCAGGATACCGATCACCCTAAATAACATCCAATGTCTAGCACTAGTGGACACAGCAGCATCACACAACTTCGTGAAGGCAGGGTTCATGAATGAGGATGCGATAAGGCTGGCAAAGCACACAGTACATCTTGCCCCCCCACCAACATACAGGGCAGACCCTCGGAGAAGTGACCATCACTGTCCGAATTAGGGACGTAGAGACTACCACTAGAGCCCTAGTGTCGGCGGACCTGCGGGAAGAAGCCATACTGGGCATACCCTGACTCACCGAACAGAACACCATTGTAGAGCCAAAGGCCCGCAGAATCCATTTTGGACAGAAGGAAAGACGCACCTTTTATGAACTATAACCACGGACCACTAGCTGCACACCAGGCGTCCAGCTGGACGAACAGGACCATGAGGTGCCAGAAGAGTACTGGGGAATGGTACAGAAAATCCTACAAGAAAGACGGGATGTGTTTGCGGACGCTAATCCCTTAAGGCGAACTACTACCACCGAGCACTCCATACCATTGGAGCACGACCGCCCACTTTTCGCAGGACCACGCAGTTACCAAACCCTCCAGGGTACCATCATCAAAGAACAGATTAGGGAGATGTTAGCCGAAGGCGTCATCAAGCCCACGCACAGCAAGTACAACAGTGCAATCACGTTAGCACCCAAGAAAGATGGAACGTGGCGATTTTGTGTGGACTTTCATTCCCTTAATCTGATAACTCAAAGCGCACCACCACCATACATCAGTGTGAAGGATGCGCTACACACACTAGGAAAAGCAAACGTAACGACATCATTGGACTTGTGCAGCGGCTACTGGCAGGTCCCGATCAAGCCAGAAGATCGCCACAAAACAGCATTCACTGCCTCTGATGGGAGATGCTTCCAGTTCTGTGCCATGCTGTTCGGGCTAAAGTGTGCACCGGCCACTTTCCAGGCCATGATGGTACAAGTGCTCGACGGATATGTAGGGGATTTTACCCTTGCATACCTGGACGATGTAATCATCTGGTCCGAGAGCTGGGAAGATCACATCAAACATCTGTCGTTGGTACTGGAGCGCCTAGCGATCAACAAGTTAACTTGTGCAAACCGGAAGTGCCACATAGCGAAACCAAGCATCCAGTTCCTTGGGCACCTAGTGGACGTAAACGACAGTAGGATCATGCCGGAACAGCTTTCCCTCATCGACCAGAATGAGGCACCCAGAACCCACAAACAGCTCAGGAAGTTCTTCGGGTTGGTGAACTGGCTGAGGGAAAACATTAGGCATTTCGCAACAATAACAGCACCCCTAACAGACATGCTGTCCCCGAACTGTAAGTTCCAGTGGAACAGCGAGCACGAAAGCTGATTCCAGGAACTGAAGAGAAGGCTCTGACAGTACACAACCCTGGCACATCACGACCCCAGTAGGCACCTATAACTCCAAATAGATTCCAGTCAGAAGGGCCTAGGTGCCATACTATTTCAATTGGGCGACAACAATGAGCGTCAGATCATTGAGTATGGTAGCGCCAAGTTTGGGGCGACTGAGGGTCGTTACGATGTAAATGAGAGGGAATATTTGGCAGTGGTTTGGGCGGTGAAGCGTTATAGAGCATACCTCGAGTACCAGCGCTTTACCCTACGGACCGAACACAGGTGCCTACTCTGGCTTCATTCAATGAGGGAGACCAGGAGAAAACTTGCCCAGTGGGCATTTTTGTTGCAATCATGCGACTTTGTTGTGAAAAATGTCCCCAGAGCAGAGAACCAACTGGTGGATGAATTGTCCAGGACAGCAGGCACTAAAGTAGCCGCCGACAGGGATGAGTGGGACGTCTTATTATCTCCTACAGTCAACCATGCAACAACATACAACAGGCAGGTAACCTGCAATGCGATAGAAACAACACCAAACTCTGAACACAGGCTCGACAAACTGAAGGCATTAGTGATCGACGCCCAACAACGATGCGCACAAACCCAGGAGAAGATGGTGAATATCATGCAGGGGGATAGTGAGTGGTGACGCATCCGGGACACACACATAGAAACCCATCAGCAGCATTCCGATGCAACCTGGTGCATTTATGTACCTGCAGGAGTACGAGAGGAAGCACTGAAGCACGCACACGACAGCCATTTGGCCGATCATCCTGGGGCAACCCATACGGCCAAGAACCTCCATAAGCACTTTCACTGGCCAGGAGCCAGCAGGGATGTATACGCAGGCATGTGAGGGAGTGCGTCCCGTACAATCACTTCAAAAGTAGGAGAATGGATGGGGTGGCATACAACAACCGAGGGTGCCAAAGGAACCATTTGAGACAGTGTCCCTGGACATCATGGGCTCCTACCCCCGCACTTCCACCGGGAAAAGGTTCATCCTGGTCATGAGCGATGACTCATTCTCGAGGTGGACCGAAGCGTACCCAGTCTCCAGTGCAGGAGCACGCACAATTGTGCGAACAATGGAGACAGAGTTCTACCCTCGGTGGGGGTACCCACAGACCTTACTTACAGACAATGGTACCCAGTTTACTGGGAAGTACTGGCATGAGCTGTGTACTCGTTGGGGAGTAAGACAGCTTACAACCCCCATATACCACCCGAGGGCAAACCCCACCGAGAGGCGCAATCAGGACCTCAAGACACAACTATGTCTGAGAGTGGGTAACGACCACACCGCTGGACCGAACACCTACCCGCAGCTTTATTCACCATAAGGAGGCGGGTAAACTTAGCCACAGGTCAGACTCCAGCAGGGGTTCTGCAGGGCCGCGAACTGATGCTGCCTGGAGAGTTTGCCACACTTCAACCAGAGACAGCAGAGGAACCAGAGGACGAGACTGCGAGAAGACAGTGCCGGGAGGCAGAGCTAATGGCAGTTCGTAACAACCCGGAGAACTATTATATAAAGGAGTGGGTGCCTGCCACCAGGAGAGCACCATGATGGTTGGTACCTGGCCAACTGGTGTACGTCAAGAAACACCAGATCTCAAGCAGTGCAAAGAACTTCTGCGCAGGGTTCGCCCAGAAATGGAGTGGACCACACACGGTGGTAAAGCTGCTGGGGTACACCACATACCTCATCAGGCTAAGCAGCAGGAGGAGGGCTGCTGTCCACTGCGACGACCTCAGATTGGCAGTGGGGACGACAAACCTCATGATGCCGGATCAGCAGGTTGTAGAGCACCATCAGAGCAACGCAACCAATGATGCCACAAGGAAAGTCGGGATGCAGCGCCCCTACAGCGATGGTAGAGTTCTCCAGCGCCCCTTCTCCGCCACGACGCCTGGCATTTCAACGCCTACAAGGGACGTGGAGGAGGAAGAGGTACCCGAGAGGGGATTGCTGCCACCAGCAAGCATCAGCACCACCCGCAACACTGCAGGCCTGGAAGGGTCACCCAGCAGCATCGTGACCCCCTGTGTCGCGATGCTGGTCAGCAGGGATGCTGCCGATGGTGAGCCAACAGAGACACCTGTGGGACAGAGCTCCCCACGGGGCAGCCCTCCGGATGTCCCCACCGCAGCACCCTAAGTAGGACCAACAGCGGAGGACTTCACTCCAGAGGACGTCGGCTAAAGAGACAGGGGGAAAGCAACAAGGTTTCACAGCCTTTCACCGGGGCCCTCTCCTCCCCCCTCGCCAACATCCACATCACGCCGACATCCTCACCGCAGCAGCAACAGCCAGGAGGAGTCAGAGGAGGAGGGGTTTACCACCCCTCTCCGCCGCTCGTGTGTGACGGAGTGTTAACCAGAGTCCTCAAGGCCGTCGACCGAAACGATCCTCATTTCATCAGTTCATCAGCTCACTGCAGAGCTGTGGCGCTGGGCACATATTTAATACATCCTCAGCTCTGGTAACACAGCGCGTCAAATTGGCTTTCCCAACTCGGGACGGAGATTCACCAAGCCAGTGCTTGACCACATCAGGCTGTAGTCCAGACTGTACTCCTCGAGTACCATGTGGTATGACAATTTATACATTGTGTTGCACATTATTATTGTGGTCATCGGTGATCAAACCTTTTGTAAGGCTAGTGTGGTATGTTTTGTAATATTTTATTTCACATAAGTTTGCAATAAATTTTTTTAATGTAATAAATAATTTCGTAATGGTTCCCACCGAATTAAAGGGAAAAATTAATCATGTTTTTCTCGTTCTCTGCGAACATAAATTAAGAGATTAAGGGGCCAGGTCGTATGATAATGGATAGAGGTCGAGGAATGTTTGAAGTAAAACATGTAAAATGGTAAATATTGGCGGTGCAGGGTTGGTAGCTATCCATCGGCACTGAATTCATGCTTGTATATGATGAAAATGATTGTGAATGTAAACATGGGAAGAGCAGTAGCTGACGAATATAAAATCCTGAAGCAGAATGGGGACAACTATTTTGTGTGGTCTATAAAAGCGAAAGCTGTGCTTGTGTCGAAAAAAACTCTGGATTGCAATTGTGCCAGGTTATGTTGACGAACATGGAAAGGACTTGGGATCTCTAAATGCAACTCGAGAGGCCACAAACCACTCCATGCTTGCATTCTTTATACTTATTGTCGGTGAAGTGATATGGGGACAAGTACAAGGGCAACAGAAGGATAGGCAGTTTTGGAGGTTATGCTAGTATGACAAGATTTATAAACTTACAAAACAGGATATCTTACACGATTTGCCTTTAAAAATGGACAAGGCAGGACACTTGAATAACAAAGAGCTGGTCTTCTGTACATGCTGTGTGATATCAGATAGCCATCCATGTTCAATACAGAAAACTGAACGACACAATGTACATTTCACTTTGTTTCTTGTAGCAACTTCTTTCAATAAGGGAAACTCTTGTTTTAAACTATTAGTGAAAGCACATTTTCTCTTCACTATAACAGAATTTATCGGTCGGCAGATAAAATCTAACATGCAAGGGTTCCAGGGATGCTGATATGGGTCCCTACCTTACCTGGCTTTCCCAGGTTAGTGAGGTTGATGGCCAATGTGTTCCTTGAGTCCTTTGTCGATTTGGAGTGCTTGCAGATACTGAATTTACTAATAATTGCACGTAGCTAGTGGTTTCACTTATTACACTGGCGATGTTGTAGACCACATCGCACGCCTTGATTACACTTTGCTGCATTAGGGTGCAGCACCCGAAAAACCCTGAGGGGTATAATAAATAAAATGCTCTTGGTGATTTAAGATTTTTACTTACTGCTTTTATACATATGCATCTACGTTAATATGTTACAAGTTGATGCGGACCTGGCACTCTGGTCTGCCAGTGACCAATACTTCAAGGGCACAGAATACACTAATTTTATAGTTAATTATCGTTATGATTGATGATGGTATTTACAGAAAAAGTTTAGGGTGCCGAGGGGGTCCGCACAGAGCGAAGCTCCCATACTGTCCGCTAGGCTGAGTGCCGAAGTCAGACAAGTATCATGGTGCCGACTTCTGCTGAGGGTGCCCAAAGCTGGCACCAAAAATTATGTAGAAATTGACATATACTCTCTTAAGGCTAATGAATATGCTACAAAATACAATTCCCTGTTTAATAACGTGTTGATGACATCCCAATGATTAATTAAGTGATAATTAGGTTTGTGACTGTAACATCATTGGGGATGACACCACAATAGAAAAACCAAAAATCAAAGTAATGAGGCCTTTATAGGCAGTCTGCTGTTAAAAGAGAACACAAATATCCTTTTAAGCATTGAACATAATTACAATTAAATAACTGCAAAAATGGTAAACTGAGAATGTTTCCAGATTCCAGTAAATTTAGTAAGTGAAATTCAGTTTCTGTTCTTTATCGCATATGGGCGAGTGCAAATGTTCAACCTTGGGTGGGCTGGACGAGCCCATCCCTGGAAGGGGTAAGGGTAGCCAAGCTCATTTAAGGTTTTAATAAAATTATGACTTTAATTAAATTGGCTACGCCATTTTGAACACTGTGTACTTCTTCTGGATTTTATTACCCACGACGGCACACGTGGACAAATGGTCCACATCAAACATCCCTCTATTTGGTAACTGCTTGACCCCGCAGTCCCCCAGGTGTCCTATCGTGCCATCAGGCACAACAGCTGATTGGTGGATTGATTTGGTAATGCGATCTCAGCTGGACAGGCCCGCATGAGTGTGGCAAGGTGCTGGGTACTGGTTGCTCAGAGTTGTGACCCTGGTGGTGTTGATGGGCCACAGCACTCATGTGGGGAAGAGGGTGCCCCCTCCGCAGGGCCTGCTGGCAGCATGGGCGCTTGGAGTGGCGGGGAGGGGTGGTATCCCTCATCTCTGCCATCTCATCTTCGCTGCTGCTACGGGCATGTAGATGCCGACATGTCAGTGGTGTTGGCGAGGGGGTGGAGGGTGCCCTGCAGTCAGGCTGTCTAGGTCTGATACATTCCCCCCATTGCTGTGACTGGCGTCCCACAGCATGGTGTTAGCAGCTGAGTGACGACTCAAAGGCGTAGCGTTGCAGCTGGGTGGCGAGCTTACCTGTAGGGAAATCCTGCCCGCAGGTATCCACGGTAGCTCGCAATCGGCGACGCCTTCGGAGGTGGGCGTTATGACATGGGGCTTCGTGATGCCACAAACTGACCTGGTCGGGCCTGCTAGTGGTGCTGCTGCAGTGCTTGTGCGGTTTGGGGGGAGGACCGAGTCTCCAATGGAATCCCTGGTTTCCACTGCATCACTTATGGGTGTCGAGATGCCACGCATCGCAGATGGAAAGAGGCGCCAGAGGGTGCTCCAATCAGCGCCGGGACTGGACATGTTCCCGATTCGCCACTTGGGGTGGTTTGTTTTGTTGCTCCGTGGTTACTTTTGGCGCCCTCTTGGCTGGGTGTCGCAGCACTGGGTATTGCGGTACCAGGCACATCGGTGCTGGCATCTTTTTAGGTTAGGCAAAAGTCATCACTATGAATGTTGTATTTCCTCCTGCTGCTTACCTTTACCAGGTACATGGTGTACCCGAGCGTTTTTATTATTGTGTGTGGCTTACTCCACTTCGGGCAGAATCCCGCACAATGATTTTCCGTGCTGCTGGAGAGCCGGTGTTCGTTGACATACAGCACCTGTCCGGGTATCAACCTCAGCTGTGGGTGCATGCTTGATGGCACACACTTCACTATATAGTGGGCTTGGTTCTGGCACACAGGCTGTAGGTAGATCTCTCAGTGCTGCCAACAGGCTGTGCTGTCCTCCACTGTGCCTGTGCTCTCTCTGTTCCATCCGACGAACTCTATGTGCAGCAGTAGTACTCGGCCTTGAAGGATTGTGGCCGGTGATCGGCCCGTGGCCTGATTCACACGCCATCGCATGGTTAACATGGCAGCTGGTAACTGTTCGGTCCATGTTGCATGGTTTTGACAACCCACAGACACAGTTGGCTCTGGAGGTCCTGGTTTAGATGCTCTGTTGGATTAGCCTGCGGGTGTTAAATGGCTGTGGTATGGTACTCTACCCCCCTTCCATTTATTGAACATGTCAAGCCACTGCCTCCCTGTGGCCTGTGTACCGTTGTCTGTAAGTAGTGTTCTCGGGTAACCCCAGCAGTGCTATAATTCGGCCTCCAGTGCATGTGAGATGTTACATGCATGTGCACTGGAAACTCGATATGCTTCTGTCCACCTGGAAAATTAATCGCTTACTGCCACAATTAAGTGATTTACAGCGGTTGTACGGGGGTAAGAGCCCAGAAAATCCAGTGATATTGCTTCAAATGGTTCGTTGAGCACTCGTGGCTGTTGTTGTGTCACTCCATCTGTGCGGCGGCTCTCGAAGTTATTACAAGTTGTGTACTAGCACATTCCTTGTTGTTTGTTGTGCTTCTGTATGGCCTGAGAACTGGCTGGAATTTACATGATGTAACAACTGTTGATGTGCATCCTTGGGCATGTAGAGATATTAGGGCACTTCTGGTTGGTATGGCGGGGTTTTCATGCCCTCTCCTTCCACTCGTCCCCATACTCTGTTGCCCTGTGTTTTCTTTGATATGCAGCACTGGATGTCTGGGCACTGTTGTTGTGTGGTTACAATCTGCATCTGCAGTCTGTATAGCCTGACGTCGGCTCCCGCTGGTTCCTCGCTGTTGTGGCAGCTAGATATGCCTTTTCCAGGTGTTTAGGCGGATGGCTGCTGTAGGGTGCAGTAGGTCATCCCACTCGTCTTCGTCCACCACTATTACACTGAAGAGCCAAAAAAACAGGTATACTTGCCTGTAAGGCCACTGCGAGGATGCAGAAGTACCGTAAGACGACGTGGCATGGACTCGACTAATGTCTGAAGGTATGCAGGAGGCAATTCACACCATGAATCCTGCAGGGTAGTCCACAAAACCATAGGAGTGCCAGGCGGTTGAGATCTCTTCTTAACAGCCCGTTGCAAGGCATCCCAGATATGTTCAATAATGTTCATGTCTGGTGATTTAAGTGGCCGAAGGAAGTGTCTAAAGTCAGAAAAGTGTTTCTGGAGCCACTTGGTAGCAACTCTCGATGCGTAGGGTGTCGCATTGTCCTGCTGGAATTGTCCACGTCCGTCGGAATGCACAATGGACGTGAATGGGTGCAGGTGATCCGACAGGATGCTTACGTATCTGTCACCTGTCAGAGTCGTATCTAGACATATCAGGGGTCCCATTTCACGCCAACTGCACATGCCCCATACCATGACAGAGCCTCTACCAGCTTGAACAGTCCCCTGTTGACATGTAGGGTCCACGGATTCATGAGGATGTCTCCATACCGTACACATCCATCCAACTGACACAATTGGAAACGAGACTCGTCAGACCAGGCAACGTGTTTCCAGTCACCAACAGTCCAATGGTGGTGTTGGCGGGCCCAGGCAAAGTATAAAGCTTTGTGTCATGCAGTCAACAACGGTACACGAGTGGGCCTTTCGGTCCGAAAGCCCATGTCAATGATGGTCCATTGAATAGTTCGCACGCTGGTACTTGTTGATGCCCCAGCATTGAAATCTGCGCCAATTTGAGAAAGGGTTGCAAGTCTGTCACGTTTAATGATTCTCGTCAGTCGTCCCGTTCGTTCACGATCTTTTTCCGACCGCAGCTCCTGACCTTCAGTTGATAGGATTTCTGTTTATCTGAAGAATGCTCTGAATTACTGATCTCTTTTCTCTTAGCGTGACTCGGGGTGTGTTGAACCTTCCAGATGGTCACGGCGAATAATATAAAAGTGTGATAGGCCTCCGAGCCAGGAGTTGAGTGGATGCTGCATCGAGCGAAAGACGACGAGCGAGAACAGAAGTGTCTGGTGAGATAAGTGACCAGCAGGAGGCCATAAATATGTTCCTAAAACCAATAAACGAATAAGATAAACTACTATAATAATAAGCAAAATCACCTTTAAATCGCCTCAACACCTCATATCAGCCGAATACTCTTGAACCTAAGCAAGTATTTTAAAAATGATGTGAAGCATTTACTGCTACCTGCTAACAGTTTTCGAAACACACTTGTTGGGACAGCTTTGGTCATCTGTTGTAGCAGCAAATTGTGTGCGGTTCTCGTGGCATCATTGAGGACAGGGGCCACTGCAATTGCAGCAGGGGTTATCGACTGAACACATGTTAATGATTAGTATGAGTTAATGGACTGTAACCATACACAGACATTAAGAAGGATGCTGGTTACAATTGAAATATACATTAAATATTGCATTCACTGTGCAATTAAAAGAGTAATAGTAGAGATAGATGGTTTAATGGTGTAAATTATAGCTGTGTGAATAAATTAAAAAACTAATTTAGGTCTTTTATTTTTATTAAGACCTCACTCCCTCATGAACTAAGATACATCCCTCAGGCGTCCATGTAGCAATACATATAACAACTATCAAGTGCATCCACATGGAGCATCATTTGTCCACCATGTTGTAAGATATCACAAAAATAAATAAAATTTTATGTCAAATCAGGAAATTGCTGACCAATTCAAGCTAAATTTGACAAGAAATAAAACTGCAGTTGGTGGTTGAAATGGTGTGATGTAATAGTGAGGAGGTTTAGGTGGCTCGAGCGCCAAGGTATGTTGTAAGGTCAGGCACTTATTTTCAATCTGGTGTTTTATAAATTATTTAGCTCCATATACTTTATACTTGAAACAAATGCCAAAATAATTTTGTATAGTGGCACCATCTGTAACCGCCATTATATCTGTCTATACAGTGCCTCATTTCTCCACCATTTTGATAATATATCCCCAAATAATATATTTAAGTTTTTATGTTATATCTTGGGATACATCACCCCTACTCTTACAAAATTTGGTGAAGAAGTTTAACTGTGGTAGGCCATATTAATTTATATGTTTTTTAGTGCAAGACACTTATTTTCAGAATTGTAGCTATAAAACCATTTCAGATTAGTGTGCTATACCTATGGCAATTATCGAATATGCTAATATCTAACTTTTTGTCCTCCATTTATGAAGATCGTCGCATGAAAAATATGGAGGTTCTATGCCATATCTCAAAGATTAATCTACATATTTCCACCAAATGTTACACGAAAGTAGTGCTACAGTATGGTATGAAAACCCACATGTTTTAGGTCCGACATGAATTTTTTTAGTGATGTAAATATAAATAATTAAGGTTAGTATGTTATATTTATAAAACAATTAGACAGAATTTTGCCAACCGTTTTGTAAAACAGCACCAGTCGAGAAAATTGAACATTTTGTCATATTTTCGGTACAAATAATCTAATTTCCACCAAATTGTGCACACTGTTAATGCTACAGTAGACAATGTAAAACTTACATGATTTAAGTTTGTCAGATGTTATAAATGGTGACTTTATAAATAATTTAGATCATGTTTGTCATTTCTATTATACAATTTAACCAAATTCAACCAATTCTTGTATGCTGACAGTACATATATTTTTATGCCAATTTTGTACGCTAGCACCATATAAGACAATCAAGATTTTATGCCTTACTATCTCGGGAATCAATCAACCTATTTCTACTAAATTCCTCGCAAATATAGTGCTATGGTAGGCCATGTAAACTTATGTATTATAAGTGGCTCAGAATTTTATTTACAAAATAATGGCCCTGTAAATATTTCAGGTTAGAATACCCTAGTATTCAAAACATTGAATTGATTTCATCCGCATTTGATGCTCCAAATCCTACCGCCGTAATGCAGTTTATTGCACACTAGCTTATGGTACAAGGCTGTCAGGGTTTGACTCTTGGGTGAGGCACGTATGTATTTGTAATTGTCTCACTATTGTTGCTTAAGTTTCTGGTTTCATCTCTTAATGATGTTGCTGTCAATGAGACTTAAGTCCTACCTACCAGCTAAGCTTTTAGGACTTAATCACCAATGTAGATGAAAGTAGGCTTTTTAGTTATATCAGTAACGTCTTGTTTATTTGCCTAAATGCATTTTGCATGTCAGCTTAAGGGGTCTGCCTATCTGGCACTTGAACTGTGTTGCAGTGTGTTTCAAATCCTGGTATTTTTATGAAACTTTTAAACATGTGTCCAATGTGTTGCTATACGAAAATAACACAACTCAGACTATACCTGTTAGTTACTTTCAAGACATCATGCACACTAAAAGCACTATTCCATAGTTCTCCAACATAGCTAAAAATTGCTTTTTCAAAGTGCTGTAACTCAATATATTTGCATCAGATAGAAAGTACTCGAGCAGCATGCATTGAACCTTGCTATTGACTTTTCACTTGTAAAATAATAGGGTCAACACCTAAAGTCCCATACATAAATGCAGCATTATGAGAACACTACATGCCCGTTCAGAGCCCTGTACATAGCAGCAATCACGCACTAGATGTGCACTGTAGTTTAGTCCTTATCACTCATGCGCTTTTCGGCTTCAAACACGTGAATCAGCTCCAGGAAGGCGGCAGGCAGCCTGCCATTCGCATACTGTTACTTGTGGCACAGGGCTGAATCAAATACATAAAAAAATTAGTAAGTTCTGTAGTCTATTTAATAACACGAACCAGAAATTTCTACACTTACACGAGCACACACAGCCATCATTTGCTATTTACAGCTTGATGGAGTTTTTCATATTCATGATCAATGAAACAGTCCATTCTTCAATATGCAGCATAACAAGAAATATTAGCACATAAACAGAAGTATTTACAAGTGAGTGACGTGACCAAGCTTGGCTACGACGATAAAGCCAACTTAATCTGCAGTGTTCCCAGAGTTGTGAAGTAATATGTGTGTGCCCGGCACCACAGCTCTGCAGTGAGCTGATGAGATGTAGGGTCGTTCGGCCGACAGCCTAGGGACTCTGGTAAACACTCCGTCATACACACGTTGCCAAGGGTGTCGGCCACCTCGCACGCCGTACTTAATTATCAATAAAAAAAGTGGTGCTGGTTGTTAAGGTATTTATTACCCCGTTATGTACACACAACTACACAGAAGACACGTGGCCTGAATGGCCCGGAACTACAAGCGACCACGTAGTCTTATAATGTGAAGCTCGAAATGCACTTTACGATTCCCAATAAATAATAACGTCGCTCTCCCCTCGGCGCTATGCAAGTTAAATAATGAAAGAGATGATGATAATGATTTACAATGTTATGGATGCGACTGGGTACTATTCGACAGACGATGTCCTTGCTAGGGCTTCTGCGGAGTGGGAGAGCGTAACGTCCGAGCTCGTCCAAGTGCTGGCGAATACTGGGCGGAAATGTCAGTCGGCTTCCGCTACCTAGGCGCAGCTGACGCCATGCGGTGAAACACAATATACACTGAAAGATGTTTATGGGATGGAAAATGATATGAACTAAATTAACACAAGAAAACATAATTACCCTTACACAAATACATAATAAAAATGATAATACTTATTCTAAATGTTTTCATTGCACCAGCCACAGCATTGCCAAATGTAGAATGTCACATGTCTCTGGCTGTGGCTGGGCAGATTGTCTCCGATGACAAAACAAATGATTAATTAACTATACACTTACGCTATTAACAAATACCGACGAAATAAACTGAATGAATAATAAACACTAATGCACTCGTGCCCACAAGCCTGTCGGTGTGGTGCGTCTGGTGTGGACATACTGCGGCAGTCAGTGGGCAAAAGGACTCGTGAACGCGCGGTTCACGTCATGAGTTAACATTAAGAACGATACCATAAAATCTTTATGCATATTTTACCATTGTCCAGCAGCAAAACAATATAGCATTTACAAATGGTACATACGCATGGCCTTCATAGAAGATCGATTAACTAACTAAAGACAAATTAAAAAAATGACTTCTACTTTGTCTTTGGAAATGGAATCACATCAGTCACCTCTAGAAATTACAGATTCTCCGTGTCGTCTGTGCCGAGATCAGGTTCACCCTTCCATAAGGTGCCGGGCTTTGATGTAGTCTTGCACTTGGGGCGGGTCATGGTGGCCGCTCGTTGATGTGAGGCGTCAAGTCACCATACTGGGTGATGGAGTCTGCCAACTCCGCTGTAGATGGATCTGCGATGGCGGAACATGAGGTATGCACATCTAACCATAATGAAATGCAGTCTGCCACATGCAGGGGTAATTTTTCTCTGCATTTTGCAACAGCTACCACTTCGTCAGGTGTCTTTGCCAACGTAGAAAATGCAGCACTCACTGTAGACTGGGGTACATTCAATCACCAGCTTGCATGGCTCGAAGAAGTCTGGGGATTCCCAGCACTGATCCAGTTAAAAATGCCATTGCACACCTCTTTGTACTCTTTGAGAGTGCTACTGGACCTGCCACTATGTTGGACACAACTTAGTCCAGGTTTTACGTAACGGTACTCTCTCACTGGATGAAAGCTTGTCATGTTGTCTGTCTGCTGCCACTTGGATGCTAATCGGCATAGGGAACAAGTTGTATATAGGAATAGTTACAAAATGGCATTGTTACCTTCATCTTGGAAATAGACCAGTACGTAATTTCAAAATCTTGACAATCAGTAAGAGGAACCATGAGACTGTCTCACAAAACGCATACACACATTTACAGTGGTCCCTACAGGTAATTTCACCTATTATGACAGTATTGTCTGCATCATTGGACACAGCATACCTGCCATTCTGCATCCATGTTACTGCCCTGACAATTACACGTGCAATACAGAACACACACCAGTTTATTTATATACTGCACTGGTAAGAAACAATATTTGATGGCATGAATTTTGCACCACGTAACAATTTATCTCTGTACACAGAACAGAAATAAGATGCACAGAATGTATCATATGTCGTCATGCACCCGCACCTGTTTTTACTATGCCTTTTGTGTCATATACTTTTACAGTACACAGTAATTTCATCCGGCCACAGTGCTCTCCAAAGGTGAACGTTGCACTCACCATACTTTCATAGGAAATTTGCTACAAACATGGAAGGTGTCTTGCAGCAAAAATATATTCCATCAGAGATGGAAATAGATGTTCCCATTATACACTTCAAAATGAGAAGAGCTGCGAATCTCAACATACTCATCTTTATAACAGATGCAGTATTGTACACAGTGATGGATTGTAAATACATCATCATAATATGAATTACAATAGAACTCATGGTGGTTGACATCTTCCACTGGGCAAGGATCCAAAATCAGGACAACCTCTTCTCCTGCAGATCTGCTGTATTTGTCTTTGAACAGGTCCTCTGCTGGTGGTGATGGCTGGTAGCCGTAAGACCGGTAGACTTCTTGCAGACATTGCATATTTATACAAGAAGATTGCTGGCAAGGTCGATAACTGGCAGTGGGGCTGGCTGCTGCTGCTTATATGGTCAAGGGCTTTTCAAGATGGCTCTCAACTCAGGGCGTTGATGCCAGATAGATGTCACACATAAGTGGTGAGCACAAAGTCCTCCATACCATTGTCTCAGGGTCCAGGATGGTGGTGTGCTCGTCACCATTAAAAGGTTCTATACATCTAATTGCATTACGATACTCTTAAGCTCGTAACTGATTGTTCCTGCACCTCAAACTTAACATGCCAGTTCTTCTGCACAAATATCAGCTGACTTTTAGTGTGAGGCAGTGATGAATCCAGCCATAAATGGTATACAGGGAAAGTGACAAAAGTGCACAGTACAGTAATCATCATTGTTATAACACACCCAGTACTCTAGGCATGCCTCAATCTGTTCTGGTAAACACAAAAGCTTAAAATGCACTCTACGGTAACCAATCGTTATGTTGCTGTACTTGTTGGCGTCCAGCAGGTTGAATAGTGAGTGCACAATCATGACTAATTTGTGGATACTATGCTCGGGAAGTCGTACGAGCTCAGATAAAACTGACGTGCTGTGGCTCTCTACTACCCTTCATACATCCTTCAACTAACTGGTCGTGCTTTTAGTTTCTTCTGGTAATTTATCCTTGCCCTCCAGAACCACATTCAGGTTCGAGCAGGTCCACTGCTGCTCCCAAGCACTGCAAGTACAGTTAATATTTTCACATTGTATTTTTATATTTTTCAGCGGACAACCTTACTGAATTTCCAAGTTGCATATTCTCATCTTCGTGCGGAAGAACATACTTAACCAGTGCTTACGCTTTCATCCAGCCACGAAAATCACATCTATTTCTTCAGTTATCATTTTGGCAAGTACATCACATATTCTCTCGTGTTCAACTCAACGTCACCCTCTTCCCAAGACAGTCTATGATAGTACGAAGTCAGTAAAGTATCAGTCACTTTAATTTTCCAGTTCAGTAACCCCACCCCTTGCAAGAAAATCGCAGCGGGAATTTGCAGGGCCTCTTGGTACAGTCGGTGTCAGGTATGCATATTTCTATAATAATAAATACAACCCTCCACATTGGCGAATATGTCAATGGACAAAGGATAACTGCATATTGTTTCATACTAAATGATTTTTTAAATGTGGCATACATCAGATATGGTAGTGCATACAGGCCATGAGTAAAATTGGTGTTTAAGTCAATGTAAGGGTAACTTTTACAGTTGAGAAATACCTTTACATTCTTGATTTTCATGTGAATGAATAACAAAACTGTCAGCATTAGTGGTGTTTTGTTTTCTAGTTTGAAATGTGATAATGTTTTAAAGCTAGTCTTTACATTCCAATTTACAGTTTTGGACTGCAGCATGCCAGGATATGTTTCCAAGCTCCACAACCAAGAAGCAATATGGAGAGTACAACCTTTCTCAACATAAAAACTTGACAGACACTGTTGTATTCAGTTTTATGTGTGGCTGCAGCCACTTCACTGTGTGCAGTGATAACTGTACCACTTTGGGCTGCGACAGGTGACGTGTTCAAAGCAGGCGAGACAAAGGGGAAGTGTCAGTGGTGTGATGAAAGAAAAATCTACCCCAGCACAGGCTCCTCTCTCTTTCAAATGGTTGGCAACCAGATAGCGGGTACAAGGACACCATGCTGATTGCTAGGAACTAGCTCCCAACCCTGTTAACCATGTAAGGGGAGGAAACAAACTCACGACTGGGCTCTGCTGAGTTATCACGGAGGACAGCCAAAGCTTACTCAATCCAGGCCACCAAACAGAGGTAGCATATCTACATTTCACATTGACGACATGCGTGCATGGCAAATGTGTGATTAAGAAGCCACTGAAAATTTACTTCATGCTTGGCAATACTTACAAGTCGCTAAATTTTAAAATGCTTCGTACAAACTATCATTGCATGAAATCTTGACTAAAAGATATTTTGATTGATGCAATATTCAATAAATTATAAAAGCAAATTAATTTAACATTTATTCATATAGAATTTTGGCCAGGACCTTCCAAACTATTTGTATTTTCCATTATTTTGAAATTTACTCTTAACTTGAGACTAGTTTTGATATTTCTAATGGAAGATTGAATACTTACTCCATTCACTCACATTGAAACAAAACAGTTTTGCAGCTCGGGACAAGACAATACTAAGCACCAACAGTTATTTGTGTCTTCCGTGTGTGCTCATTTTGCTATGTATCTATGTCACCAGAAATTGATTACACCTAACATCTTTGACTTATTTCTAAAACTATTACTTACAGATTGTCCGAGTTTATTAGGACAGGAGTAAGACATTTCAGTGACTCACAGCATGTAGAAATTGATTTTTTAGGTAAATAGAAAGCAAAAAATTAAAATGCTGTACTACAAAGATTCCACATAATGTTGCAGGTGATTCAGACTACAATCCGGGAGTTAGGGATGATGGTTTCTCTTAATAAATAACTGCAATATATACTGCATGATGAAAAGTATCCAGACACATGCCTGAAAATTATGAAGTTTGGGCTGCCCTCCATCTGGAATACTGGTTGCCAATACAATGTTGACCCACCCTTAGCATTGATGACAACCTCCACTCTTGCATGCATACTTTCAATAATGTGGTGGAAGGTTTCCTGGGGAATGGCAACCCATTCCTTGCAGAGCGCCAAAATGAGAATAGGTGTCAATGTGGGTCAGTATGGTCTAACACGAAGTCGGCATTCCCAAACATACTAGAGATGTTTTATCAAATACGAATCACGACTCTGCACAGGCCAGTCCATTCGCGGGATGTTATCTTAAAACACTCCCTCACATGCACTGCAGTATGGATGGGTGCTCGGTCATGTTGAAAGACACAATGATCATACCCGAACTGGTCTTCGATGGTTGACAACATGAAAGCAGTTAAAATATCATTGTAAACTTTTGTCTTAACACGCCCCTTCCAGAAGAAACATGACCACACTGCAATCCCATCACCCCCAAATTTTACAGTTGGCACTATACTGTCTGGTAGATGATGTTAACTAGGCATTCGCCACTCCCACACATTAACATTGGGTCATTACATTATACCATTAACTTTGAATATTTGGAGCCCTAGCTTACTGACATTATGAAAACAACACATCTTCTAATTCATGAAAGTTAGAGATTCCTGTACAGTCTTTTCCTTCTTACTTGATACACCATATTTAGTGACCTGCAGATGTATATTCTCCTGCTGTGATAAAATTGAATTCAATGGCGATGGTCCGAGATGTTTTGCAGCGTCCGCTCATTTTTTTCACTGGGACTTTTTCTACTTCAATAATAATTTTCATTCCTCTTTCATCAGAGGAGTCATTTTAAATTTCGTAATTAAAATGTAGAACCTTGATTGTAACAGATTCTGTACTCAGAATTAATTAAACAACTACATTACAACCCCAAACTGCAATGCAAAGTCATATAAATTGTGATACGTAGTCATTGTTTCCACCCTTCACTAGAAGTCTGCATCTTAAGAAGAGAAGTCGCAGATTTTGTAATACACTGAAAACATAATGCCAGAGAAAGCTATAGCAGGCTGTATACAACACTACTGATTGCAGCAGTAGTTGACTGGCCACTATTTTGAGTTCACATATTTTTATATGGCATTGTAAAACGATTAATGCATGTTATCTTTGGTGAACATGCCAGTTGTTTTGAACAGTTGACATTGGATAAATAAGCACTCAAAAAATGATGACTGTGGATCAGTTTAGCATGGTTTACATGGAGTGTTTGATGAGACCAAAATAAACACCAGACCAGGGAAAACAGAATAAAAAGGAACAATGCATCAAGATTCCAATGTATAGAATTTCATGAAAAAACAGTTACAAAGTCACATTACATTACCACCAGCATGCATTAGTCATCCATGATTCAGATCAGTCAATAGAAAAAAAAAAGTCTAAAGAAAAATTTATTTACAAAATGTGTCTAAGGGGTGAAATTAACAGGCTTCTAAAAACATAAACTTTCGTACAAAAGTAATGCAATAGAAGAATATTAAAGAAAAACTAACTTAAAAACACTGTTTCAGAGATGCATTTACCATTTAGATAACAAAATAAATATCTAAAATGCTGTGTGAGGATAAGATTGTGGGAGAGAGAGAGAGAGAACGCATGCACACACAAGAGTCTTGGCAATATAAGTATTATATGTCATCTTTGCCACAAAGGAAGATTCAATTACCAGGTCAATGGCATTGCACCAGTAGGACAATTTCTTAACTGAAGTGCATGGCTCAGGGATGACCACAGTGTACTTTCAGAGGGATCAGACAGTAGACGGTACACAATGGTTTCCCAGATTAGAGGCATGGTCCCCCAAGTCCTCCTTGAAGTCAATCCGTTCATCGAAGTCCCCGGTCACAAGAACCAAAAATGCAATAGGCATCTTAGGCATTACCGCAGCCACATCTGCCAAATTCTGAAGTTCGTGTACTAAAAGGATTCTGTGGTATGCTAATGTCCTTTTTAACATTTAAGCTTTTATTAAGATCTGAAAGACTTAGACAAACTTCAACCCAAGACCACATTGTGTAAGAAGCCAGCAGCTTATACAATTTGAACAAAGGAAATGCACTGCTGAAACAAGAAGGCCAGATGCAAGTACCGAAGGTCAGGCAAGACAGGAATCTCTAAATGGTAGAACAGTGGTAATATTTGTTTAGCAAACTAGTCTAATATGCCACCGAAGAGTCTGACAGTATGTTGAGGTCCACAGCTATTTGATGTTTGTTTTTATGGGGGCCTGAGGCAAACATACAGCATTTATGTAAGAGAATCTTGAGAAGTGCACTACTGAAAGTTGGTGTAACAAGAAACTACCACTTAATTGTGCCTGTTTTTTCCCTCACAATGTCTGTCATTTTGGATGAAATATGAAATAAATATTCTTTATATACCTGATTTAATAAACCATTTGTTGCCAACTTTTTTTATGCTCTGATTTTGGTTTTAGTATCCATACTAAAAAAGAGGTAAAAGATGGTAGCTACAAACATTAAAAATCACATGCACTATTTTAAGGAACACTGCCTGGAAAAATATTTAATTGTAAAGCAACTCACACGTTTCATTTCACCACATCACCTATATTCACACGGACAGTAACAGAGAAAAATACAATACATTATACAAAAGTTTATGAAAATAAATATTCCACATCTGGATATCCCAGCAAACAAAACAACTAAATTAATATCCTTTACATCCACTAATATAACTTAGCCCCAACCTACTTCAATAATTGACACTGAATAATTAACACAGAATTAAAATCATCCAAAGTGAGTGATTTACTTTATTCATCAAACTCAAATGTTATAGCACAATTTGAAATTACACTGGATTATAAGGCACCAATTTCCCTTACAAAAACACTTTGAGCACTAGAAAGATTCATTCTCAGCCCTATTGTGACCATTTGTTGTCTGGATTTTCTCTTGCGTAGCTAACTTCATTGCTGTAACATGGTAAAACCAAATTGCATTGTTCATTCACATATTTTATTGCTATATTTTGTTTCATTATATGTTGTACATCCACATTAAAAATTAAAGTGTATGATAACATTGCATTTTGATTCAATAGCTCTTAACACAATTCAATAAGTAGATTAATATTATTTTCTAAGTTATTACTTAATGCAGCACCTCTGCTAGCTCATGAAACAAAAATTCTTCAGATCAGTGGCATTACAACAGAGGTATGTTAGTGCCGTAACCCAAATAAAAAAAAAAAGGGGTGCTGAAGGCACATTTTTGGACATACAATTTTTAAATTAATTATTTCAGCACCATTTGTTAAATAATGACCCTTTAAAATATTAATTGTACACTTTTTATGTTTTCCTATAACATTTTTTAAGTTGTGATAGGTTATATAAAGCTTTAAAATTTCGCAACTCATATTCCCAAATGGAAAGAATGTGTAATTAACTAGTTATCAAATTTTACAAATTTCTATTGAGAATATCTTATCTCAGGTGGCAAACCTTAGACCTTATTTATTGCTTTATTGGAGTGGGAATGCTCATTTATGATGCATGCAAACCAAATCAAAAACACATTTTTCTCAAACTAATGATGCATTCCTATAGTTGTTACTACAAAGATATGGCTATCCAAGCTACCTTCCTGCATGAAACATGAAGTATAACTTGCATTGCAGCATGCTCAAAATATATGCTTATAAAATAAACTAATTTATAAATTCACAATATTTAATATAAAAAATAACACACATTTATAATGTTTGTAATGAAATAGTAGATATTTCTGTGTGTGTATTGAAAAATGTTACTTCAGAGCTCTTCTACATGGGTGAAAATTCAATTTATGAACTTGTACACGTCAAAATTTTTGATTATGCAAGTGTATGCAATACACATATATGGGACTGCATTGCTGGAATTAAACTTTAAGGTTATTGCTAGAAGTTCTATGGTTCATGCTGCTTAATGAAAAGACTACATACCATTTCAGTGCCTCACTTGAAAATGTGATTGGGCATTTCATGAGCGTGCCCTTAATGCTCCATGTTTTTCTGCCAAGATAACACCCAGTAGCTCCTAGTAGGCAGGAACTACAAGTGCAGCAGACTGGCTCATTGTCATAACAGGTGATTCATGGCTACCAGCTCACACACCAAAGAGTACTCAAGAGTACTGTTGCAAACTTCTACAGACCCATTAGATTAGTGAGTGGTCAGTGTTAGCATGTGTTGTGTGCTGTTTACTGGTATATCCATCCATAAGCTCACAGTATTACATGTGACTTGTGATACGATAAGCAAGAGTGAATGATGTAAGTTATCAGGTGCAAAAAATTGGAAAAGGAGATGAGATAAAGGGGAGGAGGTGTCCTACTTTCCAAATACTTATGTCCAGACATCAGTAGTGACAAATATTAAATAAGTGACCTACTTGATTTAAAAACTACTGAAAATAATAATATACCTAAATAGTATTCACGTGCACTGGTTAACATTTCCAACATGGGGATGGATTTTTAAAATATGCATGCAATGTGGTGCATCTTCTTTCATTCAAAAACAAAATATATAACTGTGTGGGAAACTGCCTTTCTCCTCTCTCTATATAATTATTTAATTTGCACGAGATAAATTACATTTCAAGCATCATGGATTGTCTTCTATAAGGATTCCGATGGTTTGCAATTTTCTTGTCGACATAGAATTAAGAATTATTTAATTTATTTAAATAATAAACTTATCTCTCAAAGTAAAAATGCTGCAAGCTGAGGCACACGGCTGTCTGTTACAGCATTTTAATAATTTTACTAAAATGAACCAATATTAAAATTATCATATGTATTGAATTTATTTACAGGCATCCTCGTGGTATATTTTATTTTCCAGTTTTATCATAATTCTTACACGTAGCATGGAGAATTAGAATTGTCTCAGAAAGAGGTTGTGGTGTGCATGTCTCAATGCACGGTGACATAGCCAGCAGGCTTGGGCATTGCCCCGGAGGGAATATAGTTTCTGCGAGTATGCGACAGGTGAACAGTTGGTGCTTGAAGCTTGCGGTGGCCACATAGCCAGGTGATGCCGATTGGTGGCACAATTGTTTAGTTTATTAAAGAGAGTGGCTGCAGCGAGCCCACTCCTTGGTGCTATTTAACCTAGTTTTTATGTAGTCAACTATCTGCCAGTCGACAGGGGTAAGTGTAATTTGAAATCATGTAGCATGGATTGTGAATCAGTTGACAGTGGTTCATAAAGCCCTGCCAGTCAGATGCTAAGTTCAAATGGTTTTGATACTGCAACTCGAGCAAGTATTCATGTTAGTTTGGAGGAATATTTGATTGTGATGCTGCACAAGGTACTTAGATAGAAGGATGTTAATAGACTGGAGATGTTTTAGTAGCAATTATACCTAGGACAGTTTGAGAGCGAAACAGGTAACATTGAGTATTGTGAATCAAGGACGTAAAATTAGAGGCATGTGAGAATATACATATGTTAGACTATTAAGAAAGTAAGGCCCTATATCATTGTAGAGTAATGCACGACTGATGTGACAGTTTACTTGTCTGTGGGAGAAGACTGCGTTGGATGACGTGGTAAAGAAGTTTATTAAGTGAATAAGGAGAGTAACCATAGAAGTTTTGATTCATGAGGTAACTGAAGTAGGAGCAGGGAGAATTATGTGAACAGGAGAGGTGTCACGGAAGTGTGGGTTTAGGATACGATGGAAGCTATGGATTCGAGGGATAAATATTTTGAACATAATTGTTAGAGAGAATAATAAGGTAGTTGCATGGAGAGGCAAGTTAATTGGGGGCTTTATTTGTGAAGAGGTAGTGTTGGAGCTACTAGAGAATTGGGAGATAGAGGCTTGTTTATCCTTGTGAATACAGAGAAGATATTAGAGAGTAGGATTAATAAGTTTAATTAGAATAATTTATTTTTGTAGAGTCTTATGGGAGAAATACATTTAAATTGGAATAGGTTAAGTTGCAGAGCACTAAGAGTCAACTAAATGATAATTAAATATTTATAATGTTTGTATAAGTTTGTGGCATTGAGAAGTTTTGTAGAAGTATGAATTCAAAATAAAATTTATATTTAGTAATTCTGTGGTACTGTAGCTCTTGGATGTCAAATATGTAGAGACCATTATCGTAATAATAATTTGATTCATATGATTGTTCTCTACGTTAATATCGTTCCATTTCCATTGTTAATAAACACAGTATTTATTGCAATTCCACAGATGAGTAGATTTTATTGGGACATCTGTATAGGAGAAATTATGGAGCAGATTGGGAGGATAATGTGTGTGAAGACGGCCATGTGTATTTACAGGAATCATAAGATTGTTCAATAGAATATTTAATGTTGAAATGGGAATTTTGTTTAATTTGTAATAATGTGATGAGAAGTGCCTAAGAACGATACTGGAGGAGAATTTAGTGGAGGTTATAGTTCATTTAGGGAGCTACACATGTGCTGTTTGATAAATGGATGAAGTGTTAGGGTCAGAAAACCATGTACATATGTCAAATTAAGTTAACAGCTATCGTACATAACCTTGGAAGGAAGGTCGAAGTTGTACCTGGTTATCTATTTAATAACGGTCAATTAGCATGTTCTTTTAATTGTTTAGTAACTTTAGAGACGCAACTTGAAATTTGAAGAAGAACTAAGTCTATTGTAATATTTAGTACACGAGATGTATGCTTCTTGCTAGGTTACAAGAGACATCAGCAGTAATTTGGGTCCCTTTACACAGATATAAATCTTTGATTTGTGGTTATGGATTCTAGAAATTCTTTCAGATGTAGAAGAATTATGTCTTATGTGTCATATTCTATTTGAATAAACATATGATTTGTCACAGTTTAAAAAATTCAGTATTTATTTAATAGACCATGCACATCACCAGTTATTAACTTCTACTAGAGAGTTAGAAAATCTATCGAATTTATATCCTTAACAGAATACTTAGACTAAAGGAAGGGTTTACAGGTCTTCACTCCAGAGTATCATCATAGAAGAAGAGGAATGGTTCCCCCCTCCTTTAGACCCATTAACAAGGTGCCCCCGATATGGTTTTTCATTGTCACTATTTCACCTATTCTTTGAGATAGCAACGCAGCATTTCATTGGTTTAGATGCCACCAATGTATGTGGTCCGTGTTTCATTGTATTAGGTTAACACAGGGTTGTACTTTCGTTCCGTATCATTATAGTAATGAGACAAGGCTGGTCTGGTCAACAAAGCGGAGGTTTACAAGATTCTACTTGACGCAGTAAAATATAATTAATTAGTGATGTGTAATTTATAAAAGTGATTTTTCTTTAAGTTTTGTAGTTGTGAATTGTTGATAATTTGAGAAGTCAGTTAGCTGGTGCAAGAATACATAGAGCATTCCTACCTAGAGTTTAACGTATCTTATGAGGAGCTTACTGTTTCATTAAGATATAAGTCCGTATTTTTACCATCCTAGTAGCCTAGTCACTCATGGCTTCCGTATCCTGGGTGGTCACCACCTTGTGAACTCGAGTTTTCCGAAGATACGCCTGCAGGGCAGAGCCTAATTCTGACAGAGCACACGAATATCTGCATCTTCCATTCTAGCAGATTGGGTTTCTGTAACACTATCATAAAAATTAGTAGTGGCAGCTACCATTAACATGAGGTTGTGAGGTCTCTCCTGAGCTGTCGCCACTGGTTCGCGAGTTAGCTCAGTCACCCTGTTGACCATTTTGGCATCGTGACAACAGGTTAAAAGAAATGTGTTTGCTGTAAGCAATTTAAGATCCTTAAATCACGTAAAAAGATAGTCTTGAAACATCCATTTAGTTGAAATAGATAGCATAACTGAATGTTTCAAGATTTTGAGAAGTCCCAAGTTCCTCATATTTATAGGGGCTTTAGAATTATCGAAGGTGACAAGAAATCTTAATGTAAAGAATTGCACAAGATCAAACTTTACACTTGGTAGTTATAATATGTGGTGTTGTATAAAGTAAATGTAACATCAATTGTATTTGTTTCTTATTAAGCATGTCATAATATTAAACCATTGTGCAAGAAGTATCATGATGTGTAACAAGTATTAGGGAGGTTGGGAGCATTTCAACAGCTACCATCCATTTCATGTCAAGAAATCTCTGCAATACAGGCTAAATGCATTTGCTCCACACAAACTGGCTTAAACAAGCAGTGTAATCCAATAGCCAAAGTCATCCTTGATAGAGACTACCTCAAATCCCTTGTTTACAAACAGATTCAGCATGCCACTTCTACCACAGATCGCCAAACAAAGATCAACAACTCGGGTATCCCTCTGGTTGTCCCATGGACAAACTCAGAACAATTCCCAACAGCAGACACAAAATTGTGGCCTCATCACCACTTACACAAAACTTGTTCTCCAAACCACCCAGATCGGTCTTCAATGAAAACGACCCCTTGCCAAACCTTTGAAACAAACTGGTGTACCACAAATTACTACCCAATGCCACACTCATTAATATCACCACCCCCAGGAGATCACTATTGCAATAGCCCATGTTGTAGCTCTTGTGCTATGCACCAATCTTACACCTCCTTCAACAGCAGGCTCACCAAACAGACATCCTATCCAGGGCAGCTACAACTGTGCAACACAAAATCTCATCTACCAGCTACAGTGAGCTCACTGCAATGAAGTGAATATTGTTCTTCCTACCTACACACTCACAAAGAGAATGAATGGCCACAGAGCAGACAGCAAACACGCTATAGCTAAAGTAATTTTAAATTTACAGGAGAAGCCAGTTGCAGCACAGCACACACAGCATCTCACAACCAGAAATTTGAGCCCTATCACCCTCTCATAATAGTGCAGAATTGCGATGCTGGGAACTGGCCCACCAATACATCACCAAATCCAGACAGGCACCTGGCATAAACATAAGATAAACCCTCCGCCACATTTCAAATTTCCCGTCTCACCCTAGTTTGCTTCCTGACCGTTAGGTTCACTGTTTGCCAACCCCCACTCGCCACCTGAAGAAGTTGGTCTAGCCAGTGGAACATCACAACTGCCCATCTGTGTGGAAAAGGTGTTCTTAATTTTGTGTGTGTCTATAAATACCACCCTGTGCATACTTGTATTTTCTGTCTTCTTTTAAAAATGCAATTAGTAGCCTAGCAGCCTATTCTTGCCATATATTATAATATAAGTCTGTGTTAATATTTTGACCATATACATTTGTAAAATAATAAACTTATTTTATAAAAGAAAGTAGTTTACTTTAAATAGTTGTGTACTATATAGCATTTGAAAAAAAACTCTATTCTTATGTAAATTTTTAAGGCATATTATGCTTGTCAAATGCTATAACAAAATCAACAATATTAGAATTAGACTTTAATTTTTTTTAATTACAGTATTTAAACTAACTATCAACTAAAGTTAAAAATTAATAAAAGTTTTTAATATTTTATTTTTGTAAAGGGATTGTGGAGTGCTGAAAACCATGGTGCCAAATTTGTTTTGCCCCCACCTAAAATAAGAATTTTGTTATGCCATTGCTTAGTTAACGCTTTAAGAAAAAAATTTTAATTGCCATTGTTTCTTAAAACTTGTGCTTTGTAAGAATTTACAGTGAATAATTTTATCACAAATATTTTTTCCTAAACAAGGTAAAAATTTACAACACTGCAGAGCTATGACTGCAATTACATTAGACTTTAATAAACAAATGAATTATTTTTTTTATGAAAATAAATTTTACATGAGAATAAATTATACTTAATTAGAAATGACTATTTTCATTTTATGCTAAACAAAATCCTTGCAAATTTTTTAGACTTTAAAACACATTTATGTAAAATTTGTATAAAAAAATATATAAATTAATGCATATGTTTAACCTTTACCAACTAGTTGTTGTATACAGAGTGATACTGCATAAATGCAAATATATCATGTTGGTTTGATTTTGCACCATAATTTTCATACTGGTACCATTAAAAAGTAAATAAAATTTTTTCTATCAAATAACTATCATAGTCAAAGTAGTTTAATTTACTTCAGTTTCAAATTACTGTAACTGTTTTCTTTTTTTGCTTTAGCGAGCTGTGTTGCATAAACAGTGCTGTTAGTCTCTGTAATTGTGACTACCAAACATTCTCCAGTCTCACAAATTAATTATAAACTGTCACATAAAAAGGTTGTATTTCTTTTAGAATAAAGCTTAACAAAGAAACTTGAGTTAAATCACACATTGGCAGAGATTCAACAAATGTTAGGCCAACTGAATCAATCTCCTCTTTATAGACCTTAGTCTGTGAATATTTAAAATAGCAAAATATTGCACATGCTCACAAAGGAAGGATTAAAAACCAATTTACTTTGTTTTCTATATATTCACTTAACATTACTGGTTTCGAAAATATACATAAAATGCAAAAAGTAAATAATGTCTGGTCACTTTGTATTCCCAATGAAAAAATATAAATACAATAGAACCCCGATTTTACGTTCCAGTCATTTACACTTTTCCGTTAATTATGTCAAATTTCGCATTTTCCGGTGCACGCCCAATATTTCAAATGCTTTCCATTTCTGTTGTTTATGTCATGTGATAATACAGCTTCCCACGATTTACACTTTTTTTGTGCGTGTATTACACATATTTTCTTCTGGCAATGGGAAAAATTCCAGTTACAAGTGTCAATGTGGAGAAGTTTTGTTTTGTCACGTTGCACAACAGGAAAGCACTGGAGTCTCATTTTCTTCTGTGATCGCTATCTATACCCATTTATCTTTTGTACGCCGTACTTTTTTTTTGCTTTCAGGGTGTGTTAATCTATTATAACCAAACTTTTAAAACAGTTCCATAATTATAGTCACATATTTACTGCATCCACATTTTAATTTTGAGTGAATGATCTTAAAATTAGTTAATGGCAAGCCCTTGAGAAAGAAATTGTCTCACCATCGAACACAAAATGGAAATCCTTAACACATCAATGGGCACATGGGTGTCCTTGGCAAAGGAACTAAGGCTGCATGTTTATACATAGAATACAATAGCCAAGATGAAAACTATAATTGAGAATATCGCAGAACATAGCGGGTAAATAAAATAAAGCCTATTAAAAATTCATACTATGAAGAGATTGACAGTCTGCTAGTCTGTTAGTGTGAAAACTGCTGGTGTTCTAATAGACAGTAAAAGTTATGTGAAAAAGCGCTCCATATCGCAACAAGTCTTGAGATTGACAATTTCATTGCTTCCAATAGTTGCTTTAACCGTTTTAAAAACAGTGAAAATGTGGTTTATAAAACTGTTTCTGGTGAAAGTCAAAGTGTTGATCCACAAACTTTTGAGCACTGGCGAGAAACATTTTTAACAGTGACAAAACTGGTATTTTCTATAATGTGTTGCCTAACAAAACATTTTTAGCATCCGCGGTGAAAAGTGCTTTGGGGTGAAACGAAGGAAACAGATTCTCACATTACTGTCGTTCACAAATGCAGATGGTAATGAGAAACTGCTTCACATTATTGTACACTGGTCCTTGAAACCTAGATGTTTTGCAGGAGTGAAGACATTTTCTACCAAATATTTTGCAAAAAAAAAAGCCTGGATGACAAGTAAACTGTTTTCTTCCCAGCTACACGCTCTAGATGCAATGATGGGTCTGCAGAATAGTCCATTTATTTTGTTTATAGATAACTGCCCAGCCCACTCTAAAAACGTAATTTTAAGAAATGTCAGAGTTAGATTTTTCCCTGTCAACTGCAACAGCAAGCTTCAGCCTCTAGATATAGGCACCATACACAATTTCATGGTGAAATATAGAAAGAGGATGGTGCAGAAAGCACTGAATTTGGTAGATAGTGGTTGTAGTGGCACATCCAACATGAGCATCAATTAATAGGTACTTAATATGTGTCAGTGACAGTGAACAAGTTTTTGCTCATTTGTACAAACTGCAACAGGAAATTGAAAAACTAAAGTGCAGAGCACAAAGCAAAATACCATGTTTGACTACTTTTTCAAAAAAGCAATAAATAGTAAGTAAAGTAGGGATGGGCATAATCGAATGATCAGCAATCGAGTGATTAAAATAATCAAATGATCACTCGATGACTGATTTGCTCTGCCCTGCACAAAATTAACCTAATTAGGAAACATTTCAGTTTAGTTTTTAGCAGTTGCTCATTCATTACATGGAACTGCCATACATAAGTAAACAGAGGTTAACAATAGCCATTTATAATTTATATTAATTAATTTTTAAAAGACTATACACGCAAACACTGGATTTCGAAGAAAAAGGTAGGGTATGAAAGAGGGGAAAACAACCCACTGATGATGTCAGTCACTCACTCAATGCCCGTTCAGCTAAAACAATGCAGTAGCAGTATGCCTCGCACAACAGTTAAATGGTCGGTAGTGTGGGAGTACTTTACAAAAACATCAGAAAAAAGTGTTGTTCAAAATGTTGGAAAGAACTACAATATTTTGTAAATACCATCGACATGAAGGAGTAAATTTGCATCGACTGCATCCTGCTGCTGCCATCATCATTGAAGGCATGCAACACAGCTTGATGATCCCGGTCCTTTGACATAGCGTTCAAATCAGCAGGTATACGTAGTAACTCCTACCCCTCCGAAACAATATCGCCATCCCAAGTTATTTGGTGCTAAAATAAGTGATGCATTATCAACAGATCAACAGGCTTTAATAGATGAAGCATTAAATAGAAATGATTGTCAAGGATTTCCAACCTCTGTCTATTGTTGAGAATAAGGGTTTCCTCAACTACACAAAAAAACTGCAACCACTGTATATAACGCCCAACAGAAAAAACTCACTTCGGAAATGTTGCCAAGTTTGTACAGTACAGTGGACAGACTATACTCCCATATTTGAAGTGTTCAGAATGACTGTTTGTGCCCCAATAGTTTCATTTGTATGGAGAAATGGCAACCGCACATGCCGCTGGCACAGCGAACTTTGGTTAACGGTAAACAGTACCGTACATTGAGAAGGGGGCAGAAAGTAACCAAAAAAAAAANTTACAAGCACAAGCAGACACAAAGTTGTGCAGGACAACTGACAGATACACAGAACGATACATGTATTTTCACTTTCCTCCCTCCTGTCAGAGTAGCAAAGCCTTCTCTGCTCGATGCTCGTCGAGATGAGCGACGAGTGACAAATAGTGGGGAGTAGGACTAAAAGGTGGCAATCGCTCTGTTTAAAACATTTGAATGACAAGTACAAATAATCAATCACTCGAACGATCTTTCATAATTGAATATTTCAAATTTCGTCGTTCGATTATGCCCATACATAAAGTGAAGCCATTTTTTCCCCATATAATATTTTCTTCTGAAAAAGATCAGAATTAGTTAAATGAAATTTTTAGACCTATTAGTACGTACAGCAGCAGTGGAATTTTTATTGTCTATGTACTGTAATGGAAAAATGATTACTTGGTGAATATTGATTACATAAAACTATTTCAAATGAAAGGTAAATTACTTCCAATTTAGTGTTTTCCCCTCATTTACACAATTTTTCCCCCCTAGAATAGTGTAAAATAGGGGTTCTTCTGTAATATATTAATGTGACTAACATAGAACTTATACTGAAACATTTTACCAATACACCAAAATAATAATAATAATAAAATTTAATGTATTTTTTAAATGACTGCTACAAGAAAACTGCACCTCACAAGAACAATTTTTTAACACCATAAAAACGTAATGTTATAAGAAAACCCAAAATTTGATTCCCACTGCAATGTTAAATATATGTTTAAAGTAATAAAATTGTTGATCATACCAAAAAGACATGTTTTTCTTTGACCTTTGAATTTTTTATCTATGGATACAAGTGCGTAGGCCAGTTGCAAAGTAAGCCTTCTCCACAACAATTGAGAAAGCATCTTATGAGGTTTTTGGGTTTCTTATAGTTGTCTGTGTAAGTGTACGTAAAGAAACTGAACAAAACGGGTTTTGTCCATTACGGATACAGCGTGTGTTTACTGTAAACATTATTAAATTAAAAACATGTTTAGTTTAAGATTTAAGTACATACATAATACCAGCTATTTAAACTTAAAAGAGTACATAAGTAAGTTTTTGAAATATCATACACTAAATCAACATGTCCAACAATTTACGGCATCTGCAACGCATATCAATAAAATAATTATAATTGTACATTCTTTTAGCAAAGTGCATCTTGTCAAAAATCAATTGGTTTAAAACATTCCATGTCCAGCCGACAGAACTGTCAAAAAACTTATAATATCTTTAGGACTTTTTGTGCATGGAAAAGAGGACTCACTAGCAGTGTGTTGGTATTTTTTTTAAATTTGTTCCAACTTCATGAAAGAAGACAGCAGATTTTCCTGTTTTACTCAAAATTATAATTTTTTTTTTTATGATTCTGGCAATAGAGATAATTAATTGATTGTTTGAACAATAATGGACATACAACATTGCAAACATTTCCACAATTCTTCAAACAATCAAAATGATTTACAGTGGACAATGCCTATTTTGCAGTTGGCCTCCTCTAATCAAGTATGGATGAAAGTTTATGAATAACTAAATAAATCAAAATGAACTGAATTTTTTTTTCCATTTTATTTCACTGCTTCACCATTCATCACACAATTGTCAGTATGACATGTGAGTAGTGAGCACCAAATTAAGGAACAGTATGTACTATGTTTAACAGAGCATTTCTCCACATCATTTCTACGAAATGTTCCATGAATGATACAACGTAATTTTAAATAACAAGCGTGACTTAATACAAAGCCAAATATACAGTTATGCGAGACATCAATTTTAGGAACCAATATGGAATTTTTTTTACAAATATTTTATACACTATCCTATTAGCTTTCTTTTAGGCTTTTTATATTTTTTATCTGGCATCAAAGATAACTGGCAAGATAACAATAGCACTCTCATGAAAGATAAACCAACATTTAAAATGTAAAAAGAGACAAATAAGAAACCCCACCCAGAATTTTAAAATTACTTATTCTGAAGAAAGAAATACCTGAATTTTTAACAATTTTTCTTCAACTTTTACAAATATAACTCTGTGATACCTCAAATTGTGAGTGAAATATTAGTAAATATTTTCCTATCTCGGGTTTGCAAATAAAAACAGTTTTATATGTGCTCCACAACATAGTTCAAAGCAAATTCTGATTTTACATTTTTTATGCTCAATGTTTATTTAATAGCTGTGTTGAAAGTAGTAACATCTTTGAAATAAACTATGTAGTGTAATTAACATGGACAAATTTCGATCCACAGCAACCATAATTTGCGAAACATATTCTTGCAGTGAAAATAAATTTTTTTAGTTATTTCCCTCTCTAATTCATCCTCATTCTAAACTGCAACCAAACACTCCATCGCCTACTTCAGTTTGGCTGGTTGGGACCTGTTTCTCAATGACTTTTTGGTATTCTGGTCAACCTCTGGGAGTTCATCATCTTCAACATTTCGCTTTTCTGGAAGTAAAAAAAAATTTACAATAGTAAATTACATACAACAGGAGAATTATTTCAACCATAAAAATTTTAATTTGATAAAATAAAAGTTAAGTTTAACCAGGCACTACACTTTTGCACAAAAGACATGAAAAAATAAAAGCAATGTTAACACAATTTTTAAAACAATTTTTATATCCATCTCAGCTTCCAAGCTTGTAATTTATTTCAAAACATTATCAACGTTGGCAGGTAAATCATACAGATGTTTGTTGTTGCTACAAGATGATCATATTTGAAGACACTGCTTAAATACTCAGCACACACTACATACCTGCCCAACTCTGAAGCTTCCTATCATCAAGATTTTAAGAGTATTCAAAATACCTAGTAAATAAACAGGTCACAGAAATTTGTATGTAGTGCATGTGTAACTGCTCACAATAAACAAATAAATTTCAACTACAGTAAAATGTGACTATGTCTGAATTAATATTATAGCAAAACCTGCATAAAATATTTCAGGAAGAATGACAAATTTAAGTTTATTCACCTGGAAAACTTAGTAACATCAAATTGCTCATTTGTATACTTATATGCTAAATAACAAAAGTTCATAAAGCAGAAAAATGTTTTAAATGGGAACTTATTAGATTAGAGAGTGTTTTAATTTGGCCTGATGCACCTACACAAAGTATTACTAATACTACTTAACCTAAAAGTTTTTCCATAAACTTAGGTGCCTACTTATCAAACATTTCAGCTGTTGTTAAGCCTGCTTAGATTCTTTTGCATTTTATGTACTTGCACAAAACATTACAGTTGCTATAGTGGATTCCCTATGTACTGAAAAAGCATGTACCAAAAACTGTATTCTCCTAAAATAAGTGGCCCTGGCAAAATTCCTACATAAATAAGGATAAAATTATCAACTTTTATAATTTATTGAATGTCGCATTGATTGAAAAATTTTCCAGTCCCATCACTTAAGATTTCACGCAACAATAATTTTAAAGCTGGTTGTTTATGCAAACGTCTAATAACTTGGTATGAAATATGTTAAGTGCAGTGCTCTCCAGATCAGCTGATGCTTCAGAGTTGGGCAATAAGGCATGACCATGCTTTCTCCCTTTACATGTCTGACGAGATTGTAAGCAGTTACCTAGCAACCAGTCTGGTGTTCTCTCTCTCTAAGCTGTGCACCTTTCTACCTCCTCTTACATGCCAGCGAGAGGAGAAACTGTTATATAGACAAAAAAAAGCTGCGCTCTCTTTCTGCCATGCACTTGCTTCCTCCTTTAACATGCCTAGCAAGAGGGTAACTGATAGGGTAAATGAAGCATTAAATAAAACTAATCATGTGGACTCATTTCTTAATGATGCAAGACAATCACATTAAGAGCACCGCACCACAGAGTGGCGAAGTGATCTGCCGAGTCTGACTTCTAACAAGGTCCTGGCAGTCACGGACTATGCAACAGTAATCTGCTACAGAACGGTGTATTTTTACACGTTTCCAACTCTCCCCAGCTTGCAGAAATTTTATCAAGATTATATATAGCTCAAAATATTTGCACCTATTATAACTATAGCAATAAAGAAAATAGTTTTGCATAAAAATGCTATGCAATAAATATTAACCAGTAATTATTCTTTTATAAAGAAGTTTTCTTTTGCTTTTAAAGGTTGTTTACACCATAAAGTTTGTGTTCAATCATCTCTAGCATAAAACCAACATGATTTTTAAACAAAATATTAATTTAACTCAACAGGCAGCATCATCTGAAAAAAAATGATACCCCCAGAACCATACACTTTTCCTCCCATTGTCACCAAAAATTGCCTGAACATTGAGCAATTTGTAAGTATTACCAAGGGAGAAGTTCATTTTCAGTGGTTTCTTATGGGAAGATAGGTGGATTTATACTAATTTATTTCAATAGCCACACAGCATCTGAATAAACTGGTTTCTTGGAAGGGTCTATTAAACACATTTCTTCACCAAATAATGTGTAAAAACCAAACCCAAGTGCTGCTTAACTAGTGACAGGCACAAGTATATGAGGAAATGGGTTTGAATAATTTGAAGAGTGTGAAGAAATTAATTTTAATCATAAAATTAATTTATTTCTGTTTCAAAATTTTATGTTTATTTTGAAGTGAAATATTACTAATCATTTCAAAAGGCAGATGTTTTCCATGTGCTCACAAGTGTAGACATGCGGCCTGAATTTAATAATGTTCAGCTGTCCTCTGTGACATTCAGTACAGCCCATCTATGACCTCGTTTCCTCCCCTTACATGGCTGGCGGGATGGGGGCTAGTTGTATAGCAACCAGCGTGGCATCCTCGCGCCATTCCTCTGGCTAACAACCAGTAAGAGAGAGGAGCCTGCGGAGGGGACTGTTTCACTCTACCAGCCGGTGACGATTCCCTTTTTCCCTTTTGCATGCCGTAAACACACTGTGTGATTTATAACCTCTCCGTGTGCTCTCAGCTGATTGAGTGAATGCAAAACGTTAAAAATTTGGCTTGCATTCAGTGTCATTTTCTTTTTCAGAGGGTTTGAACATTTGGGGTCAGCTAACATTCAGTGTCTGCTTACAATAAATTATGTACAGTACTTTGTGATGGTATAATATTTATTTAGGCGAGTTGAGGTGAAATGTTTTTGAAACATTATTTACAGTAATACTAATACAGCATTACTTTTTTCCAAAATTCCCATTTTTATTGTGTTTATTAGTTCAACGTGATTCACAGACAATGTAAAGCTTTCATTATACTCAACATAAAGTTTAATAAGATTAAAAGTTGCCTTTTACTGATGTACATGTCAGTTCATCTACTGAAATCCTGCCATGCATATTATTTATTTGGCAATGTATTTTAGGTTATTGAAATTATTACACTTTCAGCCTGCAGACAAGTCCACAATAAGGGTTGCAGAACTTTGATGAAAACTGTTGACACTAGTGAAATACAGGATGTCTGAAATCTTTAGGGTCAGAATTATACAGATGATAGAGAACTTTAAACTGAGTATTTTGCAATAGGGAACCAATGGTAGGAAATACATATTTCAGGCAACACGAGGCCTTGAATGAGTAATATGCGTGAGGCATGTGTGTGAAAACTGCTTTAGTTTCCATAACAAACAACTGTTGGCTACACGACCCAACATCATCTCAAATTCTGGTGTGCGAAAAGTTAATTATTTAGCACTCTGGTCAGCTCTCTGTGGCTTAAACGACCCAGTCTCTCATAAGTTTCTATCCACTACTATAAATGTCTTCCAATTCGAATGACACCTGTTGCAAAACTTTCCTCTGTACTCTGGGGAGGATCGAACGGTCACCCCGGTGGGGGGAGTGTAGGCTGGACATTTGAGGCGGCGTGGCAGTACTAGGCTATGGTAACCGAGCCCGACCTACTAACCGGTTTCCGGAAAGGATGGGTGATGCGTCTCTTACAGCCTCTCAACATCCATGGCAACCCAAGGCTTCCCGTGCCACCCCTGTTTAAACGTATTGGGCTCTGCCGCCCGGTCCCTATGGGAGACAGTTTTCTAGCGACTGTCAAAGGGGTATCTGCTGTGATGGCTTGGGCCGATAGATAGTACCAAGGCCCGACCACATGGTGGGGTGTGGTACCTCTTAGCACTCAGGCCATTGGGGCCCAAGACATGAACTTCACCGTGAAGAAGTTCTAGGATGGGAATGGACGAGCGCTTGATGATGGCGAGCTAGCTTTGCGGGCGGTGGAGGTGATAACGGTGTTGGTGAAGAGAAAAAGGGAATAAAACCATAGCTGGTTGTGCAGGATCCCGAAATGGCTGAGGGACCGCACTGCTGCTGTCTGTGAGCTGGGGACGCAGTCAGGCGCGGGAAAACCCATACGTGCCATGAAAATTAAGAGGGAGCACGGGATGATCCGCTTGGCCCACCAGGGCGTTTTGCCTTGGACTTCGGATCAACTGAGGTTGGACTCGTGCTGGCAGTGGTTAACTCTGTATGCTGGAGGAGGTTCCGGAGAGATCCCCCCTCTTGCTAATGGAACCGGACGTTGAACTGGACAGTTCCGGGGACGTGCCCGAGATCACGTCAGGTGTTTGGATAGTGCACCGGCCATACCATACGCTTGGTAATTTGAGTGCTAGAGTCTCAAGCCTTATGGAAGGACATGCCTAGGGCGATCTGTTATATAAGATCGGGGCTTGCTTGGTGCAATCTGTGTACAGATTGGGGCAGAGGGGTCTTATCAATAATGGTGAGCGCTGTCATGGCTGCGATGAGAGGGCGTGATCCCTCTCTCCCGCCTAGTGGGAGGCCGGGGTGCGGGATGGCCCCGTGGCTAAGAGCGCCTCGTTAAAAAATAAAAGCACGACTTGTCGTGATTCACAGTTACCTGTACATTCACATACTCAGTGCTATGATCTCAGGCCTTGTAGTAGGACATGCTCGGTGCGATCTGGTAAATCAGATCGGGGCTACACTCGGTGCGGCCTGATGAACAGGTCGGGGCTACGGATTTGGTCAATTTCGGTAAGCGCTGGTCATGTCTGCGTTGAGAGGGCCTGATCCCTCTTCCCCGCCTACTGGGAGGCCGGGGTGCGGAATGGCAGTCATGGCTAAGAGTGTCCCGTTAACAAATAAGAGCATGGCTCCGGCTGTGTATTATATATATACATTCGCATGTCTTTCCTTGCACTACACCATGCTGCTCCATACACTAAATGCATGTCAGCAAGTTCCTGTGACAAGTAATGCTCCATCTTTGGCAACCAGGTATGAACTGTAAACAGTGACAAATGCTGCAGTGGGCACATCAAAGACAAGTTTGTATTGTATTGCACATTAGCACCATCAACCATCAACGCAGCAGACAGTTGTTTGTTATGGAAACTAAAGCAGTTTACACACATGTTCCCAACATGTATTACTCATTCAAGGCCTTGCTGCACCTAAAATATGCATTTCCAACAACTGGTTCAATATCTCAAAATACTCAGTTTAAAGTTCTCTACCATTTGTATAATTTTGACCCTAAAGGTTACAGCCTGAAAGGAATTACTGTGCGACACACAGGGAGCTTCTGGCCGTGATAAAGGCGATTGCACATTTTCACCCGTACCTTTATGGTACACACTTCATCCTAAGAACTGATCATGCTTCATTACGCTGGCTACTAAATTTCAGGAAGTCCGAAGGTCAAATAGCCCAGTGGATACAGCACCTGTAAGATTATTACTTTGAAATACATCATAGGTCTGGACGCCTTCACAGCAATGTGGAGACACTTTCCAGGAGACCACGCAAACCATTCTGTCGTCATTGTGAACGCAAGGAGGAAAAGGGTGGCGCATCATGGAATGCAAGGAGGACAAGAATTCAAGGCCCTGTATCTTGCGATGGGTCCCCGACCTGGGACAATAAGGATATTACAAATGATCGGCTAAGTGACACCACCCTGCGTCAAATATTGGAATGGAAAGAATCTGAGTGTCGACCAAGATGGGAGGAGATATCTTGCCTAGGAATGACAGTCAAGGCATACTGGGCAAAGTGGAATTCCCTTGTTCTAAAGAATGGTGTTCTTTACCAGAACTGGAAAAGTAACGATGGGGAAACAAAGTCACTTACAATTGGTCCTACCAGAGTGCCGAATCCCAGGAGTGCTCAGAGAACTGCATAACACAGCAGCAGGTGGTCACTTCGGTGTACTAAAACCCTCAACAGAGTTCAAATGAGATTCTATTGAATGCAATGTCAGGAGGATTTTGAAAAGTGGTCCCGTCTGTGTGATGCCTGTACTGCGAGGAAGGGCCCAAAGGTTAAGGGACAAGATCCCTTTCAGAAATACAATGTTGGGGCACCCTTTGAGAGGATGGCAGTGTAAATTCTCAGACCACTAAAAGTCACTGAGATGGAGAGTCAGTACCTTCTGGTATCACGAGACTCACAAAGTGGCCCGAAGTCATACCGGTGCTAAACCAAGAGGCTGGCAAGGTAGTTGATGCACTTGTAGAGCATGTTTTCTCCAGGTTTAGAGTGGCACTTGAGCTTCATTCTGATCAAGGAAAAATTTTGAAGAAATTCTTTTCTAAGAGGTAACAATGGCTTTAGGAATGAAAAAAAACTTGTGTCACAGTATTACACCCTCAGTCAGATGAGATGGTTGTACCCTGGAACAGTATTTGGCAATCTTCATGGAAGACAACCAGAAAGATTGGAACTCCTCAAGGTACCCTCATTTCTCTTTGCATATTGTTCGGCAATACACAAGTCTACAAGGGTAACACCTTCAAGAATGCTGTTTGGGAGAGAGCTCCGCCTCCCTGGTGACCTGCTGTTCGGACGTCCAGTAGAAGAAGGAGCAACTACCCCAGAATATGCCATTTAACTACGCCAGAAGTTAGTCAGCATTCATGAATTTGCCCAGAGGCACCATAAAATTAATAGCGACAGGGTGAAAACACGATGTCTGAAGAATGCTTGATGAGACTTTTCAAGGGCAGCTGGTATCGCACAACCCACAAATACAGATGGGATATTGCCTGAAGCTACAGAAATGTTCGGGAGGCCTGTACAGGATCCTGAAACAGAGCAATTATGTGGTCTACCCAATTTGTCGACAGGGCTCCCGGGTGAAGCACAAGGTTGTCCACGTTGACCGACTGGAACTTTACCACGGTCCAGATGTTGGAGAGTCTGTTCAGGATTAACAGACTTGAGGAAGGTGCAGTGTCATGCGCCTACTGCCACACGAGGCGCAAGCACTATGCACAGACATGGCTCTGTGGGGGGTGATCCAATGCAACCCTCCCCACCATCCAGGCAGACCCACTCGCGGTCCCATCGCCGAGTGGCTGGGAACGATTGACAGCTAACCAGGCTGGTGTCACAGCCCCTCCTCCCTCTTGCTGGAGAAGCCAACGACTTGGGAGAATCTGCAAGAATATTGTAAGAACAATGACCCTCAATGCAATGCAGCATTTGGAGAAATTTCTGGGCGATGACCTATGTCCCTATAAATATTGCAGCAGCCTAAGGGTCTGCAGTCTGTTGGTAGAAATCTTTCACTGAGTGTGGAAAGCAGGCAAAGTCAAGTGCGGCGAGGGACATAGGTGTTTGTGGTGCAAATGGAGGAGAGGGCATGAAACCCGACGAGTGAAGGCTACTTGCATGAAGGCGCTCAGAGAACTCTAGAACATTGCAGACAGGTGGGATCTGGACTAAACGGAGGTGGGACTGAATGAACATGTGATACTGATTTTATTGTAAATATTGGAACTGTCATATATTTATATATTGGACATATATTTATAAAGTAATTCAATAGGTTTTGTACACTGTATATTAAGACTTATTTTTATTATTTATTTACATTAATTTCTTTGAAGTAGTTGTAAATTGTACCGCTTGAATTTTTAATTGTAAATAGCAAGTGATATCAATTTATTGCAAGATATTGAGACAAAAGTATTTTCTTTGTAACTATTGTAAATAAATTAGGAAATTATAGTTAACTCTTTCGTTTCATCAAGACCTCCATCCTTTAACAAACCTGCGTAAGCCCACTACTTAAGAGAAATTGTAACAATAGTTCACATAGGATATTTGGGCTGGAATAGAAAAATGTAATTTAAAGTGAAAGATATGTTAATGTGAAATGCTTGCATCAGAACTTTACTGTATTTAGATACAAAGAAACCCTATTTTTACTTACGTTCTTCCTTCTTCTTCTTTGAAGTGCGCTTCTCAAGCTTTGGTTTACGATTGTTTATTGGGACAGTAGAATGCTCCCGCAGTTTTTTTAAGTGAAATGTGATGAAATTCCACATCAACCATGCTTGCAGCAAACAAACTGCCACCAATGCACCCACCCTGAAATACACATCAGTTATAATTTTACTTTTAGTAAATATATAAGATATCTTTAAATATAAGCACAGATGTTCAGATACAACAAAAGAAATTCTCACAATTTCTTACCAGTAAGGAGAGAAAATGTTATTTCTAGAAGAACAGACTAGCTGAAAAATAATATGAAGCATTTATTACTACTCAACACAAACAAAAAGATAAAGCACAAGTAAATTAAGAATGTACAGGACATATGTTAGTGATAAATACTTATTTGCTTCACTTGTTATTCTCAGAACTAGAAACTTTATTACAATAATGTAGAGCAACTAACATTTACATTTATAACAAATTCATCAGATATGTTATAGGTATAGGCATAACTACGGAATAAACTATAAAATAAATTATAGCAATCAAAATAATAGCATTTTCAGAGCCAGAAAACCATAATTACTAATGCAGAACTAGAACATTTCTGTACAGCCTAAAAATTATGGTGATATTAAAACATCATTTGGATTGGAGAGAGATTCGGGCAGCTCTTAACATCGAGGTCTTGAGAGCCATTGATGGAAGTGAAGTGAAGTGAGTATGTTGCAGTGCCGGAACGCAAGGGGGGGAGGGGTCCCCCACCAAGAAAACCTGCCCACCAGCGACATTGTCCGGTACAATTCCCACATGTGAAAATTCGGGAGTGTGACCCTGCCGGGAAAAACATGATTTGAAAATGGTAAATATTATTTAGTACATGGTACTTTGTAGGCAAATCCAAAAGACCATTTAGCTGTGAACAGGTTTTTTCATAAATTGCTGATGATTTCTTAACTGGTATAAAACCAAAATAACTGATAACACATATAATGCCTAAAGTTTAAACAGGCCCATTGATGAAACTCTAATATTTTTTATGATTACAAATGAAAAATTAAATTATATGAGTTCATATTAGTACAAGTTTTGAGTAACACACAAAATTTATCTCCTTTAAACACACATCTATTATGTACAGTTTTTTCAGTGGGTACTGAGCAAATATTAGTGTTATCACATTGTCTATTTTCTGAATTGCTACAAACAGGAATACCAGGAAATGTTAGGAATTGCAGTCGGTCAGAATATCAAAAGAATTTACTTACTTTTGCAAGAGTTTTTTTTGTTAATTAACTGCTATTGATATATTTTACTTACTACTTTCAAAGAATGTAGATGTATTTGAGCTTAAGAGTGGGATGGATGTAAAATAATGCAATTTTTGTTCCTCATTTACATAAAAATGGCTATACCAATCAACTTGCATCCTTTATGTTGGTCAATGACATGGAAATCATAATTAACTATCTAAAAAATTTAAGTTATACTATATGATATTTTGAAAATTGTTTATGCAAACACAGTATATTACTTGTCTGCAGACAGATCGTTCAATAAACTGCAAATTGCACCTTACTGAAAGCATTATCCGGTTAAATTTAAGACAAAATTTTATTTCAACCTTGCATTATAAACTTTTTTGTTACAGTTATGGTAGAAATTATTTGTTGCCAAACTGGCATATTTTTCGGAGGAGTAAGTCCAAATAGTTGAGCCGCGTGCCGCAAGATGGGACCACCATCGCATTGCTTCCCTCCCTCAACCCCCCTCTCTAAGCCTACCCAACAGGGCACAATCTGCCTGTTTATTTAACGGAATGCGAAATGGGATTGAGGGTGAAAGGGAGTGCGAGGTGGATGGAAGGCAGAGAGGGTTTCGACCTGCCGAGGAGCTGTTTTTATACCTGCCTGCCGTGATGTCACTGGGGGTACTAGCTAGCTCCTGACTGCCTGCAGTTAGATAAGAAAATTAAATACGTTAAAAAATGTGTTTTTTAAAGTCCATATGCTAATAACAGTTTTGAAAAACATTTTTTTAGAAAACTTACTGTTCACTTTGTAATTGCCAGACACATAGCGAACCTTTGATGATTACTTCACTAAAATCACCTTTGTTGGCCACTGGTACAAATTAATTTATTTGCTGACTTATTAAATTAACAAAACACTTTTTCTGTTTCTTGAAACCAACAAATTTAAACTTCAGGATGTAGATACCTTGTCGCTCGCACTTCATGAAGGGTAAGGAAAATGGTGGACAAAAGCACACAAACAACCCTTTTACAAAGTGGCAGACACAATTCAATATTTCATTTCACTGAGGAAGACCCTTCTAACAAGGCACCTACAATGAACTAAATTTAATGAAATATGCAAATATAAAAATAATTGACTGCAGATATAATATTCTAATACCACTAGCAATGAATTAATTCTGGCATATAGATTAATCATAACAAAAGATAGCTCAATGTCAGTGCAGTCTTTTCACAAAACCATAATGTATACATGCACTTCCATAATTTTTCAAAATGTTTTTAAAGCTCCTGCTTTAAAGTTCCAAAATTGTATATTACTTTAGAGCATAGTTTTAAACTATAAATGTTGTAATTACCATTAAAGTTAACTATAATTTTTAATGCTGAGTATAATTTTTTCCCCATAATCATTACAAAGATCGTTAACATATATCCTGCAACAACCATCAGCTGATATAATACTTCGCAATGAGGGCACTTACTGTTTACAGGTTGTGTATATTGTTCGAACAATTATGGACATATGCCACTACACTTCGTTGTAGTCTCACAAAACTTACCAGGTGAAATAAAGTTAACTTAGATTAAAGCAATAAATAAATTACCAGGAATGAACGAGTCTGAGTTAGCTGTTGTTGACAAACATGCAACGCACATTATAATTACAAGAATTAATAAAGTCGGAGAACAAATAACAGAACAAAACAACAAAACAAAACAAAAAAATTAATGTAGTCAGACGGTACCAGAAAAACAACACCGACACAACATAACCAGAATTGGTGACCAAAGAGACAAACAACAAGTACAGAATATGAAGAATATTACAAAAAACTGGACGGAACAACAAACACAGCACAAATGAACCCAACGGCTTGAACAGTTGTAAATATGAATTAAACGATGACAACAATATAGACGAAAAACAGCAAGCATCCTTCGACGACAACAGGTGTGATATTTCGGAGACTGCAATCTGTTCCCGTCTTCAAGCACACAGTCCGAGAGACACCTACAGAGTGACTGTCTTTGTGTTTACAAACGCGTATGTCCATTATTCTTTGAACAATTAATTACCTCCATTGCATGAATCACTCGAGGAACACATGCTGTATAGATTGGTGACAATGTCTGTCAAGATATACTGAAGTTATATGAAATGAAATGGTGAATAAGTAACATAAAAATGGTGTAGCGAATACCAAAATTTTTATTCAAGTCTCAAACAAGTGAAACTGAGTGTTAAAACAGTTTTTCATGCTGTTGATGCCAAATAAAAGAAATTATGAAATACAACGCAGTGCCTAATTTGTTGCTCTGAAAAGCAACGCCCAACAAGATCTCTCAGAAAAGTGAACGGTTAGGAAATAGAACAGAAAAAAATTCATGATCAAATCTGATCTAATGTCAATCTATAAAAGAAAAAGACGTTCAGAAAATTATGAGTTGAAATAAAATACAAATACTTGAAAACATACCATGAATGAACCATCAAGTGTGTTTGCCAGGTCCTTTTATCACCGAATAATTATGCAGTATTCAACGGATATGTTGTGTATTATATATGTATACATAAAATTGAGGTAAGATAATAAAAAAAGTTTTAACATTTTCAGAGGAAAAATGTAACGCAAAAGTTAGAAAATTATTTTAAAGTAAAAAATTTGGTACTAATACATTAACTTAACAATTTGGGCTAAAAAGAGGCGTGCGTATGCAAATAACAGAGGTATGGAACCAATCAGAGTAACTCGATGCGGTCGGCAGCTAGATCGGTTACTGCTGCTACAATGGCAAGTTATCAAGACGTGGTTTTATAGTCGGCGCATGAGAAATGGGACATAGCATCTCTGAGGTAGCGATAACATTTGGATGTTCGGGTACGACCATTTCACAAGTGTACCATGAATATCGGGAATCCGATATTCATGGCTCTTCAGTGTATATGATTCTTACATAAATAAAGTGACCAGAAACACACATGGTTAATTTTTTTTAATCACTATTAACTCACTGGGGTGTTAAGAAGAGGAGAAGGTGCTCCAAAAAGTGAAGTTACAAAGGTATGAGATTTTTTTAATAAAAATAATATAAAATAAAAATATCGACATGAACAAAAAATTGTTTTGTTTACCATTGTCTGTACTTTTTTTAATGTATTGGTAAACTATTATACTGTAAATGTAGTTCCAATTCTGTACTGACAAAACATTGGGGAAAAAGTTATTTTGCCAAATTTTAATAGTTGCCAAAATCTTTAATTTGAAACTCACCCGTTTCATTACTATTTTACTACTTCCTCACATAGAGTAGTAAAGAAAATTCCCCAAAGAGTTTGATTTGAATTTATTTTTTCAACAGGAAAAAGTTTTCAATTTAGTAATTTTGTAAATTTTTAAGTATTTTAGTTGCTATATCTCAAAAACATGTAAATTTGAAGATCTGAAAATTGGAAACTAGTTAGAGTAAGCATGTTTACCAAATTTTATTTTGGTGTTTTGGCTCCTCAGTAGCTATCAACAGTTGTACACAAAAATTAACATATAACATTGCTGATGCTTAAATTTTGTACTGCATTATACAGTAATGAATTATGGCATATTTTTTAAGTAATTGGCAATACATTGGTTGTATACTTTCACAACTCATTTCATTAGGAATCATATTAATAACTGGAAAGTTAACATAAAAAATATGTCCTATATTTACTTACAGGTCAGTGTAGTTAGGTATAGTTTGCTCAAGTGAAGAAAACAGCTGTATTTGTGCACATTTACACAGCAGGTATTGAAGTCCATACTGAATGTGCACATACATGCTTATAAATCCCAATTTCTTAAGGTTTCTGATATGCTCATACTTCTTTAATGTTGTGTACTCGTCCAGTTGATGTGGTTAGTTCTAAAGATGACAGGATCTTTAAAATGTCTTGCCTAAGAACCCACACAGAATCATTGTGCGTAGCTTGAAGGATGATTGGAAAAATTGTATATAAAACTTATTATAGTCCCTGTTTGTCTCTTTCACAACTCCAAGCCACCATTTGTCATCATTTACACAGGCAACATAATTGTTGGCATTAGGTTCTGGTGTATCTGTTGGTTCCATAAAGATTTTCGATACTACAAACACATTGTGTAATGTCATTCCAGTAACCAAAGATGTATTTATCACATGGTACAAAGCAGTGTTTTTCCCTTGTCCCAGGTATGGCTGCAATGTCATTAAATCTGGGTGACACTTTCATTATCACAAACATTGAGACAGACCTATCAATGAGAATGAAATTTATGCCTTTGATATTTTCAGTACATTTCAGCCACAGATAGTATGGGATTTGCACGTGTTCGCTGCCAGCTAGCTTTAGTAACTAGACGTTTCTCCAATACTATCACAAGGCCCTTTGTCATGCAATGTAGCAAAAAAGTATCATTCAGCATCAACACCAAAATCATTCTTGTGATGAAACAGATTGTAAAAGTTTTTTCAATTCTTATATTGGCTGGCAGCACCACCAGAGAAATAATTAATTTTTTTCAGGTTAGAATTAATTTTTACAAGCTCTTGAACAAAGTTCTTTTGAAAACTGTACACAGCACTGTTGTGTGTTTCAAGGAATCTGAAATAATACAATAAATTCTTCTTATTTTATCACTTTCTAAGAAATATACCACAAATGGATGCAATGTGGCTTGTTAATATACCCAACGGTGACTTTGTATTTTTGTACAACAAATGTGTAGTTTTCTGAAAAATTTTGTATTACCACACATTCATTACAGCTAAGTTCATCTTTTTATTTTTTAAATATTGAACATGATGCTTTACAATGAAGTGATGTTTCTTGAGATTTTGTAATACGTCCACTAAGCGTTCAACTAACTCATCATGTGGTTTTACTATTGAAAGTAAATTACATCTATTGTCAGTTGTAACCCAATGTTGGTACTGTACATCGAGATTGTTGTCACTGAAGTTCTGAAGCAACTCTTGTACGGCACATCCACCAGGACACTTGTCACAGCTGCTAAACATACATTCTTCACCGCTCATATCGTATACCATACTTTCAAGCAGTTCTTTACGAGTGGCACTATGTTTGGCACAGACACAAACTGCATGTGTACCACTTGAACCAGCAAGCGCACACCAATTTGGACTTAGTCATGCAAATGTGGAAAATCCTATTTTTAATGCTGGATTCACTTTCACAAACTCAATGTACAGCTCTTTTAAATTGCATAACATCAAGCGCTTATGCTTGAGAACTTTGCCCTCACTTACCAGATGAATGGAGACAAAATATTTTTTCAGGGTGTCTACTAATCTTCTTTTACAAAAAACAGTGACTTTTTGGTTACTTTTGGGGACCTTTTCTTACAAATTTTGGTGACACCTATCTTCTAAATGTAAATTTAATTTAAATTAAAACCGACATAACTGACTTCTTGGCACTATTATTAAAAGATTGGTATACTATACAGCCTAAAGCGGATATACATGCTTTAAAAGTTTCCTGTTCCCGTCATGGCAAGCACTGAAACCCCGATGTTAGCTAACTTCCATCCAGTAATCAATGTAGGATATTATATCTAGGTTGGCATTCCAACCCGTTTTATTTTTATAATCGCCACGTTAAGTATTTGGGGTTCTGTTTATTTTATTTTGAGGGTAAAAAGGAAATTGAGAGTGGGGGGCCTTTAGTTTAATGTATTTCATGAGATGGCATTGTTTTGTGGTTCTTATGAGTCTGTCATTTTGAGTAACGTATTGTTTTGATGGAGCAGTGGAAAATTTTTCTCGTGCAGAAATAACCCTCAAATGATTATAAATTCAAAAGTTTTAACCTTCAATAAAAAAACAAAATGCAATGCATACGTCGCTGTTCGTACAGATGCAGCAACACATACACATTTTGACTGAAGTTAACCTTACACGCTTTGGATATACAATATAGGCCAAATAAACCAATTTTATTTATTAACTACAAAAGAGTTGAAAGTGCAGCTTTTTTAGGCCACCTGCATTTGCTTTGGAAATGTATTATTTACACAACACGCACACTTATTGCCCTGCTACATTGTGATGGTTCTCTGCCGTCTGGTGCCGTGTTATTGCCAATCTGAAACCTGATTGGTTTGTTAGACTGTGATGTCAGAGTCATCTCGTCGTCGCTACGGCGGACTCAATCAACTTTTATAATTCCCCGGCAGACGACCAGCACTTTGCATATAATTGGGTGTCTTATTTGTGCCCAGCCAATATGGTGCATCCTTACATGCATGCGCAGTACGGACAACCACAAAAACCAAAGTAACAAACAAAAACTATATATTTTTAAAGTTAGTTGTTTAAAGTACTAAAATAAATATCTTTAATAAAGAAGGTTTAGTTCGTCATGTCAGCATAAATTAAATCAAGAAACCACGACTGGCTATTTGTAAGCAAGATGCTTACGGCTGCGATCATTTACAAATATAATGGGAAAAATATAAAAATAGAAATCCACATCTGAAAATTAACTGGAAATAATTAGCAAAATGTGCAAAGTGCAACAAGTATAAGGTAAACAATAAAATGTGGGTATTTCTAAACAAAGCATTTACCGCTGTAGTTTTTTATAATCAATGTTAGCCACCAAAACATAGCCAATGTTTTGGTTTTGCTTTGGCGTTGCGAGATTCATAGGCTATAACTAAACAAAAAATACCTGCTAATACTTAACTTAAGTAAATAATACACTGCAAAGAATTTAATAATTATGTCAACAAAATTTGCTCCTCAATCACAGCCACAAAGCGCACATCAAAACAAAGGGAAAAAAAAATTGTGGTAATAGCTCTGCCACCAATGGTGTGGTAACAGAACTACAAGCAACAGCGGCTGCCTACCGACCAACATCCATTGTAGCATGCGGCACCAAAATGGCAGCGGCAGTCACACCTTCTCATTGTAGCAGGGCCCTTACTGTTTGTAATTCGCCACCTCTTGAACACATGTTTTTCTATGGAAATCCTTGCACAATTACTTCACTAAAATCATGTTTGTTCATCAGAGATATTAAGTAATTTATTAGCAGAATCATTAAGTAAAATCAACACTTTGCACGTTTCCTGAAACCAACAAACTTAAACTTAGAAACGTACATATTTGTGTTGCTTCATTGCGGATGGCAGTTAAGGAAAATGGTGGAACGAGCAGTTTTACGAAGCTGTGAAAACGTGCCGATAAAATTACATTTCACTCAAGAAAATGCACTAAAACTGTACTTTCAACCAACTATACTTAACTAAACAAACAAAATAATAATTAACAACCGATAAAATATTTTGACAACAATAACAAAGTACTTGTATAAACACAATGAGAAAAAAGCACATGCACAATGGTATTCGCCGGGCTGGAAACGTTTGACTGTTCGTGTTGACATGATATGTCATAAATGCTAAACCTATTTTAAAGTCAATTCACTAAAAGACAGAAAAAATTGAATACTGCTTAAAAAATATCAAACCATAAATGTTGTTAGTATAAATAATGTTTTAAATTAAAACTTTTAGTTCTAAGTACATACTATTTTCTACCAAAGCCATCATCAAAATCGCCAACTTAACAACATACATCCTGCAGCAATTCATCAGCTGACGCAATACTTTGCAAACAAGAGCATTTACAGTTTACATTCTGTGTAGGTTAGTCACATTATCTGTCACATTTTGCCCCACATGTGAAATGGACAATATTCGTACATGTACAAGAATTCTCATACGTTTGGTACCGGCTTGGTGTCGATGGTCCCACTGTTCTCAAGCATACACAATAATTCTTGTATGTTTGGTAATATTACCAGCTGGCTGTCAATCAATATTCTCCTCCCCCTCCTCCAAGGGAATAGGGCTGCTGGCTTGACAAAGAAACCACTCTGTGATAAGGGAGAAGCGAGGGGAGTACAGAGAATCACCAGAATGCAAAACTGGGGGAAATGGGAGATCGTTCAGAAAACCCACCGGACATTGGCATCATGCGGCACAATTCCCAGAGCAAAAATCCACAAGCCACCCCATCAGGAATAAAACCCGGTTTGCCTTGGTGGGAGGCCCGTGGCCTGGTCACGCCACGACCGCTGCCCCCAATGCCTGACAGGTTTTCTCAGCGATCTCCCATTTCCCCCGCCTTTGCATTCTGATGCTGCTCAATACTCATCTCGCTTCATCCTCATCGACTCTCAAGACCCCAATGTTAAGAGCCACCCAAACATATCCAATCTTACCTTATCCTCTGCTGTACCTGCGTGAACTGTAGTAGCAGCTTCGCCTCTCCATCCAGTTGAAACTACTTGTTAATTTGTGTACTTTCACATGATTTGGTTATGGTGAATTTATGTAAAAATTATTGATAGATGTTTTGTGAGGGCTTAGTTATTTGGAAATTGTCCCCACGTGCAGTTTGGTTTGAGAGAGGGACTGCCTTGCAGTTTTATTTTTGTGGCATTAATTTAAGTTGTGTTTGGTCTGAAGTGAACCTTCAGCAAAAGCCAACAGCACAGATGAAGATTATAAAGGAAACCACGTCTAATTATCAGAATATTCCTGATGTTGGTGTTGTACCAATCTGAGAACATCAAGAAAATCAGAGCCACGTAGTTTCAATATCAAAACACTATCACATTCCTTAACAAGAGTCATTGGGGGAAACATTAGTGATTTTAAAAAAGTGCATTGATGACAAATTACTATATAATATAGGAATGTGAACAATTGGAAATGATAAATTCAGATAAATGGCTGAATTCACTGAACCAAAAGGTTTGAAGAAAGGACTGACAATATCACAGTGACTATCATTGTTAAATAATCCACTTCCATTTAAGGAAATAGTGTCAGTGTGTTAACAGTAGATCTGCAAAGGAAGGTTACTTTGATAGGAAATTTAGAAGCAAAGAGCCAAATTGAACTGGTTTTCAGAAAGAATGGGAGTCCGAAGTTCACAAAAGATTTATCACACAAATCTAGGCTTGCCCAAAAATAGGTTGGATTCACAGTTCGTGATATGAACATCAAAGAAAAGGAAATAAGAGGGGCAAAAGAGGATGTCATGCATTTTACAATTAACTAGTGTGTTAGAATTCACAGCTGCAAATAATTTCCTATCAATACTAACCACCAAAATATAATTAAGGTGAAGCAGAAGGTATCTGATCACTTTTGGAAACAGGAAAGGTACAGAGAAAATTGCAATGCTCAAAAGACTGATTAGCTCAGACTACAGTAATGATCCATTCTAAGCAACAGCTTATCCATAAAACATACAAAGATTTACAGACGTGACAGGGGCAATCATGTACAACGATGGTAAAGTAATAAAATGCTAAAATTTGCTCAGAATGAGGCAGCACTCATTTGCCATGAATAATGGTTTCAATTACATGTTTCAAATCAAACAATTTGAGTCTGGCATTAGAAAGTCCTTCACTTATGCATAATAACATAATGATAAGATTAATTCTATGACAAGAAAAATGTTATTACTTCTTGTTCAGTTTGAAGTAACAGACTATAAAAATAATTATATTGCTCCAAATTATAAAATGCAAATTTTTGAAGATATTTGTATTATTCAAAACACAATCTTCAAGATTTCTGACGAGATTAATTTCATTTGCTAGATTAGAAGAAACATAGTCGTGTGCATCTAAAATGGATGATAGTCTTATATCCAAAAGTGTGAGGTCATCACTATCCAGGGTCAAAAACAAGGTTTTGAGGATTTTTCTGCCAATATTTACAATTCCTTTCTTTTGTCCAGAGCCAAAAGTAAGCAAAGAGGGTAATGCAGCCACCTAAGATCTAAAAGTTAAAGCTATTTCATTGAATTATAAAGTAACCTTTTCACAGGGAATTTTAATTTCACTATAGCACACTTTAAGATCAAGAAAAACAGATCATGTTTGAACTCTGAAAGGCCAGAACATTTCCATGAGTGGGCAAAACACACTCACTATAACAAACAAGGGGGCCCACAGAAGAATAAACCTAAAAAAAATGCCAAAGAGAAACTACCTGGTGAGCTAAAATAATCCAAGTACTAAACTACACCAAAACTAAAAATAAATAAAAAATCTCAATGGAAACAAATCTGTATTCACATGCCATTATAATTTTTTTTAAACATAAATGTTATAATTCAGAATTTAAACAATAACACAAATTATCTAAAATTAGCACCATGGATTTTTTGGGATACAGGCCTATTTAATAATAAGGAAACAAGATGACCCTACAAAAACTCTTAGCAAGTGGATAATCAGTCCTCTGCTGAAACCCACCGAGGCAGGGCTTATCAAACAACAAATAAGAACTCACAAGACATAGTGAAAAGTAGTGGGAATAAATGGAGGAATGTTTCTCAAACAATGTATGGTCAAACACCACACGGTAAGGCATGCAGGTACCCTCACACTGTGAGAGACAACTATGTCAAAGGCCTAAGATAGATAGTGGTGAGAGATTTGGCCAGCCCTTAACAATGAGGTCTTGCGAGCAGAAGGTGAAACAATTTGAGAATGGAGCAGCACTGGAATGTAAGGGCAGGGAAAACGGGAGATCCCTGAGAAAACCCGCCGACCAGCGGCATCATCTGGCACGATTCCCACTTGCGAAAATCCGGATTGACCCGGCCAGGAATTGAACCCGGTTCGCCTTGGTGGGAGACGAGCAGTCTAACAGCTCAGCCACTATGGCCTAAGATATAATTTCTTTAAGTGTGAGATGTGCGTGCACGGTAGACAAGCTCCATTTTCGGATCAGCCAGACGGGCTGTCACAAGGGTTAAAAACTTTTGGATCTGGTATGGGCTGGCCCAATAAAATGAGAATTTTGCAATTTTTTTCTCCGCTGCTTTGCTAGCAGGATGAGTTTTCAACAAGACTGTCTTCAACAATGAAAGGATTCTGTTTGTGTTTTGTGTTATATCTTACTCTGGTTCGCTCATTGGGCAGCCTTTAAATTCCTCAGGGCAGATGCCCAAACTTCTCTGATGTTCCCCACATCATCAGGAAGCAAGTCACATAATTGCCACAAGTTGAACAGAGGGTTGCTAGATAAATAGGTGAACATTAGTTGGAAAGGTGTTAGCTATTCATGGGGAGCAAAGTTAAATGCCATTTGGAGACAAGGCAAGTTTCTGTCCGAGTTCATCTGATACTTAGCATGGAAAGCAATCAAATCTGAATTGAGGTTTCTTTTAAAACTCTTAGCATGCAAAGGCTGAGAATAATATGGTGACAGAGTAATGTGCTTGATTCCAAATGAAAAACAGACATGCCAAAAAGGTTTAGAAGTGAATTATGAATTATTGTCGAAAGTATGGAGGATAGCACACCAAAATTTTGAAAACATTTGCCTGAAGGGCATATATTGTTGAAAGAGTCAGTTTTCCTCAGGGGTATCAACCAAACCAATTTGGAAAAAGGCAACAATACAAACTAACAGCATGTTGTGGTTTTTTAGGGATCAAGGATCAAGACCCAAACACTAACTTATGGCATGTGCAAGTGGAGTCTTACATGACTATCCAAGGATGTGGTTTGTAATTATTAACTACTGAATGAAAGTCATAAAGAAACAAAACCTATTGACCATATTTATTTGCCTGTCTATTAGATATCACATGTTCTCCCTTAGCTGATGCTAGGTTCTTATTTTATATATAAATGTTAGAAGTAAGTTAGAAATTTAGGACAATGTGATAGGAAAGTATATACACTGTCATATTACCCTCTCATTCATCTGAAATTCTAAATAATGAGTTTACATCCAGGGAACTACTAGTTGCTGAACTTCAAGAAAGTGCTATAAGAATCTGAAATTTAAACTTAAAAACAAATTTTAAAGTGATAATGATCTAGCAAACACAGTTAAGTTTATTTCGTGTTGAAACATCAGCGTACCAGACATATTCTACGCATTGTTTTAGCCACACTAGTAAATAAAGTAATAAAATGAAAAACTCCTGTAACATTTAAACAGTATCACAGACACACTGCAGTATTGTGTAAATGTTACAGATGCTAATCCATTGTGCTGCTTCATTTTCTTTGTGAAGACAGAAGAGGAATTCGACGAGAACTTCCAATGCATCGCGGGCTCTAACTGCAAACAATACAGCGCGATACAACGGCCTGATTTCACTTACTATTCTTCTTCGCTGTCATTCAGTGCATGGCATCATGGGAACATCTATCATGCACATGTTTCTACTTGAAGAGCACCTAGGATGAAATTTTTAAACTTTAATTAATTGTTTGATTTATTTTGTCTCAGCAAACTGTACCAGATTTTATTATGATGTACTGGTGTCACGTATGATTTCTTTATTAAGGGTATTGTATTGTGTGTGTTTAATTCCTCCAATAATTCATATTGAGAATTTAACTGCTACAAGATTGGTAAGTAACAAACTTGAAAATTTTTTTTCTTTCACAACAATAATCAACTGTTACATTAGGATAATGTTATAACCACCTGTTGTTAGATGCTGTATTTCACTTTCACAATTTCAGTTCAACACAACAGAGGGAGCAATCTGTAAGAGTAGAGATATTTATTTACAGTTACTTATTTAAATAACTTTTGGTAAATATTTTGATTTGAACGTAATATTTTGGAAGCTACAGCCAAAATTATTTAGAGTTTGTATACAATAGAATTAATCTAATAAATTTTAGTAATTTTATAATTTTCATGTTTATTTTATTGCTCTTAATAACTCAATACTATATGTATCTTTGGCCATATGTTTATTTTCTCTTAGCAGCTCTATAGGCATAGGCTATACCTATAGCTAGGCCTAGGAGAAGGAAGTGTCTCAATTTTGTTGCTGTTTTGCTATTTTGCTGTTGTTATTTTTTCTTAGACTTGCATTTATTATAGGGATCTTATAGGTCCTGGCACTCTCTTAGCGACAACCAGATGCCATCCAGCATATGATAGGTGTCTGCAGTAATTTAAATTTTTGTTAAGGCTATCCATTATAAAGATAGGTAAGGATGTGGAGAAGCATCCTACTCCTGTTGGTGCAGATCTTTTCCTATTTCCCAACAATTTGTGCCCGCCTAAGCCTGCAACTGTTGCCTAGCAAGCAAAAATAAATGTTCAATAAAAATTTATGTAAATAACAGAACACGCCCACATGCACTAGTCTAGAGAATCTTTGAGTGTTAATATGTGGGACACAGATGCATCCAGGGACGACGTTACTGACGCCACTGCTGTTGAACATGTGAGGTCAATCCAAGGAAGTCGCTTCATTACTACATTTTGCTTTGACTGGTCTTTGATTGGAACTTTTGATTCTAAATAGAAGGAAGTTTGAATTTTCAAAAATAACAGTTTACTTTTATATTCTTTTATATCTGGACGTACCAGTTGTCCTGGGATATTAGTTTCATGTTAGTTAGCCGAGACACTAACTAAATTCAACTTCCACACACATTTTTAACATGAAGATCCTCACTTTATTATGAGATTTTCTCATGCTATTTATGATTTAGTATTAAATGTATGCAAGGATCAACCTAAAGAGTTAACTCCAATGAAATACTTTATTTCACTGTACAGTTTCAACACAGTTTAATAATTTTACAAATTATCTAACTTGATATTAATGTTTTGCAATTTTTATAATAACTTTCCATCACTTTTTTTTTCCACATAATTCTCCTTCGGCAAATAAACACATTTACTCATGGTTTGTCTTGTTCTTGTAGTTCCATATGTATTTCATTCCCAGTGTTAACTATGTCATTCTACTAGTACAATTGATTTTCTGAAGTGTTTCCCATGCAATATTTGAAGTGTTTGGGTATGTTGCACATTTTATGTTATCCAGGAATACAAGGAATTTCAAGGTGAAATATTTTAATTACATTTTTTCTGAATTATATTTATTATTGAAGTATGCTGCCATATCTGAGGATGTTTTCACTTACAAGTTAAAATAAATTTATTTTTATCATATCAACATTATAATTAAAAATTCTCTACTAAAGTTATTCTCTTCCTTTCATCAGCACTGGGATTTTCTTTGTTACCCAATTTTGATAGCTTGTTTCACCACCAGTGAGAACACTGTAGCACACACAGCAGGTTCTTTCAAGACATTTCCTTTTGCTGGAATCACAATAAAGTAGTTTTTTTAAACCAGATTGTCTACAGAGTTGTCTGTGATAAGGCCCCCTGTATGTGGTTGCTAATAATTACAATAATGATTTTGTAGGTTTTACAGAGGCAGGTTTTCCTGTCAGAATTATTTAGAGTACCTACAAAAGTACTATAACTTATATTTCTAAACTTTGCATACTCATTCCTGAATACTATAACTAGATACTTTAATGTATTGCTCACGTAATGTTTCTGTTTCTACCTGAACATAGTCTGCTAGCGAGATCTGTTTAAAAAAACAATTGGACAGCATGTTTTATAGAGCCGGGCCATAACACTTCACATGTGAAGATCTGTTGACATTTGTTGAGGTTATTCGTCTTACTGACTTGATACCTGAACTTTTTGACAATCCTCCCTGTTAGAAGAATCAGTACTATTTTTTCTTCTTAGAAACTAATTCAAGTTTCGTGAAACTATTATTTCTTTGTTCTTTCACTACTTCCCAAAAAATTTTCTGCCAGCAAAGTTATCCTCTGCAGTTTTACCATTTACAAGAAATTTTTTACTTGTTTTCTGGGTGTCTCATCAGTGACAGTATGTACTGATACATCTCTGAATCAATAAGTTTTTCAGTATTTTTTAAGCCTTTTTTCAGTTGCTTGTTTTCTTCTCCAAACTTTCTCCTATCATTCATAAATTTTTTTAATATTACAATAAGCAGATAGCATTACATTCAGTGGACTTCCTTCTAAATGGGTGCTCTCTATAAATTTCTTTTCTTTTGCTGGAATATTCTCATTGGCCCTTTTTTTGCTGCCATTACTTTCTTACTGCTCTCTGCTGTCTACCAGACAATTAATTTATCAACTGCTTTTTTATTGTGATAATATATTTTCTTTATTTTGTATTTTTTGCCTTTACTTGTTCATAATTCATGATAACTTTTTTTTTTATTTTGCTCTGGATTTTCTTATTGAAATTTTTTACCTTTTTTGCCCCTGTTCTACTGAATCACTCCACCACATTTTGTTCACGTTCCAATGGTTTACCTGTTCATTTGTGCTCCTACATTTATGCTCAACATGATTTAAATGTTAGCCCATTATAGATGCATTCAAATGTACTGAACATTCAAGACATCTTAAAATTTCACCAGCCATTTTATGCTGAGAAGAAAGATACCACAGATAATTTTGTTCTGAAATATACCATTAGTGAAAAGCTGAAAAGAAAAAGAGCCTGAGATTAGCCGAAACTATCTATGGCATTCTTATTTCTTCCAGTGCTTATACTATTAAATTTAATCTAAGCTTTGGGTCATTTGGGTCACCAGCCATTGCTAAATGTTTCATGTGCATACAATGAAAGTTAAAATTGAAAGCAGGTGAAAAGTCTTTATGAAACAGAGTTATTTTTGCACAAGAAGAAACGTCATTTATTATTTTCCTTACTTGGGCAAATTTTGCCACATATCCCACCCAGATCAAGATGCCTACTATTGCACACAATTTTACATTTACATAACAACTGTGTGCTAGTTTCGCCATGTTTGTTGAAAGTAAAGATGCATCACATTTCCGGCTGCAATTTGTGCCAACTGACATCAGCGCATGAAGTATTTGTGTGCTAGACATAATGCATCAGATGCAGAAGATTGTCTGGAAGTACAATGATATAAGAGGCACTGATGCTTCTGTAGAAAGGGATCGGAACCATTTCCTTCAGCAAATAGCACAGTGTAGAGGTAAGAATTTAGCCCTGGACTGGAAGTTATGCTGCAAAAGGTTTTGTAAGATTGCCATAAGCTATATTCCATCACATTTAGAACATCCTTCCTCCTGACTGTATTTTTGGGAGAACTGAAAGTGAACTTCAAGGGCATTACAATAGAGTGAAACCAAAATAGTATATGAAAATTTCTGAAAATCTTGGAATGGTAATTAAGTTGGATAAAGGCTGTTCTTTCTATATTTGGAAGTGTGTGTTTCAGAAGAATTTGGAAAAGTCACAGCCGTGGCAGTTCAGTTTTCTTCTCCCAAAAAATAATTATTCAATCAAAGACAAAATCCTGCTTCACTTTAATTCAGAGTTGATAAACTTATCATATTAGAACTGGCATACCAATCCAAGTTTTGAAACATGAAGTGAACGAAATGAAGCTTTAGTTAACACTAACAGAAATATGTATGATATTAAAAGACCAAAATACTGCAGATGTAAAAAGACTGTTAAGTTTGCATTTCACTGAAGGCTGAGAGATAATGGTGGAACCCAATCATCAGAAGATGAACATGAAGGTAGGATAATGAAAGACAGGAAGTTTATACTGAAATAGGTTTTTCATGTCATTTTGGTTGCAAGACTGAAAATTGTAGCCAAGAGATCTTCTTCATTCCAAATTTTTCCCACTTATTTTTAGTTTATAATTTTTGAAAGCTCACTGAATTTTCTGCACCATTTAATAATTTTCTAATACACATATAAGTGATTTTTGTGAAGCCACAATACTAAGTTAATTAATAATTTTACTTTACTTAAATTGAATTCAATTTATATATTTTTATATTATTTCTAATAATGATTTATTTTGAGAACTTATTACTCGTATAATAATTAATACTTAATTATTCACATTCTGCACTATTGTTAATGGTCTTTCCAATGTTTTCTAGCAAAATCAATACACCAAAACAAAAGTCCAAAAATTATTTGAGAATTCACAATAATTATTACTCCCTAAGGTATGCACACAACACAACAAGTCTATCAAAAATCCCAGAAGGAATAACTAGATTGGAGACACAATTTTACTAGCACATTTTTTTTAATTAGTTATTCTGATTATACTTCCCTTGAAATGTACAACCAGTAATTTTTAAGGGCCATGATTTAGAATTTTTAATTTTTGTAACAAAACCGAAAGTGATGCCACTCTCGTCTTCAAGCACAAAAAACTACTATGTGATGGTTTTCATCCATATTTCTCAAAAAGGTTTTATGTTGACAATAGGTGTAAGATATTTAACCCTTAAGGTCCCATGCCACTTTATATTAAGAAAATACTAAAAACATATACAAAACCATTTATGAAAAACACGGGAACGCAGGTTAAAGATATTTTAAAGACACACATTTTGAAATAATTCTAATTTTTGCAATTGCTATATACACACACACGTAAATACTCTTTTACATGCCATCATTCTGCATTGTTTCCCTTGCCCTCCATTTCAGACGTGATAAGTGCAGTGCATGCACAGATTGTGGATGGCGCTTCTATCTTAGTGCCATTCATCTTCCTCTCTTCTGGTACATGCTTACGTTACTAGTAACCCGAGAAACATGAATTTACAAATGAACCATGGTGGATGATTGATACGTGCCCAATAAGGCTATTGAGACTAATGCCACACCCATCCTTGGGGCATCAAATTACTTGCGTCATCATTGCAAGAATGTTCTGGTCATCACTCCTCGCCTCCCTGAGCAAGACTCGGAGTGCAGGGAACCTTCTTCTGGATTGAGCTAGCTAGCTTATACAAGCCACGATAGGCCTCTGAGTAGAGACCTGGATACTGGAGCCTTGTGCAGGCTTAAGCACTAAGTGTGCGTTGCCAGCAAAGCTACGAGCGACGACGACAGTTACCAGCAAGAGTTAATTTTTCGACTGCGAGCATTAGTACAGTGGAGAGTGAGACTGATTAGCAGGACCATTTAACTGGATGCGTAAAGTGTTAATAGTAGAGATAGGAAGTTTTATGTTGTAAATAATAGCTATATGTAATTTTATAACATTATAAATAAATTTTTAATAAATAAATTTTATTTTTATCAACACCTCCATCCCTCATGAACTCTGATCTGCCCCTGGCGTCTTGTAACAAAATAAACTATAGTTTTTGTTACAACAATTTAACTAATTTAGCGCAATATGGCTTTTTTTATGACTACATTACGGGACCAATTTAGATATTAACTATAAATGGCTATGCAATTGTGTTTTGACACACTGATTTTTTCTTCAGAATAACTGTGAATGGCATACAAAAGTCTGAAAACTACAAGTACAAAGGCAACCTCGTAAAGGTGGTAGCTATTTAAATGCCCAATACAATAGATTCAGCAACAAGTCAATGGGAAATTGTCAAAATTTCATTATATCCATTACAGAAAGTTAGATGCTGTGTGTGCATGAAAGAGAGAAAGATAGACATTGAAAGAAACAGTTACTCTCAGAGCCAGATGAGCTGCCACCGGTCATCCACCACAGCGGGCCTCTAGGTCTGAACTATCCCCACCATCACTAATTATTACTCATTCGTAAATATCTCTTTACTCACACAGTACCTTACCAATTAAAAAAACAAACTGTAAATCTATGTTCATTTTAATCATAGCCAAATGCATATTATTCAACTTTGTCAGAAAACTAAACTTTTAGAAACTTTTTCAAAAAAATAATGCATGCAATGGTTTAAATAACATCAGACGTAATTACCCAAAATTGTAAGTTTGTAAGATGGGCAAATCTATTTTAACATTGAAAAATTGATAAGTTTTCAAATTATCAATTTAGAAAATTTGACTTTGCTAGAGCTACCATCTGTTGGAACCAAAACTGAACAGAAACAGGGGAGGGACATTTAGTCTAAAAATCTGAATACTTTATTTTAGTACTTGAAGGTAAATTTACTTTGAGAATTAATCAATTAAATATGACATGGTATCTTTCTATTATGGAAACATACAAAATGTCAAGTGTTTAAAAACGCATTCCAAAATTCTGTATAGAAATAATTACACAACATAAAAGCAAGCAAAAACTGATAGTCGACCCTACACGATACCCATTTATTGATAGCATTTCTGCTCCCATGTACCTTACAATTCAGCCCCCTCCAGAGGGGTCTGACTCTGGGTATAACAGTTTTCGTACCCATAGGCATCCCCAAAACTGTGTTATAAATTTCTGCCATACCCATGATGCTGCGAACAAGAAAAGATGGCAGACACCCGATTAACACCTTCAAGCCGTATATGTCAGCTTATGAAAAGATAATGGGTTCTGTAAAATGTATTTTTGTACTAAATGAAACTTAGTTAATGTAAATGTAAGTGACGGGAAATATTTCAAATAACTTGTTAAAATATGGCAATGTAATAATTATTATTTGGTAACTTCAGTTTTAAGTTGTTGGCAACACTGTGTAGTGTTTTGTTTTTTCTCTAGTTGATAAATATATAACGGTCAACATTGTTGTATCAGTTTTGCTGTTAAAGTATAATAAAACATTTCATTTATTAAAAGGCCTTTATTCATTAAACCTCAACAGGTTATGGGCCCAGACACATAGTTCTGCATAGAATCTGTGAAGGGGTAGAAATATCGGCGAAAATATTGGTGCCGGCCCGCGATAAAAGTGAGGTTATACGTGACCGCGCCAAGAAGGAGTAATACTCGTTCATTCTCTAAATTGAGCGAGGCAGGACAACGAAATGGAAGGAAATCCGTGTGTGATCAAACTGGAAGGACCTAGCAACTGGAACCTGTGGAAGTTCCAAACAACGGTATTGCTACGAGGTCAAGGATGGCTCGACATAGTTGAGGGGCAGAAAATAAA
>NQII01000428.1:597148-799989 GCA_002778355.1 Clitarchus hookeri
GAGAGAGAGAGAGAGAGAGAGAGAGAGAGAGAGAGAGAGAAGGTGAAGATGCCATGCTGGTTGCTAGGTACTGCTTCCCCTCTCTTCAAGTGTATAAGAGGAAGGACCAATGTTAAACCTGACTGCCTGACTCCCAAGCATCAGCAGAACTGAAGAGCAATGCGCAATTCAATGTTTTAAATGCTGTTAGAATTGTTGGACAATCTTGGAATGAGATTTCACAAAAAACTTTGAATGGCGTCTGGAAAAAACTGTGTCCATTCTTTTTCACCACCGAAACCCAAGGAGAATCAGCGCCAGATCTTGAACAAATCGATAGTGTAATTGAAGAAGTGGTTGATATTGCCAAACAATTAAATTTAGAGGTGGATGGTGCTGATGTTCAAGAATTGCTGGATTCACACAATCAAGAGCTGACAATTGACAAGCTTATAGAAATGTGTGAGCATGAGCAAGACATTGAACAAAGTGATTCGTTAGACCAAGTTGAATCGGAAAATCAAATGACGATTGCAAACTTAACAGAAGGTCTCAGTTCAATTAAAAAGGGGTTACAAATTTGAGAAAAATTGACTCCAACGAAGAGCGCGTTTCTACTACAAAAAGGGGAATAAAAAAGTTATTGGCATGCTACGAGGAAATTTTGCGTGAAAAGAAGAAAAATTTAACTTGTCTGGCGACAATGTTAGAATATATGAAGCCTTCTATGTCAAAATAACTTTGGTTTACGTTTTTTTATTCATAACAATGTAAATTGTTTTATTATCTAACAATTTATTAAACATTTTTCTTCTAAATTATGGTTTTCTTTAGACTCTGGTCCCAATTAAACATAATTTATATGTATTTATATGCAAAATTGAACCCCGACTTACACGGTTACTGTAATACAAACTTTTGAGTTAAAGTGTATAAATCCGCCTCTTATGCATCAGTGTGTGTGTCCGATGGACATTGCACAAGCCAGTTTCTTCATGCTCGCACGCCTGTAGCCTGTCACAAACAGATTCTGTAGCTGAGCAATAAAAACATGGCCCAGCAATCGCAAGGTAACTACTGCGCTGTGCACACATCTCCCCTGACCCTGTTTTGATCCCCCACACCTAAACTCTTGCTTACAAACTGATACACACCGCCCAAAGATGTTTATGGCAAGCGGCAATGTAAAGTGCAGTAATTACCAAAACATTATTATAATGACTTATCACCAATTATAGTTATTATGCAGTTGTAAAGCAAGCAATTTTAATAATATTTCAGTTATATACACAAACACATTAAAAATAATACAGAGCACATTAATTACAAAATTTACAATTTATCCACAATTGTTAAGATCAACTATAGTTATACACTACAGACAAACAACAAACATTTTGCAAATTTCTGTAAGGAAGCCTGGTGATGGTGTATATTTTGCCATATATGTTCATTAATACATCTAGCTGGAATAAAATTTAAGTTACCTACATAATACTCTGTACGAATTACTTTGTTTCCTATCTGATATATTTTTTTTTCTGAAGAATCACCAGCTAAAAAAATTGGTCATTATTCAATGAAATACAATTTTTTCATTACCAACAGTGATCACTTGATTCTTTAAGCAATTTTAACATCTGTTTTGAAGGATGACTATGATTATGATGATGTATTTTCCTGTGTGTGTGTGTGTATGTGTGTATGTATGTGTATGTATACCTTTCAAAACATTTGAAACTGCACTGATTTTCACCAATCATGGCATAGTTTTAGTAATTAATAATATCCTACTTTCACAATTTATGACCATACTGGTTGCTAATTTTGAAAATGACAGCTTTATCGTCTACTTTCCAAATGAGAGATAGATTTATGAGATCACTTTCACGTATGTGTGTGTTTTGGTGTATAGGTGTGGTCTAAATCCCCTCTCTAAAATTTTGTAACCCATTAACCGGATATTATCCAACATTGTAGGATATATGACTTTAATAATTTTCAACTACACAGAGCATTTATTTTATTTTCAAAATGGCAGTTATATAAATATTTTAGGTTAATATGCCCTAACTCCTCTATCATTTAACCAAATTGTGCTGAATATACAGGCGATGGACAAAATAATATGAACACCATGCAATATAGTAAATTTTGTTGCATGTTGGCAACACTGCTTCCGTGTAAATAATGTGACGAATATGTATTGCACAGTTTACGTGACAAGTCTTTTAGGTTATATTTCATCTCTCAGACTTCAAAAAAGGGCAAATAGTTGGTGCTCGGTTAGCGGGAGAGTCTGTGACGAAAACAGCTGAATTGTTTAACATTTCACGAGCGAAAGTATTCACGGTAATGACAGCATACACAAAATATGGTAAAACATCATCTGCGAATAGGAATAGTGGGCGAAACCCAAAGTTAACTGACAGAGACAGACGAACATTAAAAATAATTGTGGCCAGACAACATAAAACTACCACGGCAAAAGTGACAGCAGAACTCAACACTCACTTGAGTAATACTGTTTCGACAAAAACAGTACGGCGGGAGCTCCACAAAGCTAACATTCATGGAAGGGCTGCAACTGTGAAACGGAAGCCAACGCTAAGCTGCAAAAGAAGTGGTGCGACAATCATAAAATTTTGATACTAGATGATTGGAAGAATGGTCCGATGAATCATCGTTTACATTGTTTCCTACAAACGGCCGGGTTTATGAATGGAGAACCCCAAAAGAAGCCTATGATCCAGACTGCCTGCTTCCTACATTCAAGCATGGGGGAGGTTCCATTATAATTTGGGCGGCTATATCGTGGTATTCAGCTGGTCCTCTAATTCAAATCACTGGCCGGATTACTGCGAATGAATATCTCGACATCCTCAATGATGAAGTTCTTACTATGACTAGCACATCACTGCCAAACACTGCCATATTCCAAGATGATAATGCGCCCATACACAGAGCCAAAAAGGTTCAGTCTTGGTTTGAGGAGCATCAGAATATCATCAAACATCTTCCCTGGCCAGACCTCAACATAATTGAACCGTTATGGGGAGTTTTAGAGCAGAGAGTGAGGAGCAGATTTCCATCTCCAACATCATTGAAGCAATTGGCAGATGTTTTGGTACAAGAATGGGACAACATTCCGCTGGAAACCATTCAGACACTCTACGAATCTATTCCGCGAAGAATTGAGGCTGTTCTAAAAGCAAATTGTGCCCCAACACCTTATTAATAAATAAATATTGTGTATATGTCAGGTATTCATATTATTTTGTCCATCCCCTGTGTGTGTGTGTGTGAATAAATAAATATATTATATATATATATATACACACACACACACACACACACACTAGATATGTCCACGGCTACGCTCGCGTGGACAACAGAATTATTGTTTAGGTTTTTTTTAAAATAAAGTTGAATTTTACTTAGTGTTAATTATGAGATAAATTATCATTGGACAAATATTTTTAATTTAAACATACTTTTATTTTTTTTCATTTTAATATTTTGCATGAAGTCATTGTTGATTTTTTCTTTTTCTAATCTAAAGACATATTTTATCGCAGGGCCTCTTTGTACACAACATTTCTCTTTTTTTTTATTGGGCGCAAGTACATACAAATTGCTACTGCAACTGACACGCGAACATGCGACATATAATTGTCCACATGAAAAGCATGGCTGTCGGAGGTCAACTCCAGCAGTTTTCAGGGTTTGGCCTTGTCACATATTTACAGTCATAGCAAAACAAACCCTGATCGGAAATTTTACACACTTAAACTGGAAAGGTAATTCTGTTCGAATCATGGGTATTCTGGGAATTAAGATTTTTTCGCCAGTACCGGTGCCACTCATAATAGTTGCCTCAATAACATAATCCCTCAAACTCTTTACTTTTAGGTGAGTGCCATTGCACAATTTTGGAGGGCTTATGTTCTGTAATAACATGATTGGTGCGCCAATTTAACAGCAAGAGCGTGAACAGGCAAACCTGATGCATTAAGGGAATTCAAGAATTCAGTCAGATAGTGGACTGCGTCTTCCTCTTCAACAACAGTGTCCACATACGTGTATGTTCAGGAGGGTGATTCATTCATGTTCAGGATTGTTTTATTGATGTTTTCAACGATTTCATTTTTTGACGTTAAGATAGCACGCTCTTGGAACCACACCAGAGGTTTGGTTGTGATTCTTTGGACGTCTGGATAAATTTGTGTAATTAAATCCTGCAGAGTATTAATATTTGTGCATAAGTTAATATTTTCAATCAATATTCCTCCATTGGTTTTTGGGACAGCTCCATTTCCAAGTTGAAGTAAAATAGCTGAAAGTTTTTAATGGGGAAACAACAGCTTGAACGTTACGTATTTATTTATTGAGAAATTAAATAGTAAAAACACATATTTGTATTTCTCTGTTATAGATAGATATATGCCACCATGGAGTTTTATTTAGGTCTTTTTATTCTACACAATTCTTTACTACATGATATTGTTCCATCTTTAATGGTTTGGACAGCGTATTGCAAGAGAGCGCGCTGGTGGCAAACTTTTTTCTAAGTTGATTCACTATTATTGTTCCAGCTTATTTCTTATGTTACTTTACGTAACAAAATATATACTAAAACCTGGCCAGAGAACATAGCTATGAAAAAAAAAAACACATAAATCGGATACGTGGTTTTCAATTGATAAGCGCACTAACAGAAAGGCAGAGAGACGTTGAGTTTTATTATATATATTTAAAGCATCAAATATGCCCATTCAGAACTGTGATTGTCCTCCAGTTTATAAGATAGTGCTACATGAATCATAAAGTATGTCATATCGCAGGAAACACTCAACCAATTCCAACCAAATTCCACAAACAAGTGATACTATGGTAGGCCATGTAAACTTAAATGCCTTCAGTAGATCAGGCGCACACAAAATAGTGGCCATATGAATATTTTAGATTATTATGCTCTACATATAAAACAGCATATCGAATTTAAACTCATCTTAGTATACTGGCAGAATATATTACAATCATTAAATGTGTGTACACAGAACCTATTTTGACCACCATTTTGTAAGGTAGCACCACATGCATAAATACATTTTTGTCATACCTCAGAAATTAACTGATTCTCACCTAATTTTGTAAGCAAGTAGTGTTACAGTAGGCCATGTAAAATTACACAATTAAAATTTATCAGGCACTTTTTTTCAAAATGGTACCAAATAAACATTTTAGATCAATATATGCAAAATCATGTGCCCAAATTTTACCCGGCATTGGTGTTTGACACCCCACTTGAAATGTTTTACTCTGTGTTCGCTAGATTGCTGCACTGGCATAGCTATTACTCCGTGCAGCTGCACATAACTGATCATAGAGTACAGCACAAGTGTCATCAGATTTTTAGTTGCCAGTCACAGCTTTGATAGGAACAGGTTAAGTTTCTTGGGATGTGTCACACCCCACCTAACCACTCACATTACAAAATTGTACAAGGTAAGTGTGAATTTATGTTATTGAAATAAGTTTTTATAACATTTCTAAACATGTATTCATGTTTGTAGAATACAGATTAAAGTTTTATAAAAAGAACTGCCTTTTACACATGGATTCACACTTATCTGAAGCAGTGAGAGCAGTTATGGATGAGGAAGTATACAAGGGGCCACTTCCAATGTCGATCCAGATAATGCAATGTTACAAGATGAGGAAGATCCTGACAATGTGCAAGAAAGTAAACACCACAGTGCATCTCAACAGGATGCAGATGATTATGGTAATGATCAAGGACACCAGGTTAGTGATGAAATGCCTTTTTATTAAGGAAAAGACTGCACAACCAAGTGGGCAAAACATTGTACACGGAAAAATGTAGAACAAGGTCACAAAACATTGCGACTCATTTACCACGTGTTGTTGGCATTGAAAAACAGGCACTCACACCAATAGAATGCTTTCACTTGTTTTTGCCTCCGGATATGATCCAAAAATTGGTTATTTATACCAACATGTGAATTGAGCAAAAAAAAAATTCTCAGGAATACAAACTAGACCTAAAACAGATGTAGAAATTTCAGCAGTTTTGGGACTTCTCTATTTAACAGGCCTACACAAATCAATCTAGCCACCTAAACTTAGAAAATCTTTGGGCAACAGATGGAACTGGAATTAATACTTCAGATCTACAATGTCTCTGCAGAGATTTAGGTACCTGCTGTGTTGCCTTCATTTTGGAGACCTAAACAGCTGAGCACAAAGAAAAACTACTGACAAACTTGCTGCTATTTGAGACATTTTCTTTAAGTTTGTCGTGAACTGTGAAACACATTATTCCATTGGGGGGGAATATGTTACTATTGATGAAAAACTAAAATCATTCCGTGGTAGATATTATTTTCGAATGTTTATCAGAATAAACCAGCCAAATATGGCATAAAAGTTTTTGTCTTAGTAGATGCCATTATGTTTTACATTGCTGAATTAGAAGTGTATGTGGGGCAGCAACCAGAGGAGTCCTTCACTGTCAGCAACAAACCTGATGATGTGCAATTAATGATTGCCCCCATATCAAAATCTGGCAGGAATGATAGAGTAGACAACTGGTTTTCCAGTTAAAGTTTAGCCAATTCGTTACTGGCAACATAATCTGACAACATAATCTTACCCTAGTTGGGACAGTCTGGAAAAATAAGCACAAAATTCTTCCTGAATTTCTAGACTAAAAGTCAACCTGTTTTTTTTTTTCAAGTATGTTTGGATTTCAAGAAAACCAGACATTGGTGTCATATATATTCTGAAGAAAGGGAAGGTTATAGTATTGTTATCAACAATGCATTATGATGATGCTATCAACGAGTCAACTGGCAATGCATCAAAGCCAGAAATAAATATATTTTATAAAATGTTGAAGTGTGGAGTTGATGTGGTTGACGAGTTGTCTGCAGACTTTATGTATCGAGAAATAGCAGGTGTTGGACTCTTACTTTGTTATTTGCCCTTATAAATGTTGCAGGCATAAATGCAAATATTATTTATGATGCAAATACAAACCACAAACATCAACGAAAGAAGTTTTTGAAGGAATTATCAATGCAGTTGATTCACAAGACCTTGCAGGAGAGAGAAAATAAATACTTACCACGGAACCTTACTTCAATAATCGAAAGCTTATCACCTGGACGATCAAGCAATCAGCCTGTGAAAGTTCAGAAGAAGCAAAGTCGATGTGTGAAATGTCCACGGAAAAAATATTGTAAAACTAAACTGACATGCTATAGTTGAAACATTTATTTATGTATGGAGCATGTAGTGCCAATGTGTGACAAATGTGTAGACAACACACATCAAGAATGAAAACTTTACTTGAATATGTCTGTCACATTATATATTTTTACTACTCTCTTGTCATGTAATGTTTATGTTTGTGAATCTGGTTTGAATGCAGTCAAAACGACAGTTGCCAACATTTTTTTTTGCATACTGACAATGACCAATACTTCTCATTCAGTGCTAGGTTTGTGGAACCCAGAAATGATAATGTGGTTTAAGATTTGTAATTTTTTTATAATTAATAATATAATTTTTGTACAATTTAGCATTTATCTATCAAGTAATATCCTTTGATTAACTATTATAAGTTTAATATAAATTTATAGATTGTGTATTTCATATTCCTATTTGCAGAAAAAATGGTTTGATTTATGTAGTTTCTTATCTATGCTATTTTAATTCTTTAATCCATTTCCATTTAAACTGTCAGATTTCTAAACAGAAATATAAAGTTTTTGACTATTTTTCTAAGTAAAATTGTATGCAATTAATTTTAATTTTGATAACTGTAAAGTACAGTTATAAAATCAACATTTTATGTAAACTACTATCCAAACATCTATTTTCTTAATAAAAATATCTAATAAAAATAAAATGTTTGAAATTGTGAAAATAAAATTATATAACATGGAGTGTGTAACAACATGAACACATCAATGCCAGGTTAACTTAACTTTGTATCCTTACAGTATCCATTAGAGCCACCAAATTTGTCTACAGAGAGCCTCTTTTGTCCACCATTCTGTAAGATAGCACCACATTAACAAATATTTTGATTCATACCTGGAGAAATGATCAACCGATTCCTATCATATTTTGCAAACAAGTAGTACTACAGCAAGCCAGTGATGGTTCAGACATTTTTTAAATGGTGGCCACAAACACTTTAGCTTGTGATATCTACAAATCCATGTATCCTATCAACTTTATGCTGGCAGTATCTATTAAAACTATCAAATGTGTCTCATAGCCTCTTTTGCACACCATTTTGTAAAATAGTGCCAAATTAATAAACAATTTATATAACCTCTCTGGAGTTAATCAACCAATTATCACCAAATTGTGCACACTTAATGCTACAGTAAGACATTTGAGGCACTTATTTTGAAAATAGTGTCCATATAAAAAATTTAAATAAGTACGTCACCTATTAAACAATTTAATCAGTTTCAACCAAAAAGGTTTTTGCTGATAACTTTTAATAGATGTATTATACTTGGAAATACAAATTTTTTAAAGACATTTTGTAAGACAGCACCACATGAGAAAATAGAATTTTCATGCCATATTTCAAAAACCAATTCATCTCTTACACCAAAATTTTGCACACAATCAGAACTATGGTAGATAATGTAAACTCATGTGATTTACGTGGCTCAGACACTTATTTTCAAAATGACAGGCCTTTGCATATTTCAAGTTATATATCCTTCTACCAAAACATTTGATTGATTACAACCAAAGTTGATACTCCAAAGCCTACCCCATAGCATAGTTGGTTGGAAACTGGCTGATGGTACAAGTGTTTATTGGCTCAAGTCCCACATGAGGCGTGTGTGTATTTGTAGTTGCCTCACTAGTCTTATGTTACATGTGTTTCTGGTACCATCAACAATGAAACTGTTGTCAATAAGATGTTAAGTCCTACACAGCCTCTAAGATTTTTAGAGATTCATTAAAATTACTTGCATCCATGTAAAGGAAAGTAGACTCATTAGTTATATTAGTAACTTTTTGTTGTTGAATGTAACATATATAGATCTGAATGTATATCCAGGCATTAAACTCATTTCAAAAGACGAGCTGACAGTAGTGAAACGATTTGTTTCCACAAGACGAAGGGAAATTAAATGTTCTTTACAAATACAGAAAACCATTAAAGGACACATCAATCAACTTTATAGATTTTCTATGTCACATTGCAGAATTACGAACACATTGTTTCTAGCATTTGAGATAAAAATCTAGATATGACTATAGTTTTTTGGAAATTTAATAAAATAAAAAGGATGCTCGAATTAAAGTTGTGCAGAACTTCAGAAGTTTTTAAAATTCAGAATATGTAAGTGTAATGAACTATGTTACTGTCTAGGCATTTCTTTAACAAATAACTATTTCATAGCATAGTTATTTAGATTATTTCAGTCAAAGTAGAAAGATAAAAATTTAAGAATAATATTTCCTATTTACATTAATATTTTTTCTCCTGTATACAGCAATAACCTAATTTACATACATGCAACACATCATATTATGGAACTGTTATTCAGAATTATAACTAAACCATTATTGATACGCTGAAAGTAATAACTTTAGTGTAAATAGTTTATCTTTGTTGAAAATATATTTTAAAAAACACAACAAACTTTAATATTGTTAGTTCTTGTGACAAATATTTTTCCACCCCAATAAATTATCCTGACCCCCCCCCCCCTCAATCTGTAATGATGGCTATGACCTTGAGTGTATAACATACCTGATAGACAATGTATTAACATAAAAAACCTATGAAGATATATTTTTGCTTACCATGAAAATACGACAAATATGACTCTCTAAAATTTTCTTTATAAAATTCATTATCGTAGCTGTTTTTTATCTCAGAAAATTTTAACATAGTTTTAGAGTATCTACTTAAAAACAAGAAATCTCTGAAAGTACCTGACAAAAAAAGTGTTGAAGTTTCCTGTAGAAATATCAAATTCTTGATTTGAGTTTAGGGAGAGACCATACCAGAAGGTTAGGACAGATATTATTATGGAACCCAGTCGAACCAACACGAACACGACGTTGGCAACCAGATAACCAGCTATAATAAATCAGAAATAACAAAACATTAATTCTGATGAACATGACTGTTCAATATTTTAAACAACTAAGCATCACACATTACTAGTAAAATAAGACTATAACTAAATTGAGAATTATATCAGACTGAGAGAAAACAAAAATATTACATATGAAGAGTATAGGGGCAAAAAGATGCATGTCCATATTTGTTAGTTTTAAGTAAAATCCAATTTAAGCTCTAAATTCCTCCCCTGAAAGTGTTAATTCAGAGGACTGTTATTTTGGAATCTCATCTCTTTAACCGTTATGCTTTGGCAAGCCAACAGTACTGGCAATTCTCTATCAGATGACACTATAACCCCATTTTCCGTAAAAATGGGCAGGCATCATGTTTCCCCCTGTAAGGTAGAATAATCGCCTAATCATAGCATAAAATAAGAGTCTCAATAATAAATTAGTAGTAAAATCAAATTAAAATGCAAGCTGCTGTCAAAAAAAAACTGAGTAAAGCGGTGCTTTAACTGTTCACGTGTAAAATACATTATAACTAAACTAGAATTATTGGCTTTACTTAATCGTAAGGAATCTGATACTAACACAAATTTATACAAACAAAAGATGCCTAAACTGAGTGTGGTCATTACCAGAACTGGAATTAGAGGGGGGAGGGGGAGGAAGGATTTCTTCTTTGTACAATTAATGAACTTTTGGAAATTTAAACCGGAATTTACATGAGATAAATAAATACAGTAGAGTACCAGTAATTCAAGCCTCAGTAGTTCGAGGATACATGTAATTTGAGAGAGTTTTTGTCTCCTGCCATTATATAACTCGTAGTAGTCATGCCATCGTTGCCAAAAATAAAGCAGTGGCAGGCTGACCATTATAGCAAACAGTGTTTAGTGTGTGCACCTGTATGTTACTCCTAACCTGTTCTACTCATGTTTGAGTGTTTTTCAGTTGTACATTTTGTGTGTTTTTTCATTATGTATTCCTTTTAAACTGCAATAATGAGTGATATGAAAAAGAGAAAGTTGTACCTTTGAGTATAAAAAGCTGGAAGCCATGGCAATATTTGACAAGAGAGATATATTAAAACAACTTGCTGTTGAGTATGCAGTTGGTGTAGTGAACGTATGAGATTGGTATAGAAACAGACATGAAATTGAAAAGTTATCTTATAATAAGCACATGGGTGTTGCATCTTATGAATGGAAGTGTATGAAGAAATCTGACTACGAGAAAGTGAGTGAAGCTTAATTTATGTGGTTTAGCTAACCAAGGCAAAAAAGAAGGCCCAAATCTTGCAAGAAAATATGTTTTTTTTTAGAAATGAGTAAAAGGAAAGCAAAGAGGATTTTACTGCAAGCTCAGAATAGTTGGACAGATGGAAAAAAAAAAAAAACTTTATGATGAGACATAGTTTACTGCCTGGCTGAATCATGGACTGAAATAAAGGTCGATACCCTAGAAAAAAGTCTTGGAACAAGGTTTTTACAAGAATAAACCAATACTATCATTATACACAAAAATGACCTGCCCTTGGCACAGGTGATTAAAAAACTTCCCAATAGTGAGAATACAAAAGAACCCGAGGTTTAAAATTGGATGGACAGCGACAAACAGTTTTAAGTGACAGATGTTTCAATAATTGAAATGTTGAGTGAATAGGCTGAAGAAAGTGGCAACGAAATAGTGCATGCAGATACTGTACAAGTGATGACTCACACCTAACATTTAGGAGCACTAGACATGTCATCGAGTTACCCCAACCAACAAGCGGCAGCTACACCAAATGATAGTAAGCTTCTTTGAAGATGGCACGGCACATCACTGCTGCTAAAAAAATTCCTGTGGTGTTATCACTTGTCACTTTTTGCCTATTATTTATACAAAACAGCCAATTATGTAAAATGTTTAGCAAAAAAGGGAATTTTAAGCAAAAAACCAAGGTGACTCTTAATACCAATATAATGCAATTATATTTTTCCCTAACAGTACTGGTTGTCTTTCACTAAATGTACATGGAATAAGCAAATTAGATTTTTAAATACAAAAAATATTTTAGTGAATTATAGACATTTTTAACATAATGCAGTGAAACCTCTATTATTCGTTTTTCATGGGACCTACTGAAAAAAACTCAGCATGCAGGAAAACTCAGCCTGCAAGAAAACTCAACATGTGGATCACTCTCCTCAAAAAGTGAAACCTAACCTCAAAAAAAAATTTATTTTCATCCTTGGGTATACTGAGCTGATTGCGTGTAATGAACAGTGGGCATATCTTAAATACTGTTTGAAAAAACATATTTCAATCCTTCAATATAAGTATTGTATTATAAAATATTGAAATACATTTAATTTTGAAAAATCCACCAAATGTTTACATAAAATTCACTAAATTGCTGCCAAATGTAAAAAAAAAGTTGCAAAAATCAAACTAAATTTATTAAAAACAATAATTTAAAATAGAAACATGCTAAAAATTGTTAAAATTTCAGTACAGTAATAAAGTACAAACTTTTATCATAATAATGCTGCATTTTATATTTTTTACTCTTCTTTGGAGGCAAATTTAACACAGTTTTTTCAATTTGACATGTAAAAATCCGATTTTTTGAAATTATATTTTACCCCGCTAAAAATTCCGTTGCACGCTAAATGTTTTTAAATTTCGCTAAATGAAACGCAAAGTCTGCTAAGTTGACAACACTCGCCATCTTGTGTGACAGTTGATATCACTGCATTACTCTTAAAAAAAGTTACTAACGTAATTTTATCTTAACAGAATTAATCCGTGAAAACATACTGTTCCCCTTTAATGCTTGTAATTTATATGGTTATTTACCGTACTGACCTAAAAACTATTACGTTTCCTTTGTGTAACGAGACTAAAGTTCAAATCTGTTCCGTCAATTTTTATATTTTGGTTCTGGTCCGTACCACATCCATAATACATACAGGTTTTATTTGCACGAATATTCGTTTGCTGACTTGAAACACAGAAATGCCTGCAATTATTATGTTTTACCTGTTTTTTGATGTGAGTAATTTAAAACAAATAGTGATTGAACTATCAAAACTAAATTATGTGGTTGTTAACAATTGCAACATTTCACAACTAGTTGTGTTTACTAGCATTTGAGGTTAGGGATTGTCTGTTTACCTGCTCTTGGCGGTGCTAAATTTTGGTAATACTAGTTTTAAGATAGTTTTTTTAACAGATAAACAATAGTTCCGAATATATTTTGATTTTCGGAAAGAATATCTGATCAAAAGATGCGGGTAAATTAATGTTTTAAGGGCGTAGCATGCAGTTTTTTTTAACATTGTTTATATAGGATATTTCTTGGGACCATCCAAAAAAATCGACTGATACGAGAAATTGACATAAACGGGAATGCAACAACGATGTTTCACTGTACATTACATGTCACTACAGTGGAACCGCGTTATAACGATAGTCGACAATGGCAAAATAAATTGCTATAGCGAGTTATAATTATAACAAAATTTACAGTACCGTATAATTTTTTTTATTGTATTTGACCTTGTAAATCCTGTGTTTGAACCAGCAGGCACGAAGTTGTGGGTATAGTCCAAACTGCACAACCAACATTTAATGAACAATCGAAAACATTATCATAAATAGTGGCCGCATGATCAGCACACGCCTGTGGTAACTTGTGTTCAACAATGAACAATGTGGAAAAAACTCTGCCCTTGTAACACTGTGATCACTGTTCACCACAAAATTTGGCTTCCTGTTTGAATCAACACACTTTACATCTTCTGTTTTTTTTCCCCTTCATTTTTGTGTGTTTGAGAACATCTGTTCCACTATGAGTCTTACTGAAACTTGTTTTGTATCATTTACTAAAAATTTTGTCAAAGATATTTTTTGCTTTTTAACAAAGCACTTATTATGAAAATTCAAGTCAAATATGTTACAATAAAAAACTATATATGTAATCTCACGGAAAATATAAAACACTGGGAATTCGTCCACATACTTGTAAAGAATTCATTTCATGGGGATATGGCTTCCGAAGCAAGCAGTGCGTGCTGGCCAACAGATGGCAGTACAGTCACTTATTCTGCTAATCACAAAAGTATATCTATCACATCCTTTTAAAAGTAATTTTATCATCTCATACAGGCTCAAAATTACTCTGTTTTGAAATATATTACTTCAAATTAATGTAGCATTGAATTAAAATAATATATTTAATGAATCACTCCTCTTGTTTTCATGCAATAAGACACTGAAAATGGAAATTACAGTTCGTTGCTTTGCTCATGAAACTGATAACAGCTTGCTAGAAAGTACGTAGCACTTCAGCTTTTTTTATTGACAAGACATACCCTTCTGCATATTAAAAAAATATTTATATAATTTTCATAGATCCTCTGGTTCTCTCATGAGAAGCAGCTGAAAATGAATGTAGCGCTCACTAAGAGTTACGTTGCACACTAACTTTTTTTTTTCCCAGCGATGAGAGGTTATTTATTTCTGGGGAATCATTCATTCTCAAGACATTTACATTTTTAATAAAATTAAAATATAATTAAATTTTGTTTTTATACAAGACACAAATATGGATGTAATATGCATGGTCAATGTTTTTAACCTTTTTGATGACAAGGGGAGGGTAAGTATATACTTATAGAGTATAATTTTATTTGGAAGACTTCTACCTATTAAATAAAAAAATATTTCATTTAAAAAAAGTTATGTTTTACACCAAAGACAGAACTGTAAGCAAAAAAACACATTTTAACATTAATTATGAAATTTTTTTTGGGGTTAAAATTTATTATTTTTGGATTTCGCGACAACAGCAATCTTAAAACAATATTCTAGTGAACCATGGACACTTGTAAAATGGGGGTTCTACTGTACATGTTATGATTACAGGCTGCATATAGTGTAAAGGTATCTTTGTAGAATAAATTTTATTTTTTAGAGATTTGGCATTTAAAGTACTGTGAGGGAATTGTTTAGAGGTTGACTGATCAATACCCACTGTTGTAAGGAAAGGTGTTATTCATTTATTGTTGCCTACCGGAATTCCTTGAGACTTCCATTTTTTGGCAGTATCCAAGAATTTTGTTTATCTTTACTATCTTTAATAGTCATCGTTGTAAGTTGGTTTTATGATGTGTCAGTTTTGTAATGTCTTCCTCTGTCTGTATTCTACAGATATTTGTATTTACATGCTGCCGTACATAGATCTTGCAGTTCCTCATCTATAAAACTCTTTGCCCGAGTTTGGTAGAAATTTGGTAGAAACCTGTTTGGTTTTTTCCTGAGAGATAAAAATTTCAATTCGTCATGTGATGCTTTTTTAAAAATGGTAGACAAATGAGACACTGCCTGGAAATATTTGATGGTTGTAAATAATGAAGCATACAAATTTATGTTGGAATTAATTATATGGTTTCCACTACATACTAAACTAAGCTAAAATAGCTACTTGGCCGCCACCTACTTAAATTTTACTTGTTTACCTCACATGCCGCAGTACTACTTGTTTGCCATATTTAGTAATCTGTCCATTTTCCCCTGAGATATGAAATTAAAATGATACTTATTTGTGTGGTGTTGTCTTACAAAATGGCAGACAGAAGAGGCTCTGTGTTGACACATTTTATGGTGGTAATATATACTCCTAGCATGCAAAGTTAAGTTGTAATTGATTACATGGTTTCAATGATATAGCATACTATGCTAACATGGTATATGACCACCATTTTTAAAATAAATGTCTGAATTACTTAAAACAAACCTGTATATACAGGCTGTCACACCTAAGATATTAACCTCGAATATTGCTGGAAACATTGAAGATATCGTTATCCAGGTTTCACCTAGATGAATTGTAATAAATTCCTCACTAAATAACGTGTAGCGTCGTGTCACAGCAATGTTATTTATAGAGATATCAATATTAACTTGGTGTTTTCAAATGGAACTATAGTCATTTCTGCTGCTGGCAACGTCAATCTGAACGAGATGAACTCACCAGCGAATCACTCTCCGCAATCGGATAAGTAGTTTCAGAGAAATTACAGTATGTATAATGTAGGATTTCTCTGGCTGTACCATCAGAATGCACGCCATCTCATGCTGACATTTATAATATCATAAGGAAATGTTGCACCCGGCAGATGGGTGGCTCCAGCGTGATGCAACTAAGCGTAACTTATAACAAAGTTGCAAACGTGGAATAAAAGGTCATGTAAAACTGATACTGGTCACACTTTTTTAAATCAGGGTGGGCGGCACATCAATTGGAAGGCAAAGGATGAAGTATCTAGGGATGATGCACCAGTTAACGATGATAACAGTGCTGCTTTTAATTCTGTCAGAGCCTTGCATCACAGACAAATGTCACAAACAGAATGGAAATGTTAAAACAGGAAATGGAGGTATCATGTGTTTGCAGTAACAACATACCATGAACATAAATTTATCATGCGTTTCATTCCGAAGTACACCTTTACATTGTACATTTACACCAACATCTAAATAAAGGAAAACACAAAGGAAAGTGGTGATAAACACTGTCATATTATTGTTTTATTTCAGCAAGTGCTTGAAATGTGCACTGTCGACAGCAATACACATTTGCAGTCGCTTGTACAAATACACCTACACAACCTCAAGAGTTCCCTGCGATATCAATGAACATGCTGCAATAATGCGGTGTTTAAAATTGTCCAGTGTCAACAAAACCTGTGCATAGACTTTATCTTTAAGCATTCCCCAGAGGAAAAAGGCCAATGGTGTCAAATAAGGCAACCGTGCAGGCCACCTGATAACGCATTCATGCCCTATCCAGCGACAAGGAAATAGTTGGGTGAGTGTTTGCCTAACCACACACGAGTAGTGAGCTGGGCACCCATCATGCTGGTACCACATACATGTGCGTATTGCAAGTGGTACTTTCTGTAGGAGAGCCAGGAGCACTTTGGTAATGAAGTGTGCATATCTGTTACCTGTTACAGTTCCCTCAAGGAAGTACGGACCAATTACATGGTCTCCAATGATCCCACATAACATGGTCACATGCCACTGCCTCTTATGTTCCACCTGCCACAGCCAGTGCTGATTGTCAGCAGCCCAATAAGGCATATTCCTGATATTCACATGTCCATGATTGATGAATGTTGCTTCGTCGGAAACAGAAATCTTTGAAGAAAGAACCTTTTCTCCTGATATTGCATCAGAAGCGAGCAACATAATTCCATACGTAGTCTGTAATCCCGCTGGTCAAGCTGCTGGTGAAGTGATGCATGATACTGGACTGACTTATTCCAGAGCCACTCGCAACCTCTCTAGAGCTAACACGTGGGTTAAAAGCAACAGTTGCCAGAACATTTTTTTTCGCACCGCTCGTAGCATTCCAGTGCCCTTCTAATAACAATTTCTTGCACAGCTGCGGAATTTTCATGATTGATGGACACTGCGCTTCTGGATATCGTTGAGCGTACAACACAACTGTTCTCTTCGCATTCCTTCTGTATTCCCAGTAAGTAGCATATCTAATTTTTCTTGGTTCGTAAATGACATTTTCTTCACACTCCACAGCACTCGACACACTAGCACTTCACAGCTAGAATACAGAGCCACATGTCCTCACTGTCCCATTTATACCGGTATCGTGGTGGCGGAACATTCCGTTTTTGCATGATGAGACGCGATGTATTTCCTTTTAGGTATGAAATCACGAACGTCCGCATGAGAGAGCACACAGTATGATGGTACAACCAGAGAAATCCTATGTTCTACATCCAGCAATTTCTCAGAAACTACTCATCCAATGTTGGAGAGTGAGACACCGTTGACTTTGTCTCTTTCAGATTGATGTTGCCAGCAGCAGAATTTACTACAGTTCTATATGACAAAACCACAACATCAATATCTCTATAATTAACATTGCTATGATACGACGTTACACATTGTTTAGTAAGGTATTTATTATAATTCATATGATTGGAAACAGGATAACAATATCTTATATGTTTTCTGACATATTTGAGGTTAACACTGTGGGTGACCCGCCCTGCATTACACGCTGTAGTACTATTTGTTCGTCAAATATGGTACGAATTGGTAAATTTTTTTCCGAGATATGACAAAGAAACTTTATTACTTTACTATATTACAAAATGACTATGTGTTGACATATAAGATGCTTGTAAAAGATACTGTTGGCATACTCAATTTGGTCAAAATTGGTAGAACGAGAAGGTAGTAAAACCAAATAATCCTAAACTGTTTGTATGACTGCCTGTTTTAAAATAAGTGCTTTATAAATTTGAAACATATATGTTTACATGGCCTACCATAGCATTACTAACATGGCAAATTTAACAAGAATTGGTTGAGTAGTTTTTGGCTGACCATCAACAATATTTATCGCAAAATTTAATGATTACACAATGCACTGTCTGCAAACAAAATTTGGTTTAATTCAGTAGAATGGTTCCCAAAATATGGCATGTCAACCTAAATTTTAAAAGTATGTGCCTGGCAGGCTCTAAAACTACAAAATCAGGTGACCTTACTAAGTACTATATGTGTACCAAATTTGGTGAAATTTGGTCAACACATTCAGAAATTTAAATGGGGGGGATTCACAAACTGTAAGCGCCACAAGTAATGGCGGCTCGCCTCTCTAGATGTTTGTGCTTGGGCCAACGGTACGGCATTGCCGGCTGCAGCTGGTATAAGTGACGGTCCGGCTGTGTACAAACTGTTACAAAAATATTCTGTGCGTATTGGCCAGCACATAACTGATAATACAGGGAGTAATGATTTTAGCACAGTATTCAGGCTGCAACTGACTGTCTGCGCATGTAAGTATGTACTTCCTCCCTTGCCGCCGGCTGCACCCCGCTCCCCATAAACTTACATGCCAGGACTTATGGTGCTAACAGTATGCATGCGTGCAAGCATGCACAAACAAAAGTGAACTTGTTAGCCTTCCTTTGCTTTGCAAAGTAGGCTAAAATTTTCATTTAAGAAAACACAGCATGTATATGCCATATTCACCCGAATATAAGACTATATTTTGTTTCAAATTTCACTATCAAAAATTTAGAGGTCGTCTTATTTGTGCATTACAAAAAAATCGTGGTTAATATTTATGCATAGTTAATAGTAATAACACTTAGTTTATGGTTTCCAGAGAAGTATTCTAATTTTTCGAAAATCACAAGTTTGGTTAATATTATCAAAAGAAATAAAACACAATCACAACAAAAAGCGAGGTTAACTTCAATTTCCGTAATGTTTTTCTTTCAATAGGCTCTGTTACTGGTCTTTAATCCAGGTGCGCAGATATTTCCAATTATCACGAAACCACCTGACAAAACTATCGCTAAAATATTGGTACAAGTATTAAATATGCATAAATGGGTTAGTGCATTACATTACAGTATGGACGGTTATGTTTGGTTAGGTTGCGTTTACCAAAGGTAGAATTGTAACATGCTGGTAAACTAAACATCTTGTGATCTAGAGCAGCTATGTGATCACCAAAATGGCGTCATGTCTGTGAATGGGAGTGATCAAAGTCATTTGACGACCAACTTTAGCGCTGATGTTCAACATTCCCAGAGTGAATAAGTCTGGGGTTGTGAGTACGAGATAGTAGCTCTGTCTAAGACTTCTAATTTATTTTTCCGTACTTTGTTTACTCCTGGTCAATGCCGTATTCCGGTTTTGTATAGAACGTATTGGTAAATGAGCACGTGTTAAATTAAATATGAGTGACCACATTGAAAAAAAAAGATTCATCGGCGTCGCAACTAAAAAAATTTGAATGTCGTAGTTATGATGCGAATTTTAAACTAATGGTGGTTCGTATGCAAAAATGCATAACAATTGTGCTGCAGCCAGGAATTTTTTAGTTGCTGAAGCAAATGTTTGTGAGAATCATGCGACATTTGACCTTTGAGTTTTTTTTATCATCATGGCTTGTCAATAAGTATTTGTGGCAAAATTTAATTTTTCCCATTAGCAAAAGGGCAAATGTAGGAGGTTGTCTTATATTCGGGTGAATACTCTAATTTTTATGAATATATGTACAGCAATATAGTTGTACAAAGATAGAATAGACGAAAATGAAAGTACGATTCATGAGATGGCATGTAGCTGAAGTGATAGAATCTAACATTAATTTTCTTATTACATAAATTTGCAACTATTTTTTTTTAATTCGCCGACTTCATAAAAATGTCCCTAATATTTCCTTGATTTTTCCCAAAAAATAAAATTCCCTGACTTTTCCAGATTTTCCCTGATGCTAGACATCATGTACTATTGTAGCCAGTATTTTTTATTTTTGTAGCACTTAGAACCACATCAGATCAGGTGTATTGTCATTTGCATGTTGGTTACATTGGTGTTCAGATATTCCTGTTCGCAGTTCTTGCAATACCACTTTTCCTCTTAATTTTTGCAAAGATTTTGAAACCTTTTGTAACTAATGTTGACACATTTTTTGTGGTGCCAATGTCCACATAACCCTTCACACCCATGCTTCCTTCCTCTGAATCCACATCCAACTTGCAAACACCACATATCACACTTGTCATAACATCCCCAATGTTTATTTATTTGTTACTATAGATATTAATTTATAAACATAACATCAATCTATAATCATAATCTACAAAGAATCAAGTCATAATTCAGTTTGGGCATACAAGTAAAGTAACATGGGTAATTATCTGTATTTACTTACAGCTATTTGTAATATTAGAGAATATAATGAAACCAAAGTCATGACTACAATGTGCCATTTTAAAATTAAATATTCTCAAAATACAAACATTACCTTTACTTCCATTTTCAGCTTTATCTACAAAGTAAATCAGTCTTGCAACATGGAATGCTGCTTCAGATATATAATGGAGGACTAACAGGCAAATACCGATTCTTGTGAAACTGTAACAGTCAAAAAGAACAGATATTATTAAAAAGATATGAACATAATGAGCTAGCTATCATATAGTTTCATTTGTTGAAATTTCTGAAACTAATATATACAATATTTTCCAAACACTAACTCATTACACAAAAATATAAATATGTGCTGTAATGTACATAAATTGCAAGAAACATAAAATCCTGTTTTTCTAGACTTTTTCATGAACAATTGCACTTTAACAGTTTTAAAAGTAGTCAGTGTACATAGCAACAGCAGTGTATCCCTCCCCCACAGCTGATGTTTACATACAAAGGAACACTTGGCTGTCAAACTTTGCTCAGAATGTAGAGACTGTGGTAGGCTTGTAGTAGAAGAAATTGTTTGGCCTGCTTATGAATTATTTGTAATAAATGCACACAAGAGTGTAGTCCAAGTTTATGAACATCCATGTACGAACCATACACATACAAGTTAGAATATATATATATATATATATATATATATATATATGTAATAAAAAGTTTTAATAAAACAACTGAAATCATAATCACCCAAAAATTATTTGGTACTTGCCAATATTCTTGTGTAGATATACAATTTCATGAAACACAAAGAACATCACATTTGACTTTCATATGGACGAGAGGAATGCATTTAAGCTTTTAATAGATCATTTTAATACCCTACTTTAGACCTATTGTTACCTGAAAACATTTATCTTACTGAATAGATTTAACTGTTAGGGCACTGTTTACTTCATTGCAGATGGTAAATTTAGTTTAATGTTCTTTGTACGATGCAGTAAAATTTTGGATTTTAATATTATTTTCAGGGTTAGAACAAAATTATACTTTTATGAAAGTAACTTAAAAAGTTTTATGAAGAATACATAGTATGTTTTAGCTCCATTTTGTAAAACTAAATGCAATAAATATTGCACATTGCTGTTAATACTGATATGACAACAATAATTCTTAGTATGAGTTGGTTTTATCAACAGTTAGGAAAACCTTAAACGTACACCCAAAATGTGCTACTGAAAATGTAATTCCAGGAAAATTAACGGATTCTACATAATTATAAAAATGTAACACAGTTCTCTGTTCTTGTAGGTGTAAGAAAACATTTTTTTATCTTAATTCAGTTAAATAAGAGTATGAATTTTTAAGCAAAAGGAAACAAAGTGACAGTTTCTTGTAAGTTTCAAAATAACAGTTGTGCACGAAAATAAAATTTAAGGTAGGCTAGAACTGAAATATTTTTTTCCTGATATAAGTTAGTTACACAATATAGTGTAAACGTCTTTTATTTGGAAACTATATATGGTATTGCCCATTGTTGTATATGCTGGCATCCACAATTCAAATAGCCAGTCAACAAAACAAACCACACTACAATTCTGTTTTTGATTATATATTCTAGTTATTTGCTCAATGTGCGACCTTTCCATACCTCTAAATGCACAACTCTACTATCAACTGCATTCAAACACACAACAGTTGATAATTTCTACTGCTCAACAATTACCAATACAGAAACCTTCGTTGATTTGAAAACTGCGAACCATTTGTACTACACACACTTCAATGCTCTCCACAATAAATTATCATCAACATGATCATCACTAATACTTACTTGAGCAAATATGCTGCCAACACATAGATGAATCCTAGGGTGGCATATCTGATCCGAGGCACCATTTCCTCTCTTTTGGTCTTTTGGAAATAAAGCTCAGGATAGCAATGCAGCCAGTAAGACATCTGAATGATATAATAAAATTTGAACATAAATGTCATTTGGCTGTGAGGATATCCTTCCCAAAGAGAAGGGATGTTTAGCAGAAAATTCTCCCTGGAAAAGTAATCAAAGTTCAATAAATAGTTTTAAATAATGACAGAAGACAGCTAAAGTTCACATGCACACAAAAATTTAAATGCCTATATTTCCTGGACTAAACAAATGCATATTTACATGCATGCATTAACATTTTCTGCAGCAAATATTTTTTTGTGTTTCAAATAAAATTTAAGTTTTTATTTTATTTAACAACCATTTATACATAAAAAGACTATCATTTGACGCTATAAAACAATATGGTATGTTATTTCTATATACCTAGAGTTGCCAGAACAGTAATGTTGGAAAGATGGACAAAATGAGGCTGTCAAAAATTTCAGTTGTTCGTAAGTTAGCCTACTAAGTTTTGAATCAAATAAAAGATGTTTATCAGTATTTACTATACCAAAATGTTTAAAAAAACACATTTTAACAAAACATAATAGTCTTGAGACTTTTAAGAACAAGAGGAATTGGAATTTTTTTTAGAACACTAGCTAATTTGTAAATTGGGAGCCAGTTTGGAGCAATGCTGAATTAAGTGACAGTGGTAAGTTGCGGGGGAGGGGAGAGGGATGAGTAAGGGGGAAAGAGAGCAAAGGGCTAACATTAGTATTGAGATCGGTATTAAATATTGCACTAGCTAAGTGTCAAACTTATTACAGTTCTGCTGCGAGCTTAGTAAAAACTTGCTGTTCTCTTTTGGAAGGTAAAATAACACATATTAAAATAGGATTAAATTATTGAAAAAACATATAACCTATTAAAATAGAACATGATGTATGGATTCATCTATAGCATAGTGGTTAGTGTACTTGCTTCTAATGTGAAGGTTCCAAGTTCAATTCCCCATACCCCCAATGGGGATTTTTAAAGTCATAGTTAGGTTGGCATGTGCCCGATTGTGCAATCCTGGCTGACCTAAAACTTTTATAGCATAAAAACAACTGTGTATCATCAAGCAGACAAATTACTTTGTAGAAGTCCAAATAGTTGCTTGTGATTTTGCACAAAAATAATTTGAGAATCACTACAAAAGTTGTAATTCTACAGGATATCTGTCGGTAGGTTACAGTACATTTTTGTACAAATACTGACTATATCCTGTACACTTTTTAAGCAATTTCTTGTTAAGTGAACAAAGATTTTTTGTAGTGCTACCTAGAACTTTTTAGCAACTTGTTTCCAAACTTTCTTTTTGTAAAAAGTACAAAAATAAATGTATAAAGTGTGCAGTTCAGAAATAATATTTTGGTTTTTACACATGGCCAGAGCTACAGTTATCTGTGTCCACTAGCCACACGCCAAACAAAGCATGTCTTCCTAATGGTTCATACTCTAAAATCTTGTTAGACAGCCAAGAGCTAACTGTTAATTGGACAAGTGGTTTGGTCAGGTTCTAAAAACCCCAGGTGATAACAATTGCAACTTTAGTCAAAAATTGGATCACAAAGAATAAGATATGGGATATGGATAGTAATTTACAAAACATTAATTTTGCAAAAAACATCAGAACAACTGTAAAAAATATGAGAGCAAATATAAACAATCACATTATCTATTCTGTTTCATCATAAAAATTAGCATTCAGGCAAAAACTGTGGCACGCGGGTAATGTAATTTTCTAATAACACTATACACACATGGTGTCCAAATGATTTTTGACTAAGTGAAAATTGTTTACCATTAAGCAGCTTGAAATTATCACCACCACAACAAAAAAATATATCCTCCATTGACAATATAAATTTTATTTTACTAAAACACATTATAGAAATTTTACTGCTCTTATGCACAAACAAAAATATGACCTTATGACCTAGCATTATTCTTTACTAAATTCCATATTAAAACTTGTGAATGTGGTACAACTGTAAGAACAGCAGTTACAAAGGAAGTACCAAGAATTTTGTGAGTAACTTGATAAATACTACATGCGCAGTGTGCTGGGAAAGTTGCTGCTTATGTCCCAAATTATCGCCTTGGCCAACAGCCACAGTATATATAACCGTAAAATATTAAATAATTTAAATTCGAATTTTGTGTTCTAACGTGTTAGTTCCAATGTACCGTATTTTGGCATCTATAGACAGCACCAGAAGTTATTGATGAAAAATTAGAGATAAAATAATATTTCAAGTATAGGCCGCACTGAATTTTTGTATTCTTATAAATATTGCCGGGCCTCATCGTGCTAGTGTGACAACAGCAAGCTATGACGTCACAGTAATTAATTTGCCATTGAGTGTTATCGTTGCCGCACCGCCTGGCCTTCGCTTTCTGAAAAGTGGCAACAGCGCAGTATTCCACGTAAATGAAACTTTTGCATTTATGTCAGAATGCCTTAACACTGTGTTTGAATTGCCATGCAGTAACAGAAAGACTGTTCATGGAATTGACTATACTTCAGGAAGTTATACTGTTACTCGTCAACATAAACGGTAACATGTCACCACTGAAGTCCTAGATTATCTCCAGAACTTGTTTACTCACTCAGACATGCGCGCAAAGAGATAAGAACCCGTTAGCAGGTTGTGAATGAAGGTCATTAACGCAGCCAGCGTTGGGAGTTTTATGACTCACATTTCATGAACAGTACGTAGTGTTTTTTTTAATGCTTTTGTAACTTTAAGGATAAAACTAATAATTTAAACTCATTGATTTCTTAAGTTAAAATTGTGTGCCACATATACATATATATATATATATATATAAACACGAGTTCAGACTAAAAATGTGTTATTTTTCATACCATCCCACCCTCATTTCCCATAATCGGAATTTTCCCACAACCGGAATACCCCTTCCCCCAACGATTCCGGTTGGGGGGTGCTCTACTGTAGTAAAAGCAAGAAAAACGAACTAATTAAACAATTTTGAAAACTCTGTTTAAAATATACTTTGAAGTTATTGATTTTCCTTCAACTATAGGTAAACACAAACATTGCAATTTGAATATAATGCTTAAAATTAATGTTTGCATTCCTCTGTTAGAGAATTAACTTGTATTTTGTTATAAAACAATAAATAATACCTTGTGCGGTAAGTAGTGCAAAGCTGTGAGCTTTGTATTTATAAATTGATTGTGTGATTATTTTATATTAAGACGATAATGCCACTATTCGGAGTGCAATTTGGTGCAGTTAAAAACATTTGTTTATAAATGCACAATTATAATACTGATATTTATGTCAGACATACACTCCTGGCACTCCATCTAACCTTTTTTTCAATCAATTACATTTCATAGCTAAACTACTGCATATTAATTGTTTATTTTTAATCAATTTTGCAAAGCACATCCATGCCAAACACAAAGCCAAAGCCAGTGATATAGGTACTAGTGACTGACAAGATTCTGGCTCACGGTGTGGTGCAGCTGTGGAGAGGGGAGATGAAACAAAAGGTAGTGAAGGTGGGGAAAAAATCTGCCAAAAAGTCACTTTTTTTTTAAAATGTTTATTTAAAATATGATAGTAAATGCCCCAACATAAATTAATAATAACTATGTAAAACTTATGAAGAAAGGGACATATTTTACTACACTGATTTACACAAAGCAATAACAAACCCTAGATGCAACCAGTTAGATAATATCCGAAGCTCTATGTCATTTTTAGACAAGATATGGCCTGTCCCTACATGACTTACACGTGTCATAAAAGGCTGTAAACAGACATCTTAAGGCTTACTTAGGCAACAAGGAATGTGAATGTTTTAACTTCTTGTGTTATATCAAATGGCTCTATGAAATAGATGTTTACCTTGTGATATTAAAGGAGATTAATACAAAAACGTATAGCCAACTGTGGTGTAAAAGGTAGCAAAGAAGGTTTTTACCAACAACAATTGCACCAAAATTTTAAATCAGGTTTAAGCATACACATACCACACCAGATTAATCCAATTCATTGCACTGTATATATCCAACAGAACCCTACGCTTAAGTTCTTCAATTAAGCCATTTACCAAAGACTTCAGTGAACACGCATAAGCATCCGAACTATGTTATTTTACAAATGTAATGAACGCACACACAAAAATGATTTTCTTTATATAAAAAAAAAAAAAAATTGCAGCATCCAATTAGGCCAGTAGAAGCGTTCATGCTCAGGTCATAGTGAGAAAAAGACTCGGGCAATCCTACCCCACCTCCTCCCTTCTTCTCTCTAACACAATAAACAAATTGTTTAAGTCAACAACCCCTCTGTCACCCTACTGTCCATTTACAGCATGTGGCTCACACGCACATCCTTTACTTATTTCCTACTTTCTCTCAGCACAACTTTGACAATGTTTACAGTATTGCAATGTAGCATACCATCTTTCAAAGGCTGAGCAGATTCTTTCCCATTAGATGCTGTTTCCAAACTTCTCAGGCAGACTTCATAAATCAGTAAAAATTCTCAGACATTCTCTACAGCATTTCAAATTCCATACATTTCCCACTATCACTGTATTTCCTGAGCACTCAACATGCTGTTGACTACACTGCTTCCTCCGTGCAGTGGTAATGTCATAGTCAATGTGAATGGGCTATTCTCTAGGGAAAAGAAAGTCCCTCCCACCAGGACAGCTCCAATGGTGCTTTGTCAGGACCTGTATGTGGTTATTAAAGCCGCACTTACACATGCTTGCTGGGCAAATGAAAATGTTTCCTTAGACTGTTACCAACACAGGCACCACCTACGGCCAATAATAATAAATAAATATGGAATGATATCTGGTGAAATGGTAAAAGAGAGATGAAAAGCTAGAACCTAGTACGGAAAAACATACTGGTATACATTTCAGATGCTGAACACATCATTTAAGTCACTTCTTACAAACACAAGTTGGCTTTGGTAGTATTCTATACCTTCTACTACAGAGAACCCAAAGAATTAAAAATCATCAGAAACAAGCATTTAGACTGTGTCTGAAGTCACAAACTTTACAAGCATTATGTACGTGCTAACTCATTTATTTTCTTTAATTCTTTTTCTAATAAAAATATTGTAATTAGAATTGTACCACTATGTATTGCCAGTCACAGCTCAAGCTGCACCTCCAGAAAAGAAAAAAATTATTTCACAAATTGTAGTAACTAAAATAAAACTAGTTACTGGAATCCAAACAGATTTCAATTTTTGGAACACACGTAAATGAGGCCTGTATGTCAAGCATTTTTCCAATTTATTCCTTTAATGAAAAAAAATGTTTATGTATAGTAATTAAACCATTCCTCTAACATTCACATACAATGTGACTGGAAAAATGATGTTGCAAGATAACTCATTCACATATAATTCACAAAACCTATGGGATTTAACAACAAATCACATTTTGATTACAGTTATAGTTGAAATTTATTTTCTAATATTACTGTTTAGTATTTACCTGAGTATTATGTCACCACCCCATAACACAGACATTAGGTAAAATGTTACCAGTTGGCCCGATTCGTTGAATTTGCTATGCTTCACCTTAGACAAATGTAATTTGCGACTGATTTTCTGAAAACAAGAAAACAAGTTATTTATTTTACAGAACTAAAAACCAATTCATAGCTAAACAGCAATCAACAGTACAAAAGAAGTTCATAAAAAAATATACATTATCACCACTGCTGTACAAACATTTAGTACACTAAAACCAAAATAAAAAAATTGTTTTTATTTTGATTTAGACAAGATGATAGGTTGCTGAATGTGGTACTGGAAAAATTATTTTTTTTTTTAGTTCAACGAATATTCAAATGCTTACTGAATAATCATTTAAATGGCCAACAATAAAAGTTTGTGTTTGTAAATCCACTAAAATAAAATAAAACTTAAATTAAAATGTTGGTAGGAGTGTGACAGAAAGCCTTCACTTCCATTTCCTTTGTTTGGTTCAAGGAATTACAGCTCTCATCTATTTCTTTATTATAATGGTCATACAAACACTGACATGAATTTGGCTGATAATGTGCAGTGTTTGTTATAAATAATTTACCTTAAAATTTAACATTTTTTATAAAATTACATTATAAACACGCTTTTCTTTTCTATTTCAGTTGCACAAAAAAAATGTATTTTGTGGGAAAAATTTATATTCACACAACTTTATTTATAACAACAAATAAATCTCTGTGTGGAATTAACTAGGAAAGTAAGCTATCCTTACTGAATTTTATAAGTGTAGAGAGTCGCGTATAACTAGGTAAACAGTTTCAAAAGTAGGCTAAACACATGCACACACACCAATGAAAACAAACAATTGCCCATACATACTCTTAGTCAACACCCACACACAAGTTGGAAGGTTATCACATAAGTATACATTTTGCTAACCTCCTTAGCGTAGATGGACACACATCAACTTATGGTGTTTCCAATGTTTCCAGGGATAATCTAAAATTTTATATGATTTTCAAGATTTTCAGTGATTTATTGATTTTCTTTTCTGTGATTTAAAAATATTTTCTCAGATTTAGTTATTTTATTAAATATACAGTTTTTTTTTTTATAGATTTACAGGGATTTTTTAATATTTTATAAAAATTTTAGAGATTCTTAGTGATTTTTTTCCATTGTGTACACCAGCGGTTCCCTAAGTGTGCGCCGCGGTACCCCAGGGCGCCGCGGAGCGTAAACAGGGGGGCACCGCCAGTTACTCCTGTTTTCTCTTTTCCGGAACCTAAAATTCCTTATATTCGCGGGTAGGTACAGAACAAAATATTCAACTTGTGCTGCATGCACAGCTCGCCACGTTCGCCGGTAAGTAGTAGATACTGTCGCATTGTGTCAGTTCGGTGCACAATGTTCGTACATCGGTGTCCCTCTCCTTCCCCACACAGGCCTGTCCGCGATCACCGCGCTTCAGTACAAAATATATGCAGGCGAGATAAGAGGAGGTTGCTTTGTTTGAGTATGTCGCTTTGTGTTTTCGTAAATGTCGTGGTTGCAAAATGAAAAGATTTTTTATTAAATAAGCAAGTTAAAAATTCAAGTGAGAGTGATCAAGCGTCGACAAGTGGCGGGCGAGCAAATAAATGGAAATATCGTAAATACGATGATAGCTATTTAGATTTTGGCTGTACTTCAGTAGAAGTAAACAATGAAGAGAGACCGTAGTGTGTGCTCTGTTTGAAAGTTTTAGCACTCGAAAGTATGCTCCCAAGTAAGCTAAAGCAACATCTCGAGACCAATAACCCTAAGATGGTTGAAAATCTTGCAATTATTTTAGTAGTAAGTTGCAAAATTTACAAAAGGAAAAAAGTGTGTTCACTAAACAAGCCTCAGTACCAAGCAACGTGCTGCTAGCATCTTTCAAGGTGGCGTACAGAGTGGCGAAGTGCAAAATACCTAACACCATCGCAGAAGAGCTTATTATACCGGCTGCTCTTGACATGGTTAATATTATGGTGGGAGAATCTGCGGGAAAACTAATTTCAAAGGTACCTTTATCCAACAACACTATTAGTCGAAGAATCCATCATATAGCTCAGGATCTCATATGATCAATTAACAGAGAAAATTAAAGGCAAGGAATTTGGTCTGCAACTTGATGAGGCTACTGACAGTAACAAAGATGCACACCTTATTTGTTATGTACGCTTTCTGGATGATAATATTATCGTTGAAGACCTTCTGTTCTACAAAAGCATCATTGGAAGCACAAAGGCTCAAGACTTGTTTGAGATGCTTAACCAGTTTATAACAGAAAATGATTTGGATTGGGAAAAGTGCATCGCGTATGTACTGATGGTGCTCAATCAATGTCTGGCCGTTATGGAGGATTACAGGTGCTTATTCGCAGCAAAGCACCGCATGCTATGTGGACCCATTGCATCATCTATAGGGAAGTACTTACATCGAGGTCGATGAGTTCTGAATTGAACCTGGTATTAGAACGTGTCGTAGACGTAGTAAACTACATAAAAACTAGGCCACTGAAAGCCATATTTTTCAAAAAATTATGCATGGGCATGGGAACTGAACACAGGGCCCTGCTATACTACTGCAGTTTCCAATGGCTTTTTCGTGGCAACCTCTTATCAAGTGCATTCGAGCTACGGCAAAAAATTCTCACTTTTCTTCACGAGGAAGGTCATGCAAACTCCATGTACTATGCCGAACCAGACTTTTTGCTGAAACTGGCATATTTGTGAGATATATTTGACAAACTGAATGCCTTGAATCTGTCTCTGCAAGGCAATAACTTGCACATCTTGAAACTTTTGGAGAAGGTTGCAGCATTTAGAAAAAAGTTGCAGTTGTGGATAAGAAAAATCAATGAGGATAACAGTAAAAATTGTTTCCCTGAATTGCACAAATACGTGACCTCTAATAATATCGTTGTTTCACAAGACTTGCTGTCCCTTTTCATAGATCACCTTTCAAATGTCACTGATTGGTTTGCATAGTACTTTGGGGAAGATAATATCGAGAAATTTGCATGGATTCAAAATTAATTCAGTGCTCAAGCTCCACCAGAATTCACTTCACAAGAAGAAGAGTGTTTAATTGAACTCTCTTGTGACAACAGCCTGAAAAGGAAATTTCCTTGTTCCGATTTAGTTGAGTTTTGGATATTGATCAAAAATGAATATCCAAATTTAAGTTCAAAAGCTGTAAAGATCTTCATTCCCTTTGCAACGTCCTGATTATATGGAGCTGGATTTTCAGCTGTAGCTGTAATAAAGAGCAAATATTGCTCAAAAATCAATGTGGAGCAAGAAATGAAAGTAGCAGTATCAAGCCTTATTCCGCGATTTGAAAAAATGTGTGGAGATCAGCAAGCTCACCAGTCACATTGACTAACTTGCCATTGAAGGTTCTCACCATTTGTTACTGTATTTTTATATTTTTTTGTCAATTTTAATATTTTCTTGTGTGTTAACTTTAATAAACATGTGATCCTCGCATACAAACCTCACATTGTGAGGTTTAACTAAAGTTTAGTTTTGGTTACTAAACAGTTGTTTTAATTTCTGTGCCTGATTAACGTAATTGTACACATATTTTGAGTAGGGCGCCCGGACAATATACTAAACCTGTAAGTGCGCCGCAAACTGATTGCGTTTGGAAATACCTGGTGTACACCAATTTTCTTAAGTTGTCGCCCCCTTGTGTTGTACTCAACATAATTGATTTCTGGTGATCAATTTTTTTGGAAAACACATTAATAATAAAAATAAATCTCAAAATGTTTGAATGTCAGAGAATATAATTAGATTTTTTTATACTGTTCAGGAATTTCTGAACTATTATAGGTAGGCATAAACAATAAAATAATAAATTTTTTTATAACAAACAGAACAGAGCACATCTTTTTGAAGAAAAAAATCTTTGGTGCAGCTTTAATTAGGATTAACATCCCAAACAGGTTTGCTAATCTCTAAAATATCTGTTCTTGTTCAATTTTTGCACCACGACATGCTTTGTGGAAGAGTCTTAGACTTTCACAAGTGGTGATGATGCTACCTCCCTCCTCCCTTTACGAAAAAATCCTTCTGCTTCTACTTTGACTTAACACCCAGGCAATGGTTAACAGAGATCACATGCTGAGAAATATTTGTAAAATTATTTCATAAAGCATGGGGGAAATATAGGTTGATTCATGAGGAGTTACCGCCACTCACAGGGCTTATTCCTTACATCATTTGGAGCAAAATATGTCATACATGTGGGTCCTATCCCAATATTTACAGAGTAATTCAAAAAGTTTTAAAAATGACAAATAAAATAATAACACTTTGAGAAGTAAATAGTGTGATGAATTATCAGACGACAGTTGAGCATCACAACTGCATCTAACAAGCTTACAAGAGATGTTCAAAAATGTTTCCGTCTACTTCCATACACTTGGTCTCACGCTTATGAACCGCACGTGTTGCTTTACATAGCTGCAAATGGCTGTCATTGATTTCTGTAGCGGCATGCATGATACGCGTAAGTAGTTCCTCACGTCTTTGTGCAGTCCTTTAGTACACAATATTCTTCATCTATCCTCATATGCAATAATCTAGGCATTTCCAATGTGTTGAATTACTTTGTAAATATTGGGAATAGGACCCACATTTATACAATATATTTTGCCAAAATGATGTAAGGAATAAGCCCTGTTAGTGGTGGTAACTCCTCATGAATCATCCTGTATATCTTCTGGTAAATATAACACCCTGTAATATAAAAGGTAAAGTGTTGGTAAAAAAAAAAAACACACAACACTGTGAAAAAATCATTTAATATAATGTAGAAAAAATATGCCCAATTGTAACCTATGTGCAATTTTCTCATACCATCCTGTACCTTCATGTCATGGTGTGGGCATCAAACCATAAGAATTCAATTTAATTCAGGTAAGCTTTACACCACTACTTATTAATGACATTCTGAGATCCTTATTCTATTCTATAACACTTACCATGTAAACAACTTCATAAAGCGAAATGGTATTCTGTAACTCAAAATGTTGCAATGACAATGTTTCGAATGCCTTGTGACTCCTCATATAAAGACAGGCCGATAAGGTGTCTTTATGAATGACAGTGGGAAGAAATTGGTTGACACCAAAGTTAATTGTAGCTAACATACTCCACAGTGAACAAATACTATTAAAATGACACAAAGAGGAGAAATATTTTATTTTATTATATTTCTGAACAAACAAAAAGTGTCTGGAGTGCATTTCAAAAACATAACATACCCACGATACTGACATTAGACTCTGCCATGGGTTAGTGCTTCTATATTGTAATGCTCAAAATTAACTAGAACCACCTAAAAATTTGTAAAGAGAATTAAATTTATTTTAAGTTTTATTCAGAAATTAAGAAATAAATATAATTTACAACAGAAAATTTACTATATTAACAAATAATGTGACACAAGGCACACTGTAATAACAAAAATAAATGCAATTCATAAAGCAGACTGTTAATTTCAGAACACAGACTGCAGCATTGTCAAACCTGTGCAATATCACAAAGAAAGCTGTAAAAAGATGTGTTACAGAATATCACAAAGACAATTTCGAGTAACTGTCTTTCAAGCTATTTTTATAATATAGATGCTCAGTAAGTCTTTTTAAGCAAACTAAAGTAACAGAACTGGACCCCTGGTCTGCTGTAGAGATACAAAATTTAATTTGCATTAGAAAATAAACAAAATAAAAATATTTCTATATAGTCAGTCAATAATAGCAACTCACGTCTAAAACATACTCTTGGACGATTGCATGCATAACAATGCAAATCAGGAAATAGAATAAAACTGCACAAGCATCTTTCCAGCCATACGTATATTGTACAGGTTCAAATCCATCGTTGTGTGCTCCAGTATCTTCTGCTGAGGTGTTGTGATGAACAGCAATAAACATGTACGCAAATGATGACGTAGCCTAAAAATTAAAGTTTCACATTAGAACAACAATAAACAATTATTTCACTGCTTAAAAATAAGAATGTTAATACAGACAAAAGCAAAGAAAACCAACTATTGTACATTACAAAAAACCTTTCCATCTAAAGAACTAAAAAATTTCTTACAGGTAGTGTGAGACATGATTTTACCTTCACGACATTAACTGAAGTATACCTGTTTCTGGACGTCAATACAGTACAGAAAACACTAAAGGGAAATTCTAGTAACAGTTGTTGCCAACTCCTTGTGCAAACACACTGTGTTTCAAATGAATAACCCAATTTCAAATAATTATATTTGATAATTAAAATGTGTTAAGAGTTATATAACAAATTAAATATTAAGTAAATCCTCAAGTTTCACTCGCCATATAATAAATGTTCTATGTGCACTCCACCTGCTACAATGATAACAAATTTGACCTAAAAGCATCTGAGCGTCTTCTTCCACAGAATTTACTACATCTGTAATTCTGTTTTTGAGTTTGTTCAAGTCAGCATGTAATGATGAAACACAAACCTGTTCATTAACATATCTCCACAAGAAAAAGTCATAGGGTGTAATGTCTGGAGATTATGGGAGCCAAGAGTGCAGTGCCAATTCTTATGGTCCTGTACGACCTATCTAACATTAAAGCAATGTTTACATATGCGTACTTCAGAATCTACATGAAATTGTACAGCACAAGTGAGATTCACCAAAAAATATCACAATGTGATTTATGCAGTTCATCTTACAAAGATTTATGGCCCTTCCTTTTTTGAGTTAAACATTGTTACAGGTCGTTCCTATCTTGAAATACTGCAAGAGTGGCTTTCCCCACAACTTCATAAAACCCTGAAGGTTTAATTTTCCGGCAAGATGGCACATTGGCACAGCAAAGTTCAATGGTTTCTAAACTAAACATTGCCTTAATGTTGTATAGGTTGCACAGACCAGGGACTTGACACTACACTCTTAGTCCCACGAGCTTCAGGCATTACACCTTGTTACTATGTAAAAGCACATATTTTTGTTCCACCATTATTCGCTGACTTGGATGAGCTAAAATACAGAATCACAGCTGCACTAAATTCTGTGGAAGAAGACTCTCAGGACATGTTTGGAACAAATTCAATTATCTTCTGGATGTTATATGTGCAGCAGGTGGAAGGAAAAGAACATTAGTTAAATATTGAGTAAACTTAAGAACTGACAATTTACAACTTTTAAAATAACACACTGCCCAAGCAGTTATGCCTTCATAGCAACCTTCCAAAGATAGAATACTAGTGAATTGTAGAGCTGAGTTCAGGAAGCAGAGTCTTAATACACAAGACTGTGTTCTATTGAAAGACTATTACAGCCAATATATTAGCCTACACAATGCCTTTATGACATGACCCAGATTACCAGTGTCCTACAGAGCAAAAATCCAGAATATGGCCACTAATGCACTATGACACACCTATATATACTGACGGGGAAGAAATCAAACACTGTTTCTGGAAAGGAAGTTTTGCCAAACATTTTCATTCTTCCTTACTTCTATGGGGTTTCTAGAATGTTCTAAAACATTGGGGTTAGACACATGCCTTTGTGTCTCAACTGGTAAACCACAGGGTCAATTTGTATACAGTACCTATATAATTCCTGATGATAGATAATTTGGCACTGTAATTTTGGCATGAGTTGGTAACCCAAGATGATACATCCTTTGGAAGCTCATGCCTGCAGTTGTTATAATGGAGCATAAAAAATCAATTGTAAAATACTGGCTGGAGAAAACTATACTGTGTAATACGATGAAATATATAAATGTAATACTGGCACATTCCACATCCCTCCTCCTTAGCCCGTTAATCACGCTGCTACTGTGCAGCTGCATCGCACCCTCTACTGGAATCGCCACACGCCCGAACATGCAGATGGCCACTCCAATGACCTGCAGCCATAACTGCATGCAGAAAAGCACCCCACTAGCCTGCCAAGACACCACCGGAGTCAAGTGGCTGTCCCTCCTTCATGTCTCCAAGAAGCCACATGCAGAGGTGTAAGAGTTCGGACGAGTGTGGTCCGAACTCTTACTCCCCACTAATTTTTTGGTAAAAAAAAACCACCAGGCAAATGAAAGCCGTTTTGGGAATATGCTGTTTCATAAATTCGATGACCCCACGTGTACCCCCTTTATTTGGCGTCTACACCCCCATGTATGAGTTTTCAGAGAAATGCATGTGTGTCAGGTGCAACACACATTTTCCCCTTATGGTTCACATAACAAACAGTGCAAAACAAGGGGCTATAACACACTATTAATTGTTTTTTAGGCATTTGGGTATGCATGTCCCACATGTCTTGCACAACTTGGACTGGTCCGAAGTCCGAGAACATTCGGACACCATACTTAAAAATACAAATAATCACATTTTAATTTTTTATGAAGGGTATTTATTTAACAATTTGTATACCGCAATAGACTTGGAGAGACAGATCCCATCTACAGGATTATCATGCCGATATATTGTTGCCATGCCAACTGTTATATTTTTAAATAATAACCATGTTGTGTATTTTATTTCAAAGTATATTGTTATTCATTGTGGTGTGTCTCGTGGTTTGGGTTCACTTGTTATAAATTGAAATTAAATTTATTAGAATTTTGGCGCGAACCTTGCTCAAGCCTAGAGCGGGTTTTCGTCATTTTAGTTAGCTGGTTCCAAGATCCCCGCCAGCTTGTGTGTCCAGAGACTTAACTACTCGTACGTTTTGTGAGTCTCATGCTCATGTTTCACAGTGTCAGTTGGCAACATGTCGCAAAGGTTGTATGTCAGTGCCTCTTTGTAGGAACAGGGTGTGAGAATACACTAAGTTGATGGATGCTCTTATTCACAACTACTTCTCAGTCGTTGGGAGCTACACCCACTTGTAGCACACTCTTTACTTTGCTGTATTGTTCCACAAACTATTTCTGTATATTTTAAAGTAACACAGGAACATTAGGCATGATATGGCCTCTAAAAATCTCACATTGTGTGCTTATTGGCATTCCAAGGGGGCCAACACCCTTGATTGGCAGGGATGATTGGATTACTCAGGAATCATTATCACAATCTAGAAGAATTGGGAATTTCAGGAGCAGTGATCTGGGCATATGGCACACAACAATTCATTCATCTCTCATGCTCTGCAGTAGCTGACGCCTATATAAATAAATTCTGCTATGCACACAACTCCGTAACCCTAACCTGCATTTCACCTGCTCCTGAAACCACCCGAACCTATCAATACATATGAAATAGCTAAACAAAAATGTATACATGACTCGCGTAAAATTTGCTTACAAAGTCGGCAAAAACAGTTTTCTAGCATTGCTCTTTCTTGGATTTTCTATACTGGCTTCCACAAACCTGTAGACATTAACAAATCTAGCTTTTGACACATAAGTTGCATCTTTAGCAGAAGGAATAAACCAAAAAATATCAATACTGTGTGCTTGGCAGAATATAGATGCTGTTATACACAAAAAAATTATCACAGTTGAGAAAACTTTCAGTACGTTGTTTTGCTGTGTTCCCACCTTGTTTCCCTTCACTCCATGACAGCAAAACATTTCAGCCTCCTCTATTCACAAATTTTATATGCTTACTTAACATCTGGGTTCTTGTCCGTGCTTGTAGAAGGAAAATACATTAATTAACTGTTGGGGAAAAAATTACTTGCTCTGCCTGAAAAGTTGGAAGTAGAGGTACTCTTTCTTTGATACCACTGCTAATTTATATATACCATTGCATGCCAACTAATTTATCATTGGATACCAAGAGAAATCACAGTCTTTAATAGTAATTGTGCTTGGATACTAATCCAAGTTACAAATAGACCTGTTTGGTTAAAAATGCCAGCACTAACACAAAAATGTGTGGATCATAAGTGGCAGTTGTTGGGAAGATTTTGTTGCATTATTGGGAAAACATTTGCTATTACTTAAGCAGGAAGAAAAAGCTGTAGTAATAGTTGATTACTGCTCTATATACCCACATGATTAAATACTCTTATTCGAGATCATTACATTTTTAAACTAGGCTAGTACAACAACTGCATTGTTTATAATCCTTTCTGGAATATTTATCTCCCCCTTCCCCTCAACAGTTTTTCTTAATGTGATGAAATCATCCCTGCTTTGCTGTAAACAAGACTAAAAAACTATTGTTCTTTCAATATTTTATATCACTTGAAAGAGGGGAGTCGTCCAGATAGGACATGTTTCTTTCCTTCTTGTCGGTAAAAAGGCTGGCTTATGAGAAAGATAATGTGACGTATTATGCTGATCTGCACTTCTCATCTTGGTAAAATATAACATGAGAAACTGACACAGTTTTAACTAAGGTTAGCAATGAAAATAAAATTTAAAATACAATAAATTTTCTAAAGTAAACATCACACCTATATTATTATCTGCATTTAAAGGATTTGTAATGAACATCATAGCATTTGCAGGTTCAATCCATTAACAATTCCAAGAAATCCTCACCAACCCAGTGGAGATAAGCTATAATGCACATCTGATTAATATTTCCCAACAGACATTTAATACTAAGCTTCTACATTATTTGGTATCAATAGCATATCAATTACATGCTAATCCTAAAGGTTATAACAATTTGCATGTCTTCTAAAACTTTAAGAAATAAAATGGTAATTATGGCTTTCAATTGATCACATACATACTTTGGTAGATACAGGAGTACTTCCAGATAATTTTTTTTTATTTTAATAATGGTATGTAAACTAAATATTATTTTAAATAAAAATTTCTTTTGCATAAAGGCTTACCACTGCATTGCACTGTTGCCACAGATCACACTTTCAAAATACAGTAATTTCCCGGACTTACGCGATAGGTGGGATTGAGCGATAACCGTGTAAGTCGAATTCGCCTAAGTTGGGGTTCAATTTCGCATATAAATACATATAAATTATTTTTAATTGGGACCAGAGTCTAAAGAAAACCATAATTTAGAAGAAAAATGTTTAATAAATTGTTAGATAATAAAACAATTTACACTGTTATGAATAAAAAAACGTAAACCGAAGTTATTTTGACATAGAAGGCTTCATATATTCTAACATTGTCGCCCGACAAGTTAAATTTTTCTTCTTTTCACGCAAAATTTCCTCGTAACATGCCAATAACTTTTTTATTCCCCTTTTTGTAGTAGAAACGCGCTCTTCGTTGGAGTCAATTTTTTCTAAAATTTGTAACCCCTTTTCAATTGAACTGAGACCTTCTGTTAAGTTTGCAATCATCATTTGATTTTCCGATTCAACTTGGTCTAACGAATCACTTTGTTCAATGTCTTGCTCATGCTCACGCATTTCTATAAGCTTGTCAATTGTCAGCTCTTGATTGTGTGAATCCAGCAATTCTTGAACATCAGCACCATCCACCTCTAAATTTAATTGTTTGGCAATATCAACCACTTCTTCAATTACACTATCGATTTGTTCAAGATCTGGCGCTGATTCTCCTTGGGTTTCGGTGGTGAAAAAGAATGGACACAGTTTTTTCCAGACGCCATTCAAAGTTTTTTTGTGAAATCTCATTCCAAGATTGTCCAACAATTCTAACCGCATCTAAAACATTGAATTGCTTCGAAAAGTCTAAGACAGAAAGCTCGTTGTCTTGTCGCATAACCTCATGCAGATGCGCAAACGATTGTCTTGTGTAGTAAGGTTTAAATGTTTTTATGACTTCCTGGTCCATCGGTTGAAGCAAGCTGGTGGTGTATGGTGGCAAAAATACAACTTTCACCCTCCTTCCACTCTAATTAATGTCTACCCACAGGTGCATTGCCAATTATTAGCATCACTTTAAATGGGATTTCCTTTAATTGGCAATAACGCTCGACTTCAGGAATAAAATGATGGCCAAACCAGTCTTCAAAAAGAGAACCTGTCACCCAAGCTTTCGCATCAGAATTCCAAATGACGGGCAAACCAGCTTTAGATTAATTTTTTAAGGCTCCTCTTGGATTTTCTGAGCGATCAACTAAGAGAGTTTTCAATTTACAATCGCCAGCTGCATTCGCACCAACCATCACTGTCAATCGATCTTTGGCGGCTTTCAAAACTGGAAAGGTTTTCTCTTCACACGCAATAAAAGTTCTTTAAGGCATTTTCTTCCAAAAAAGACTGGTTTCGTCTACGTTGAATATGGTTTGGCTAGTGTAACCACCTTTTTCTATGATTGTCTTGAGTTTTTGTGGATAGAAAGATGCAGCTTCTTTATCAGTGCTTGCCCCCTCTCCACTCTCTGCGATGCTATGCCAATTACAATGACTTTTGAATCGGCAGAACCAGCCATTACTAGCTTTAAACATTTCATCTTTGGCCGCCTCCCCAGCTACTTATCTTAGTCTCTCAAAAATCTTCTTAGCTTGAGCGAACACAGTGTTTTGATCAACAGGACAATTTTTCACTCGTACTTGATTAACACACCCTAATTTTAACAATGTTTCCATCTGAGCGATAATACCATAACGTTTACGAATGATGCTTGAATTCAAAGATTGAGAATCTTTCACAGTTTCCACAACTTTTTCTTTACCTTTTATAATCGTTCGGACTGTTGATTCCGGTAGTTGAAATTTCTTTGCCAACTAACAAATTTTAATTTTTGCTTCAAAGTCTTTGATAATATTCAGTTTACATTCCAAAGATAGTGATTTTCTTTTCTTGTTTGATTCAAAGGACTCATTTTTTGTTCATTTGGATGACATAATTAGAGTTGACAATAAAGTGCACTGCGTACGTAAAACAATTCCACGCGAAACACGTTTGAACCTTCCGTAAACCGAACACTGACTGGGCGGGGTGGGAGAGCCGAGGCGCGCGGCGCTCAAAAAGAAAAACTGCGTATCTCAGAATTTGCGTAAGTCGGGGTATTACTGTACTGACAATTATTATGGCTAATAAAACAGCACATAAAAAAGTACATTTTTATTGGTTAGGGAAACATAATAAAAAATTATATACTTTTAACTATAAATATTTCAATCTTGCCTCCTCAATATATGCATTCTTCGCAACACAAAATGTACTGCCCATCATTAATTAAATTAAGCCCATCATGTGAACAATATAAGAATTATTGCAGGTGCTAAAAAGCAAGATTTGTGTCGACCCCTTTTTAAAAAGTTAGCTATACTAACACAGACATGCCAATATATTTATTCTGTTATAACATTTGTAAAAGAAAACTCTTCTTACTTTGAAAAAAAAAAAACTATGATATTTATTTATATAATACAAGAGGCAGGGGAAATTTACATTTACCAAGTAACCATCTAACACTAGTACAAAACGGTGCTTCCTTATCAGGAGTAAAGTTATTTTATAAACTTCTAACACATATTAAGGAACTTAGGAGAGTTTATGTAACTAAACTCAAAAATTAACTAAAAAATTACTAGTGTCCATTCAACTTATGAATGCATATGTTAAAAAGTACATGTGAATACATAATGGGAAAATTAAATAATACGTATTTGTTTAGAATGTATTTACTATTCTTAACTTTGTTTTTCAGTGAAACCTTTATGTATTGTCTATCTCTTTTTATTGTCTCTATAACCAAATATAACATGCAGTTGTTTTTATGTGCGTATGTTTATTTGTAATTTTGGTAATTATTAAGTTTAGGGGCTTTTCTGAAAAACACAAAAAAAATTCAAAATTATGATATATTTCTACTTTACTAATCACGTAGAACATGAATATACTAGGGGCATAGCTTTAAAATAAGTACAACATATTTTTAAAAAATTGAACAAAATTGCAAAATGAGCAGTATAGCCAGTTTGTTTACATTTCTGAACAAAACATTGTAGACCAACAAAAGTTGCATTAATGGGTTCTGCACAGATTACCTCGTTCATATTCAAGAGGGTGTAATGTTAAAATAAGTAGAACATATTTTAAAAACTTGCGAAATATGTTTGTTTACGTCTATTAACGTCAGAGGAATTATACCAGCCCCCTACCTAGGTGAGTCAATTTACATTCTTTTGGTGTTTTTTACGGTTCCTCTAAATCCCTACAATCATACATTCGTAGTTTAGTGTAAAACCCAACAATCCTAGGTTAGTTTAAAAATGTAAAATAGTGATTCACCCATCGTGGGGTTAGGTTCTGTTAAGTTAGGTGGGCACATATTACGAAATTAGTCAGACATTAATGCCCCTAGTATATTCGTGTTCTGCATAGTTAGTAGAGTGGAAATATACCATTTTCCATTAATTATTTTTATTTTTACAGAAAAGCCCCTAAAGTTAATAATTACCGTATTTTTATTGTAATTCATTTTTGTATATTATGTTTGTACATAGTGTCTTGTATACTTGACAACTTCCATATCCTAAGGTCAACCTGACCTATATAGGATCAAAGGAAGGTAATAAAAAAAGTTATAGAGGTGCAACACACAATTATGACTTGGGAATGCCCGATGGTGCAGTTCCATGCCCAAATTAGTAAAAATGGTATCCAAGGTTATTACACTAAAGCATTCTCTATTACAATGCTCAAGAGATGTTTTACATACTATTAATGAGAAAAGACCCAGGTTATAATTGCAAGAACTTTTCCTAACATTACAGTATCAGGAAACTAATATTCTCAACACAGGCAACAGATAGACGTAAATATGCCGCCACATGCCTTTCACATATTAAAATGCAAGGAAAGGTGAAAGCTATTATCTCCCTCTACATTGGTATCCTGCACATCTGAACAGCATGAAAGAAAGGCGATTCTGCACACATCTACTCTGCTCCCACTACATTTATGATGCATTACTTTGAATACCATCCCAGGATAGCATCTTGCACAGGATAGAGAAAATCACTATAATAAACAAGGATTGGAAAAACCCAGTTGCTGGTGGTCTGAAGTTGATATATGGCTTTCACTTAAAAAAATGTAGGTTTAAAATTTCTTCAATTTGTTTTGCCAGGGAAGGCAAGGAGTTTCACCATCTAATGTTGCTACATCACGTTAATTTCTTTAAGATCAAGGTAAACCTCAAATAACAACCAAATACCAAGTTGCATACCTTCCAGCTGATGTATTAATGTTGGTGTTCATAATTTTCCCATTAAATACAGTGATTTAAGAAATTGCCATGCAACTACTAAACTGCTATGCAAAACTGGTAAAATGATATACAAAAATAAATTTGCATAGCAAATTGCTATACAAATGTTTGAAATGAAAATACACGCTGCTTCACACTCCAAGAGGTTAGGGGATAGGTGTGCATCAGCCACCCCAATATAAAGCAATAAGGGATGAGTAGAAGTGGCCCAAGCAGCAACAAGTTGCAACTAAACACAAACAATGATGCCAGAGGTAACCACCTCTCTGCAGGTGCAGGCGAGTCCCTGAATCTACCTCTCGTTTGTCCAGCCAAGGGAGGGAGAAGAAAAACAGCACTGGCTGCTCAGCAACCATCTCCACACTTGCCAGACCTGTAAGGGGAGGAAGCAAGGCTGTCTGTGCCTGCCATGCTGGGCAAGTGTGCATTGAAAACAGCAGAAGCTGTCACAATTAAAGAGAATTCTGCGCAATTCCTACATGGATTGGGAACCGAGTGCTGTCCAGGTGCATAGTTGCAGGGTTTCTGCAAAAACCTGTTAGAAATCCTGAAATTTGCCAATTAAAAGACAGGAAAAAATTCTAACAAACTGCACTGGGCCAGCAAAAATAATGCTGATAAGAAGACCCCCCATTTTAAAGATGTGACAGTTCTCTAGAATGAATTCACAAAATCTCTACACTCACTTAAACGAAACTGACAAATTATATACCTTACAAAACTAAAAATTTATATTTGAAGTAGGTTTTTTATATAAAGTCAATGTTTAATTATTTCTGGCACAAAACCGACATGATTTTTAATTAAATATTTAATATAATTAAAAGGCAGATGTTTTCTAAATAAACTGGTGTCTCAAAAGCATGTCCTTAACCTACCCTTGTCACCAAAATATTTAAACATCATGCAGCAAGCACAAAGTCCATTTTCACTTTCTTTTTTATATGAATAATCAAATGTTTTGTGAATAAAACATTAATTTATTCCTAAAGATGTACATCATCTGAATAAACTTATATCCTGGAATGGCATGTAAAACTGACCTTTGCTGTTAAATAATGTGTAAGCACTGGGCATGAACACTGTAGAACTTAGTTGCAAGCGCAGTTTAATCTTACAGAATGTGGATTTGAATTATTTTCTAATAATAATTACCCCCTGGCACGATTTTAGAGTTGTGGTCGCCAAACCGTCGATAGCGAGCTACCGGTAGCTCGCAAAATGTTGTCTGCTTGGCTACACCGCACTAGCTCCTCAATTCTCAGTTTCCCTTGCCTCTGTGTTGCCAGCATTCTCAGTCTGCACTGTACTCTTATGTAGAAGAGTTGGTGGACTGTAAATTTTATGCTTAAAGTAAGGTGAAATATTTAATAATGTCAAGTACAAACCAGAAATAGAAGACCTATTATTATCACAGTGAGTGGGAGGTGGATTATTTCTTTGTAGAGGTAAAGGGAAAATGTGTGTGTTGTGTAATGCGAGTGTAGCAGTACGGAAGAAAGGAAACGAATGACACTACAAGATTTTTCATGCAGCTGTTGAAAAGTCTTTCCCTCCACATACGTTTGAAAGAAAAGAAAGAGTTTGTCAGTTACTGTGACAAAAAAACAACTTTTCAATGGACCAGAATAAAGTAAGAGGCTTTGTACCATGTCTCATAGAACATCGCCAAAAAGAAGAAACCATACGAGGATGGTGAAATGATTAAAAAAGTGTTTTTAGAAGCTGATGATATTCAACATCTATTTTCAAATCTTTGAATTAGCTTTTTGCCATGCAGAGTTTGGAAACCTCTGTTCTAGAGTATTAATCACCCTGATAAAAAATCTTCTCCATTTCAATGGTTTTTGCCAAGCATATTTCTTTCCCCAAGTTCAGGTAAACCACTTCTGGAAAGAGAAGTGAAAGTGTAGGGGTTGTGGAGGACGGTTGACAGCAGAGTGCAGTGTGATCAGTGCGATATTGTTTGCACACAAATTATGCAAGGATGAAAGAGGGTGAGCTGGGCTTGCTGAGGCAGGAATGGGTGTACCATGAATGTGGCGGTGGGAGCGAGGAAATAATGGCTGTGGCGCAAGGCAAGCAAGCTGAGATGGGAATGCTGTCAGGAAGAGTAGGGGAATTTGTTTAGGGTTGATTGGCTGTCTGAATTATTGAGAAGGAAGATTGTAGAAGGAACATCAAAGCCAACTTGGGATGAAGAAAAGCATAGAAGGTGGAGGGGACATTATGTATGGTGTCCCATTTATCTCGACCACCTACAATACCTCCGTACCAGGACTCCAAATGGAAAAGTGTTTCATACAAAAATTGTATAATTGGAAGGGGGAAATTATACTGCTGAGGAGTCAGCCTTATAGCATTATTTATTAGTGAGACACAAGTACTAACATCAGTTTTTAAAATGGCACCATGTATCTATTGGTCAAACGTTCAATGAAGCTCGTGAAGACCTATTTAAACATGTAGCACAATATACACTTTCATAACACGAACATTAAATAAGTCACAGAAAGTGGGATCCCTACTGTCTGTTTGTAGTACTATCCATATTGGTACAGTGAGGGGTAGAACATTAACATTAGATGTTCGAAGTGGTGACCACTGGAAATGATACACAAGTTGAGTAGCTGGATGAATGACAACACTGATTCCTCCTGTGTTGCCTGCTGAAGAGAATTATGACAGGGTATCCACTGAAATTCCATTTTGGAATTCCCTGACTTTTCCTTGTTTTCTAGGCAGAATATTGCCTTTTTCCCTGAACTATTTTCAGGACAGAAATCTTCCAATACCATATTTTTCCACCGCTAACAAGACAAATATGCTATCAATTAAGTTGAAATAAATTACACTACAACAGACCAAGCAAGCAGGGTCAACATTTGCGATACATGCTACTCACTTCACAAGAGTGCCCATTACAAATACATAATTTTATACGTATAGGCAACCGGCCAAGATGTATTATTACCAATTCACAAACTTAAAAATTTAAATCTTAAAATACATATGCTCATAATTAAATTATCCTGTGTTGACGCAACTAACAATTTTTGCAAAATAGAAATTATTTACATTTTCCCTGATCAAGGTGAAAATTCTCTGACATTTCCCTGCAACATGAAATCCCCTGACTTCTCCCTGTGAGTGGACACCTGTACAAGCATGCACAATACGTTACTGAATGTTCTCTAGAGTTGTTGGAATATCTTGATAGACAGCACCTTTGAGGAAACCCCAAAGAAAAAGTTCATGGAGTTAAGGTCAGGAAACTGAGCAGGACATGGAACTGTCCTCCATGATCAATCCACCTACGAGGATATTTTTTGTCCAAAACACAACATGCATACACTGGAGTTTGTGCTGGGCATCCATCGTGCTGGTACCACATCATTCTGATCCTTAGAGGTATCTCCTCCAGAAGACCAGGAAGAACTGATTGTTTGAAGGTGGTATACTCCCTGCCGTTACAGTTACCATTCACGAAATAAGGCCCTATTGTTGGCGATTAGTAGATGCTGTGCCCATTGGCAGAACTCTAGATGATTCTGGATATCATTCCAGTGCAATTCATGGTGTAAGTGTACATAATAGGGATGGAACATTTGACGCTTAAGAATGTGATTTGCACTAGTTTTCAGAATGTCAATGTCGACTTCAAGTTGGCATGTGCTCACGTGTGGAATAACTGCTACAGTAGCCAGAAAAGCATCCTCAGCAGCTTCACCTGTGCAAGTTCTACGACGATTGCATTTAATAAACTTTACGTGTTTCATCACAAAATTTCCATGATCTTCATAGCCCTCCCACTATCACATTTGGTAATATGTACTGTGGATATTGTGATGCCCCTAGTAAATTTGTGTTCAGTGTGATTATTGATGTCGATTTATACCATTTTCCGAGATTTTTTTTAATTTTCCTGAAAAGCCAAGATTCTTAATAATTACCAAAATGTAAGCTACTGGATTGGATAGGACCATTCCTGAGGGAGATAAAATGGAGGGTGAAAGTGGGGGAGTCCTTGTCAGAGGAAGGTAGTATTACATCCAGGGTTCCGAAAGGAAGTGTGCTGGGCCCCTTGTTATTCACCATTATGGTTTATAACTTGGGGATACTGGTGAGTGGCAAAGTGAGACTGTTTGCAGACACTTGTGTGCTGTATGCAGAGTTGGGTAGGGAGAATAATTTGCTGGATATAGAGCAAAAGAAGGCGGTAGACAGAAAGGAATAAAATGTAGATTAATGTTCAAAAAAAGGTCATACGGTTTACTAGGAAGAGGAGAAAATATGAAGGCACTTAATTGGCAAGGGCAGGAGATAGGAGAAGTTTCAGAATATAAGTACTTATAGTGCCACAAGTTATGGGAGGTGGATAGAAAGGAGAAGGTAGTCCATGCAGTGAATAAGTGGGATGTGGGTTGTGTTGCAGGAGGAGTTGGCTATGAAAAAGGGGTTTGGGCGATTTAGGAAGGGACTAAAGAGTGAAAAGGAAGCGCTTGCCACCAGGCGATAAACCAATTGCAAGTTGAATTTATAATTATTTCCTTTATATCCAAGAATTCTTTGTGCTAGTTGGACAGCACATTCATGTACACCAAACATATCATGATTTTTCCTGCTCCATGATGTAGGATCAAGAGCCAATTTTCTATTTCCTCATGATTCCAGTGTCTAGTTTTATTATAATTAAACTTACAATGTCCACGTTATGTGATTTTTGTTGCATATCTTTTTTGTCACTTTTATAAGTATCTTTTGAGAAAAAAAATTTTGTTTTTAAATGTCTCTTACACTTTAATTTTTGACTGGAAAATGTAAACTCAATATCTCTACTGGTGTAAACGTATTGAGTAATAAAATAACATGACATTTAAAATGAGACCCTTCCATCTCTGTCAAAGACATAACTTGCTCCAATGTTTCTTCTTTGAAAATGTTTGTTTCTAAATTGCTACTACTCCTGTCACTGTCTGTATCTAATGTCTGAATATATTCATATTTGTTGTAATTATTGAATACGGCTCTGTTGTTCTGTTGTTTCTCTCTTCTTACAGCAGAGTGCGCTAGTGAAAAAGAAGTAAACAAGATGGAGAACTATGGCCGTTAGTTATCATGTTGTATACCTACCTATGCTGGAAGCCATGTGTTAAAATAAAGAAAACAAACTGTTAATACGTGGTTATTAAGTTTATTACTTATAATTTAAACAATATTTATTTACAAGTTTTAGAACTTTTTCTACATGATACATTTTCTTTTCCAGGAATGCCCTTCACAAAAGTTTGGCATTTCATAGAAATTCTTTGAAAATTTGAGGATTACCTTACTTACTACTTTTGTTGTCTCTTGTATCAATGGATCAAAAGAAATTATAGCTTTCATATTTCCCTCAGGCAATAAATTATATGATGCTCATGAATATTAAAAAATGAGATCACCCCACTTGAGTGACAGAAGTCCTGTTTGTACAGCAATAACCATGTCAGTGTCTTTCATTTCACAATTTATGTGGCTGCTCAGCTGTTCTTGAGGAACTCAGTTCTAGTTTATTTTTCCCATATTACATGCAGGCATACTGAAGCAACAAACTTCCACATGCACACTCACAATACGAGGTGGTTGGGAAGAACACAAAGCATTCGTTCTGCACACTGCAAGATAGGAAATAAAAAGTCTGCATAGATGCAGATGTGGCTTCACACTTTCAAAACGCTTTTAGAGATATTATATACCTGGTTTGGTACAACAATCATCTCCCGATTTTCGGGAGTAATGACTGGTTAAGGGTTCACGGATAACCAATTTCACGGTTAAAACGATGGGGAAAAAAAGTTTACTTTAAGCCTACATACTGTACACGTAGGTTATGTAAAATAATAATATAGTCATACAAGAATTCAATTTTTTGACAGGCATTGTGTGGCAATGTCATAAATGATATTAACATTATCACATACACAAAATTCTGTATCAACTGATGCAAAAATGATTGTAATAAAATATCATGTTGGTAATTTTTACAGCCTACATTATAGCACAACAGAAATTGGAGGAAAAATATGTGGGCAGGAAGATAGTTGACAAAATCTCTATGTATTAAATTTTATATAGTTACAAAACAGCTGTTATTACTGAAACAAATTAAACTTGGTTCTAGAATAATGTGTAGGTGTTTAAACTAAATGGAACACTGTATGCGATAGTTTGGCTTCGTTTATGTCTTCATCATAGGCCGTAGCTAGTGTTTGCTGCTGTCTCCCCGTGTATGCTTCATATTAATTGAAGAGGCCAGACATCTATCGCAGAGTATTTTTCAAATATTTCTACATTAATTTGACATAATATATTTCAAACCAGAGTTGTTTTAAGCCCACACGAGATGAAAAATTCACTTTTAAAAGGACGTGTTAGATACAATTATACAACACAGCAGCAAAGTAGGCGACCGTGCTGCCATTTGTCTGCCAGTGCGCGCAGCTCACTTTGGAAACCATGCCCCCATAAAATTACACATTTTTCATGTGTAAAGTGCAAATATGTGAACGAATTCTCACAGGTTTAAATTTTTAGCGAGCTCTATAAATATTTTAACGTAACATATTTCAGTGTGAAGCCATTCTGCTTGCTAATAATTTGGATTCAGCCTGCAATCGCCAAGCGTTTCTAAGACCGGCTCGCCATTTTGGTTTTATTTTTTTTGTGTTGATTCCCCTCCCACGACAGCAACAAGGTGAAAATAAATGTTATTTATTTATTAGAACCACGCGTGACTAGTTGTTTATAAATTAACCTTGGCACTTGGTGCCAAGGATAATTTATAAATAGCCTCTGCATGTATGAAAAACTGTAAACTACAAGATCTTGCCTTTTTGACGAAGAGACGCCAGATTTAATAGTGAAATACTTCACTTTTGGGAATGGAAATCTGAAAATTTCCCATCATTCCTAATACTTCAAAGTTTTACAAATATTCACTGTTAAAAACATGTGTAAATATAGTACCCAAACACTTTTAATATTAAAATTAATCAGTACAGCATTACTCGACTGTAGCCAGGTAATTAACACTGTGCGCATGGGTTATTAACAGCAGCAGCACACGACTGACTGCAGATGTTCAATATTTGACTTTGAACTGGTGGCTCCACGGTTAAGCCGCAACCCAATTAAGCCACCCCTGTTAATCGGGATTTGACTGTACATGAAATTCCCATGAAGTGAGTCTGTGAAAAATATTTGTTTTAGTTAATCAGTGCACTGTTTAAAAAAATTATTAAAATTAACTTATTACATTATGATTTAAATTCCACACGTATCTTTCAATAGATTTTAGAACACACTAAGGTTAAATATGTTGGTTTTAACAAACAAAACTAATTTAGTGAGGCATAATTTTTTTTTAAATTTCATGTTTTGTCAGGCACTGTTTTGACTACTGCGGTTGTGACCTATCAAAGTTTTTCTGCCACTTCCGACTTCAGTTGTTATTTGCTGCAGCACCTTGTTGGTTGTGTTGTAGTAGTGTATTGAGTGAATCTATTTTAATGTGACTGGTGATCTTATTTTCCATAACCCAGCTAACAGGTTATGGGCCCAAGACGTTTATGTGAGTGGTAACATGTAATTTAACCAATAAAGTGTTGAGATTGTGATAGAGAACGTGATTGAAGATGGCCAGCGCACGCCGTGAGTTAAGATGGCTGCACATGACACAACTCAATATAGAAGTGACATCTCCAGACTAGATTCAAAAAAATATTTTTTTTGCCTGTAATCTATGGACGAATGCAGAATTACTCCACATAAATTGTTGGAATGCCATAGAGCCAGGACTTGTACAATTTTTGAATGCTGATCAGGAAAGGGTTAACAGGAAGGTATTGGCTCTTGTATAAAAACGTGTCTGATATAAACTTAAATGACATTGCGGAATGTTTTTTGGCTAATGATGCGTGGCAAATACTGGCCGATATCCACACGAAGGTCAGTTTTCTTCAAGGACTGAGATAGTTAAAAGCAATGTTTTTGAAAGTCATGGGCGAAGGAGAAGAACTGCACGAGTATGTGGCTTGCTTACAAACACAGTATGAGAAGGTAAAATCAACAGGTTGTAATTACATCAATAAACAGATTGCTGGCCCAATTCTCCTCAGACTACAGTGGGACAAATACGGAGCGCTTGTAGAAGAGTTAGGAAAGGAATCAAACCTTTCCACTAAGTTAGTAAAGGCAAGACTCCTGGAAGAAGGCAATGAGGACCGCAATGAGAATCAAAACGAGGAAACCGAACATCATAAGAACTGGAATGTGGAGAAATCTACGCGACAAAGTGATAAGCAGTCAGACGCACATGCCGACAGGAAGTGTTATAGGTGCGGTGAATGGGGGCACATTGCTAAATTTTGCCATAAGGTGAAGTGTTTCAAGTGTACAAAAAATGGGGCAAGTGATTGTAAAGAGGAAGCATAATCAAATATTTTAGAAGGGGGCAAGTTGTAAAGAAAAGGAGGGGAAATTCAAACACAAGAAATTGGTGAGTACTTGTGCGTTAGTTTCACCTAAGGTACGGTGGGATGGGTTGTAGATTCTGCTGCCACTGACCATATCTGTAACAGAAGGACATTGTTTCTCGACATGAAAAAATGTCAGGGTGAAATAACTATGGGAAAGGGTTTTGGTACAATAGAGATTAAAATCACTGATGAATGTGGAGGGTGGACATTGACTGTGTCTGATGTGTTGTATGTCCCTGACTTCAAGTTTAAACTTCTGTCTGTGAGCAAAATGGCAATAAAGTGTGTTCATACAGAGATTAATGCAAATGAAGTGCTAGGGTACGATGAAAGTGAGGTCATCTTCAAGGCTCCTTTATCTGATGTCTTGTATATTTTGCATGCTCAGGGAAAAATAAATGGTGGTGTGAATGTTGTAAATGCTGTAGGTGATTATACTGCGGATGATGATGCAGAAGTCAGGGATGGCACAGCACTGAGGAGTGTTGCTATATGGCACCAGAGGCTTGGCCACTTAAATGTGGCATCACAGAAAGAAACTACGCCTTAACTTTGAAGGTAAGATGCATGCAACTTGTGATGTTTGTATCAAGGGCAAGATGACAAATAGGTTTTTCTAAGGTCAGTGAAAAAAAAAAAAAAAAAAAAAAGGAACAATTTGAGCAAATTCATTCTAATTTAATGGGGAAGTTATCACTATCGACGGGAAAGGCACAGTACTTGTTGACATTCATATACGACTACTCTAGGCATCTGACTGAAATTTGTCATGAAAAAGAATGATGTATTTGTTTGTAGCCTTTCAAAATATCAGAATGAAGTGGAGTTATTACATGGTGTCAAGATAAAAGGGTTTCAAACAGATGCAGGTGGTGATTACTGCAGTAAAGAGTTTGAGAAATACCTGAAACAGTGTGGAATTGTGCAAAGGAAAACAGTTGCAGTCACCTAAACAGAACGATATCGCAGAACGAGCTAATAGGACCATTGCAAATTCTGTCAGGTGCATGTTGACAGAGTCAGGGTTACCAAAAGAATTTTGGGCATAAGCGGAAAATACCGCCGCTTTTGTAAAAAATTGCAGTTCTTCTCAGTCCATTGATTTTCGAATATCCATGAAACTATGGAGAGGTGAAAAGCTTAAGATAAGTACATTTGAATTCCTGAACGTGTTTGGATTTAAGTGAATGGGAAAGACAAGTTTGATGCAAAAGGCGTAGAATGTGTGTTCATAGGCTATGAAGCGAACATCAAGGGATATAGTTTGTGGTGTACTTAAAGAAGGTTAAGGTTGCTCACCATATTTTTCAGGAGAATAAATTTCCACACAAAATATATAAGGAGACCATTATAAAATCTGTTTTAAATTTGGAAGACAAGTTATGTGGACATGCTGGAAATTTATGAGGCCAATGAGAATAGGCACATGAGGGATGAGACTGAACCAGTGGGAAACAACAATAGGGATAATTCCCATGAAACCTTGTCAGGGGACGATGAGCCATTCTTGGGATGGGAAGAGAAACCGGTGCTACAGATTAGGAGGTCTGCTAGATTACAAGCAAAATATTGCGAGGCCCCCTTCTGCCTTTATGGATGTATAACTATGTCTGGTGATGTTTGTTTTCATGAACCAAGAACTGTTCAAGAAGCAATGAGTGGTGATGATGCCCAGGATTGGAAAAGGGCCATGGACGAAGATATTGAGAACTTGAAGAATAAAAATATGTATGAGATTATGGACAGACCTGAGGGGAAGAATGTTTTAGGATGTAAATGGGTCATGAAGATTAAAACAAGTTCCGATGGAAATCTTTAGAGGTACAAAGCCAGGTTTGTAGCTCGTGGGTTCTCACAGGTTCCAGGGGTAGACTTTTCAGAGACTTACTCTCCAGTAGTGAAAAAGAAAACCATCCGTGTTCTTTTGACTTTATCAGTGCAGTTGAGTTAGATTACAGAATACCTGGATTTATTAGCAGCGTACTTGAATGGAGTCCTAACCGAAGAAATCTACATGGAACAACCACCAATGTCTCAGCAGGGTGGAAACTGCAAGATGTGCAACAGAGTGGAAAAGAATGGCTTGACACTCTCAATAGTATACTGACGTGTTCGAATCTACAAAGGCTGAAAAAGGACCCTTGTGTGTACATAGACAGAGATAAGGATTTAGTTGCATTTCTTTATGTTGATGATCTAAGAATATTTGGAATTCAGAAGAAGGTAGAGTGGCTAAAGAAGAGTCTCTCAGAGACCATCCAGGTAAGAGCCAAGGGAGAAATGAATATTTTCCTTTCTGTACATATTTTTTCAGAAAATTATTCCATAATGCTGGACCAGTCTCATTACATTGATCAGTTGCTATGTATATTTCAAATGTCCAATGAGAGAGGGAAATCTTTTCCGGTCGAGGTAAGTCGTTATTATAGGACAGATAGTCATGAAAGTTTTGACAAACAAATGAATTGTATGGCAATTGGGAATCTCTTGCATCTGTCGCAAACAACCAGACCAGCTATCAGTTTTGCAGAGTGCAGACCAAGTCATAAATGTGAAAACCCAATGCTGCGAGACTGGCAGGATGTTGTGCATGTATTCAGATACTTGAGGCAAACCAGGGACTGGAAACTAACGTTTGTGAAACAGCATGGTAGTGTAATATTTCTCTGTGATGCAGACCTATCCAATGACAGGAAGTCCATCACTGGAGTGGTAGCAACATTGGGAGGAGAACCAATTATTTGGGTCTCCAAGAAACAAACCTATGTCGCAGATTCAACAGTGGTGGCCGAATATTATGCTATTTATGAGGCTACAAAAGAAACCAGATGGTTATCATAATTCATGTCTGAGTTGGGGCAAAACTATTTGCCCCTACCCCTTCTGTAATTTTATCAGACAAAGAGACTGCTATTGTAATGTGTAAAACTTGGGAGGTGTCAGAAAGAACTAAACACGTAGACATTAAATATTATTTTGTAAATTAATAGAAAAAGGGAAGGTATAAGCTAAATATGTTTTGGGCAGGGAAAACCATGCTGATTTGATGACAAGGCTCTGAATGGTGCTCGCACCAAGTACTTTTGTAGGAAATTAAATCATGTGTGTGTTTTTTAAAGTGACAAATGTAATGTTTTGACAGATTGTAAATAAAATTTTTTTTTATGTTACCTCATACATTTCTTTGCAACTGATGCACTGTAATTTAGTGTTTGTCTGAATTTTTGTGTTTATTTCTTGTGAAATTTATTTAGTTTACTTTTACAAATGATACATCAATATGGATTATGTTTGTTTGAACTGATGCCTGTATCTCTGTGGCATACTTATTCCGGACCTTCTATTGGGATACACAAGTTCAGTGTTTTGTAGATGGATAATTGCAAAGAATAGCTGCCTTTTTCCGAAAATAACGGGGAAAAAAAAAACCCCCTAATTTACTAGGGGCATTAACATATTATGATTACAAACCACACAAACGATAGTGGGGAGGGCTATGAAGATCAGGGAAATTATGGTGTAAAATCACTCAAAATACACCTACAGAAAATATAAAAACACCTCAATTTCTTAATATGTGCCCATCTAGCCTAACTTAACCTAACCCCAAGATGAGTGAATCACTATTTTAAGTTTTTAATCTAACCTAGAATTTTAATGTTATAATCTAACCTAGGATTGTAAAGTTTAATGTAACCTAGGATTCAACTGTTTTAATATAAGCTAGGATTGTAGGGTTTTAATCTAACCTAGGTTTTTACGGTTTTAAAGAAACAGTAAAACATTCCAGAAGTATGTGAATTTACTCGCCTAGGTAGGCCAAAACAACGTTAATTCAACAAACTGGCAAACATCCAGGTAACACCAGTCACATAGACGACTGTCACGCACAGAAGCACTCGTACTTGCACCCTCCATTCTTAAATCACAAGTCTTCGCACGGTCGGATTCGGACGTCATAACTCACGCATGCTGCAACACTCCACTCGACACGAACTACACTGTATTGCATTTAAACTGCAACTAACCTACGGTAACGTCTACACATCCACAGCCAATAAGGTGAATGCCTTTTCATTATTGTTTACGTTACTACAGCATTACAGGACTATACAACATGGTGTCCGACGTAAACAAAGTGGCTGAACTCCTCATATATTACCTATTTTATTTTCGACGTTCTGCTTATTATCATTACGCCTTCCTAAATATGAAACAGTTAAGGTGTGCAAAAGTCATTTATATAACTTTTGTGGGCCTACTATGTCCCCTTCAAAAAGGCTGCTATTCTTTATAATTACCTGTAGATGTAAGTTTTAGCTTGTAAGTTCTAATTTTAATGCCTCAAGGGGAAGTGTTGGTTATTAACAAAAAAAATAATAATAATTTAGTAAGGCATAAAATTATTAAATTTCATGCTTTGTCAGGCACTGTTTTGACTACTGCGGTTGTGACCTATCAGAGTTTTTCTGCCCCTTCCAACTTCAGTTATTATGTACTGCAGCGCCATGTTGGTTGTGTTGTAGTCATGTAGTGATTAAATTAATTTTAATGTGACTGGTGATCTTATTTTCCATAACACAGCTAACAGAATATTACTCCAATGTGTTTCAGTGACTTTCAATTAAGTAGACAATGTTTGTGTGGCGAATATTTATTAAAATACAAAAACATTATGCCTTAATATTTTTCACTGCGATCAGAGCAAGGCATAGTTGATGTAAAATAATTTACTGAAGTTTAATATTTGATACAGGCCTTTATATTTGGTAGAATTTTGATACATACTTGCATGTAAACTAGTCAATATTGCACATTTTTAACTTACACTCTGCACTCATCACACAGACATCTTAACCAATTCAGACCTACAGTACACATTTGTGTACATTACGCATGTGTAGGTAATTTTTGGTGCATACAGCACACTGCGAAGCTCAATGACCAATGATCATACCTGTGGGTAAATGCTTCACAAACCTTCTTACTGTTGTAGGTCAGAATTGTTTCATGTAAGTGTAGCCAAACATATAGCCTACAGCTCATTGCCTATGACAAAAAACAAGTGTTGTACCGACTTAAGTACAGCATGCATCATAAATATATTTTTGCTTGCGAAACCTTAACCGTAAATTCAAGTGGGTTTGAAAGGGTTAAGACTATAACTGTGGGTAATTTTCCATAATTTTAACTCTTTCTTTCTCGTAAACCAAGCTAACCAAGGGATAATATTTTTGCATTGTTATAAAGATTTACAACTTTACATTAAATTCTTTTGAGGTTAATGAAATCTGAATAGTTGCCTTACCATGGATTGAATTGAAGAAAAAACAAGAAGTTACTGATATAACTAATGAGCCTACGGTAATTATTAAGTTTAGGGGCTTTTCTGTAAAAATGAAAATAATTCACAGAAAATGGTATATTTCCACTCTACTAATGATGCAGAACACTAATATACTAGGGGCATTAACGTTCGACTAATTTCGTAATATGTGCCCACCTAACAGAACCTAACCCCACGATGGGTGAATCACTATTTTACATTTTATTAACTAACCTAGGAATGTTGGGTGCTACCTAACCTAGGATGTTTGAGTTTTAGGGATTTAATGGAACCGTAAAACACACCAAAAGAATGTAAATTGACTCACCTAGGTAGGGGGCTGGTATAATTCCTCTGTCCTCGGCTCGACGAAACACTATGTAGACGTTAATAGATGTAAACAAACTAATTTTGCAATTTTTTTTTATATGTTCTACTTATTTTAACATTACGCCCTCCTGAATATGAACAAGGTAATCTGTGCAAAACCCATTAATGCCACTTTTGTTGGTCTAGGACGTTTCTTTCAGAAACGTTAAACTGGCTATACTGCTCATTTCGCAATTGTGTTCAATTTTTTTTTATATGTTGTACTTATTTTAAAGCTATGCCCCTAGTATATTTGTGTTCTACGTGATTAGTAGAGTAGAAATATATCATCATTTTGATTTTTTTTTAGCTTTTCGGAAAAGCCCCTAAACTTAATAATTACCGGTGCACATTCCCACCATACAATTGTGACAAACAAATTTTGATGCGCATTTGTTTCCTGTGTCTGTCACAGAATGTATTGGAATGTATCATGGCGATACACATCAACTGTTGATAAACATCTGTGAACGTCTTTTTGTATGATCTACTATATGTACGTATATTTATTCTACTACTACGTTACGTAGTACAATCCTCTCGTGAGTATACACAAGGTAAGCCTTGAGTAATTCAATACAATTAAATGATGTTCTGACACTGTTTGATTGCGGGATTTTTTACCTGTATAACTTTAGTGGCTCAGCATAAATATACCCTGTGAATGATGTTTTATAAAATAAGGATTGATTTCAAAACATATTCTTGCATTTAATACAATTTAGCAAGCCAATATAAAAATATTGGACATAGATTTTACGTGTTTTACCGCATAAGCACCGCAATCTTCATAGCCCTCCTCACTATCACATTTCATGGTATATACCGCAAATTACATGAACCCCCACTAAAATTCGTATAAAGTGTGATTAGTAATAACCATATAAAACATTTGCGGGTATTATTTTCCAGATCTTTGGAAAAGATGCTATTCTTTATAATTATTGTTAATTTCAATTTGTGGTAAGTTAAGTAGAATAGGGGTTTTTCTGAAAATTTGGAAAATAATACATGTAAATGTTATATATGGTCATTGCCAATTACACCTAATTGGAATTTTATTGGGGCTCACGTATTTTGCAGTATATACAATGAAATGTGATGGTGTGGAGGGCTACAAAAATTTAGGTGTTTTATGGAGTAAAACATGTAAATTTTATGTCCAATATATTTTTATTGGGATGCGAATTAGTGTTAAATACCAGAATACCTCTGGAAACCAAACATTAATTCACAAAACGTGTTTCACGGGGTATATTTATACCGATGTGCTAAGGTTATACAGGTATATAAAACACAGTAATCAAGCAGTGACTGAATATAATTTAATTCTGTTGAATTTCTCAAGGCTTTCCTTGTCAATATTCATGAGAGGTTTCCACTATGCAACATATTAGTAGGGTATAAAAAATATACATAAAGTATATTATACAAAAATACGTTCACAGCTGTTGTTAACAAACTGTTGTTGACTTGTATCACAATTATGCACAGACAGGAAACAAACACGCATCAATTTTGGTTCACGTTATAGTTGTATGCTGGGAGAGTACGCAATTTCACTGTACCATGTGAATTTGACCGTGCGAATGTGTGTGATGTACGAGTGATATTAAAGTGTGTTTCATTGCAATTCGTTTCATTTCATGTGTTAAATCAAATTATTGTGTGCAAATATGAGTGCTTCTTTGCAATTATGTTCATGTGAAGTGATAAAATATAATTACTGTGCAGAAATATAAGTGTTTGAGGAGTTTTGACAAATTGAATAGATACCAACATGTCCTATATGTAAGTTATAGGATATAAACCACCAAGGAACTATAGTCGCTGCTTACATAGGTAACGTATTTTTAACTATAGTTTTTGCATGGAAAGTAAGTGTAGTTAAATGTACTGTGTATTGTTGCATGTAAAATTACGAATTGAAGATTTTACATACTGCTGCCACTAGCAGTGTAAAATGCCTGCACAAGACCTAACCAAAGTAAACCTAACTTCACTATAGGTGAATCACAGGGGGTGTATGAACCGACGTAAGCTTACTTATTAGACTTTTTGTAACACACTATCCGTTGTCTGCACTCTCTTCCCCTGTAATCGCATATCATGAAGTTAGGTCAGGTTTTCTTGCATTTAACCTGGTTAAAAAAACCCAAATGGTGTCTCATTTACATAAATTTTACGTGTTTTACCCCACAATTTCCATCATCTTCATTGCTCTCCCCAATATTGCATTTAGTAGTATGTAATACAAATATCGCGATGCCCCAAGTAAATTCGTGTTCTCTGTAACCAGTAATGTGGATTAATACCATTTCCCATGAAAATTTATTTCGTTTTCGGAAAAGCCTCTATTCTAAATATAATAACCCAATTTGTAACCTAAAACTTCGGTTTATAATCCATTTCCCTACTCGGTAGGCCCAGAGAATACAATGCTACATATGGGTCGTAACAATCAACATGCTGGTATGAAACAAAAAAGGCCATGTTCACCATATGCAGGATAATCAAGAGCAAGCTTGGCCTGCGAACCATAACACAGCATAATTATTTACATTACCTAAAATATCATACCTTAATAAATGGAAGGGATTGAGGTACTTGAACACATGGTAACCATAACAGCTGTGTACAAGCCCGAAGAAATTAACGAATATAATTGGATAGACCTAGTGTTAAAAATACAAGTTTCGGCGGTATTGGCAAGAGCAATATATATTCGTAATATCTAATGCAACTCTTCGTCCTTAAAGAACACAATATTTTATATACTATAAAAATACACTTTCATTTACCTGAACCATTAGTGCAATAACAAATACCATTGCAACGCACGAAACAATATCGGCATGATTTTGAATAATAAATTCATGACTAAAAATCTGAGGTGTTTTAGAAGCTAATTTTCTTCCTTTGACAGCCATAACTACTTAATTATTACAATAACGTCCAGCTTCGCTAAAGCGTTACCACTCAAATCATGCCAACCAACAATTAAACAAAAGACGGTTACGACGTGTCGATGTCACCAGCGGTATTCATATACACAACAAAGACAAAAACATGTGGCTGAGTGGGGTAATATTATTAAAAGAAAATCTCTCAAAGTATATAGTTATAATTTTCAGCACTCACTAGACAGGAGCGCTAGTTCATTTAACTGGTAGAAAAAGGAGGTGGGTTGATGATTGCACAAACGTTATTATTTATTATAATTGTAGGAGCAACCAGTAGATTCTGAACTTGGACAAATGTTCACTGAATATAGGGTTTGTCAAAAAAGTAAACAATAGAGAAAAACCGGTTTTACAAAAAAAAGCAATGTCAAATTCTATGTGAATATTATAGATAAGCATATAATTTCGCTACGACAATGAGTATAATACACACTAAAAATTATAAAATTAACTAATCACAAAATGGTCATGAACTACAGATACAATTACTGTGAGGTGATTCCCTATGCAAAATGAGACAGAAAACATTATACGAACAATGTCGCACAGCAACACGTAAGGGAGGTAGGTAGCCACCCTTGGAAATCGAAATTTCAAATGATTATGCCAGAAAATAATGAAACCTATATTTAATAATGTTTTCATTCACCAAGACATTAATACATGTTGGATTGGTGGTGTTAGGTTAATTTAAGTTTTGAGGGGAGGTGAAAAACATTGTTAGGTGGTTTGCGGATTTGGTCGGATAACCAACCATCGGCAGGCGGTACCAATTGTTGCTGTTGGTGATGTTCTCAGAGTACAGCATGCCGTTCGCCCTGGAAGTTGGCAGTCCCACAGTGAAATGTTGGAAGAGCCCCTCGCTCCTGATATATGGAAAATGCTTTGGGCCTATTCTGGCTGACACACACATCTAAAACTGTAAAAGATCTGAGTTGAGCATACTAGCTGTTAAGTTATTTATGTTAAACTGAGTGAAGGAGGATTATGGGGAACCCGTACCCTGAAACGACCGAAGCAGTGCTTGAAATAAAAGACACAAAATATGAAAATTTGAATATAATTACATTTGCACAGAAAAATTAACATCACTCTAGGTGAACACTTTATACAGAGTCTGGCATGCAGCCCACCAGATAGGCAAGACTGGGAAAAACACACATCTGTGAATAAGAGTGAATTATTAGTGCATTAAGCTTCCCCGGGTGATGCTATTCCCGGAGAAGAAGGGGTGGCATCTCCGGATACAGAAAGAACATGTTCTGGTACCTAAATTAGACTATTACAGCTAAAAGTGATTAGTCCAAAAACATGCAGGGACCCAGATCACAATACTGCACATGCCGATCCCTTGAGATGCTTGATGGCGACCAAATCGTGTAAGCATACACAGAGCGAACTATGGCAGCACACAGCTCGCCCTCCACTACTATCTGCTTGCCCGTAACTTGCAACAATTAAAAGTACATAAACACTTTCATGATAAATTAACAAAATAAAATAAATACATATATACATATATATGTATATATGTATGAATATATGTTATGATAATGAATAAATGTATATATATATATATATATTCCCAGAATAAAGTCAGTTCGAATCTACACATAGATAGCATACAATCAGGGTGAAACAACTAAGGTGAAAAATGCATCAATTTGAGATTAACATAATAAAAACCCTGAACATTTAGACTCTTATTGTGGATTTATTTACACTAAAATACTTGCTAGGAATTGCCCTTAACATTAAATATGCTGGGTATGGCAGAATGCACCATCACCCACCTGCTTGAGAATGGGACAGCATGCTGTATAAGGTTGCACTGCTCTGCACTTTCACACTCATGCACAGCACTCGTGTCTTCACTTACGGTGTTCAGCAGCTACACTAGTGTGGTTGATGTGGTGGACGGATGGCGTGACAAACAGTCTGGAGGGCAGGTCGCCATCCAGTGTCAACCTGAAACCTGTGAAAAGTTGTGGCATACCATCAACCCCTACATTGAGACACTAAGGAGTGGTATGTTTTTATCCTACTAATGTGTGCGTAACCCAAGGTTATTTTGTAAAGGCGTCATAAGCATACATTACTGCATGGAAACACGTTAACTTTATGTAACATTCTCAGGCGTACAGTGTTCGAGACAACAGGCATTGTTTGTAAGGGAGCATTTGGTTGCATGCCAGATATGCAACCAATGTATTAAGGCAGGTTCTTCCAACCATTGCTTGACTGCTTTGTTTGAATGCAGACCGTGGTGACAGGTCAGCAAGTTGGTAAAGTACGGGTTCTGCGGGTAGTTGTAATTCAAAGAATACTATAGAAAGTAACAGCACAAGAATGTGCCTTGCAAATCATTTCTGTTCGTTTTACAGTAAATGTTCACAGTGGTGACCACCAACTTCGATACACAAATGACAGCGATGCACACTTGACTGTCTGGTGCAGGCAAAGATGTGTGGGATGTTGCGAATAAAATTACATGCATCAGTAATGTGGATGCGAAGTTCAGCTACCATGTTGACTGGGGTCTCGTATACCAAGGTATTGAGATAACCCCACAGAAAGAAATCAGGTGGCGTAAGGTCTGGGGAGCATAATGGTCAATTCACTGGTCCGCCTCTGCCTATCCAACTCACCAAATGTGGCGGTAAAGTGGTGACAGGCTTCCAAACTAAATCGTGCAGGGGTCTGTGGTGCTGGTACCACATATGCTGGTGTGTGTGTGTGTATCCATGTCCTCAAACATAACAGGCAGTATGTCATCAAAAACTCTTGATAAAGGAGGCCAGTCAAACATGGCGGCAAGAAGTACAGTATAATAAGATTGTCGCTGTCAATGCCAGCCCAGATGTTAACAACAAATGTCCCTTGACTGTGGTGTTAAACTATTGCATGTGGGTTTACGTGGTTCAAAATGTGACTATTTTGACTGTTGAGAACACCATCATGTGTGAAATCAGCGTAGTTTGTCCTCAGAATCTAGCGATGAAAGCCAGGTTCGTCTGTGTAGTGATGTAGAAACCAGCGAGCGAAATAGACAAGAGGCAGGAAATCAACTGGGGTTAAGGCTTGCAGCTTTTCACAATGACGTGGGTGTAGCTTTTGTTCGTGCAGAACCTTGAACACACTTTGGTATCTCGCATGCATTAGGCGATCGATTCTACGTTTGCTACTTGATGGCGAATCTTCGATGTAGTCCTACTCTTCCTCCTCAAACATACCTTTTCGCTGTAAATTTTCCGGTCTCGTGCAACCATCTGTCCACAGTCGTGAACATTTGATGACCTGGATGGTGTCGGTTAGGAAAGGTCTGTTAATACAGATATTGTGCTGATCTTGCCTTACCACCTGCAGTACCATACATAAGATGCATATCTGTCATTCCTGCGCACATGTACTGTCTCTCCATTTTGCGAACCAACAGTGCAATGTCACCATATCATACACGCTAGCAGGGCTAACTCACAGCTGCATATGCAACTTTCTAATCATGTAGTATGACCTACCTTGACTTGCAGGTTGCATACCTGGCAGGCAACCAAGTGCACTGTTACAAACTTTGTCTGTTTTCTCATAAACGGTTTGCTGTTAAGGTAACATTATTTGAGCATTAACGTACTCTATGTGTGGTTATGACGACTTAATGAAATACATAAGGGTTATACACACATTGGTTAGGATACTAAGATACCACCCTCTACTGACTCAATGTAGGGTCTTGGTTAAAGAACAATTATTCCCAGAATTGCTCTTTCATCTCATGTACATTTCATTATTTTCTGGTAGAACCATTGGAAATATCGATTTTCAGAGGTGGCTACCTCCTTTACGAGTTACTGTAAAACATTGTTTGTATAATTTTTCTATCCCATTTCGCATAGGGAATCATTTCATAGTGTTTGTACCTGTAGTTCAGGATAATCCCTCCCTCTCCCCCTGTATATATACACATGTGTGTGTTATACACACAATTATGAACAATTATATATTAATAAAAAAATTATATAAAATAATAATTTATGTCTTAAAGGTACAAACAATAATTCCGTTATTTTCTAAAACTTTGTAAGAAGTCTTAAATTTCTCTAATATTATATAATAATGCTTACAAATAATGTGAATTTTTTTATAAACATTTTTTAAAACTTGTTTATGTACTTTTTAGAAGTTACTTCTTTTGATAGCATGTTAAGTAATCTAAGACCTCAATTGTAAATACCTTTTTTCGAATAAATAGCTTGTTTGCTGCATAACTCACAGCTTATAGTCATTTCTAGTCTCATGTTGATGAACATTTTCTTTTTTGTAAAAACTATCTATGTTTGGTTTTACAGATTTGATTACATAAATAACATAATCAATGTGCAGAGTTTTTATTTCGTGGTCTATGAGAAATGATTTACAAGAGGTTCTTCTGTTTACATCAGAGATAATATGTAAAGTTTTTTGGACCAAAAATATTATTTTACTATAGACTTGATCACACAATCCAATTTTTCTTCAAAATACCTCCAATTGTAATTGAATTCAATTCATTGAATGCTGTATGATGTCAAACGAATGCAATAACCACAGCCATTTTCTCTTTCAATATATTGAAGTCTGTTTTCCTTTCAAGATTTCGTTTTGAACATGACCTATATTTTCTTGAATCCAAAATTTTCAATTGCCGATCACAGATATTCTGATAATATTAATGGAAGTAATCTTATAATAGTAGAGATGTGTGCACACACTTGGCGTGTAGGGGGTCCAGGAATGCTGATGTAGGTCCCCACCTTACCTGGCTTACCAGGTTAAGGTGAAAAGTGGTGAAATTGCCCTGCCCCACAACTCAGTGAGCATCAGTTAGTGAGGGTCATGCAGTCGACAGCCTGTGGGTCCCTGGAGTCCTCTGTCGATCTGTGGTGCTTGTAAATGATGAAATTACCAATAATTTAACACACCTAGTGGTTCCACTCTTTATGCTGGCGAGGTTGTAGGCCACCTCACATGCCTTACTTACACTTGTTACTGCTGCAATATGGTGCAGTGCCCGAAGTATTTAGAAGGGTACAGCAAACAGAACACTCGTGGTTATTCAAGATGTTTTCATAATCTTGCAGTCATTCTAAGACTAGTGGTAAGTGCTTGATAAGGTCCTCCCACATCTCTGACCCCACTACTACATCATAAAAGCACCAGAGGGCAAAGTCATCTATATATCCATCGAGCACTAGGAACGCCATGGCCTGAAATGTTGCTGGCACACTTTTAAGCCTGAAAGGCAGTACCAGCTATTTTGTTTCTGTCCTCTGGATCTATTCGCACTTGTCAGTTCCCACTGCAAAGGTCCAGTGACATCATGATTTTGGCTCTGCCAGGTGTATGCAATGCATCTCTGACACTTATGTAAGGTGGTGGTGCACTCTTGGTTATTAAGTTAATCGGCCTATAATCAACACCAAATGCCACATCACATTCTTCTTTGGTGCTAATGTTATTGCACTATTCTAATGACTGTGGGTGGGTTAAATCACCCTCTCAGCAAACATTTCTTTGATTGGAACTTTTATGATTGTGCATTGGTGTGGCTGGTAACTGTGCAGAGCAGCGTGGATTGGTCGCTCATGTTCCAGTGGTATGTCATGTTCAGCTACTGTAGTGCGACATAATGGGTCGGCTGCTGTTAAAACATCTCACCGCTCATGCAATAACCTTTGCATGGTGTTACGAAACTGTGGCGGTACCACATGATCAAGGTCGTGAAATTGGATATTGTGTGTGCAACTTATGGGTCGGGGTTCGAGGTCGTACACAGTTCGTCGCTCTTTCTGGCCAAAATGGATCCTATGTGCCACTGTCTTGACAATGGTGTTCTGCTCAATGAGACAGGGAATTCCTAGTATGGCATCTTCACATAGATCAGCTCACACGAGGGACGTAAAAGTGGTCTCCACATTGCATATTTGGACAGTTAATTTTGTATTTCCCATGGTTTCCCCCATGTTCTGCCATGCAACAAGTGGAAGTACTTGTGTTGCCTTTTTGATTTTACCGACATCAACGATCCCAACACCCACAAAGTTGTAAGATGCTGTGGTGTCGACCAATGCATGGCATGTTTTATTTTTCAAAGTGACTAGAATTATGATAATATGGCGATTTCCCTTAGTAATTTTTTGTAGCAGGATCTGTTGAGGTGTCAGTGTTAAGTTTTCGACTGTGATCCAGTTCTCATACCCCGATGAGCCGTTTCCCATCGGTGTTGCTTTACTGTCTGTTGGTATGTCCTCTTTGGTATTGCACTTTGGGCAGTTGCTGTGACAGTGAAACGGTTGCCCTTAAAAATATATGTATACAAAGGAAAAGCACCCCTTGCTGGTGTGGCCTCTCTCAGTGTCCTCGCTCGGTGTGGTTGGGCCCATGGGTGAAGGTGCAGCTGCACAGTTGTGGTTAGGGTCTTTGCAGGTTGGCGGAGTTCATGATCCGGTCGCGCAGCAAACAGCTTTCAGTTGCACAGTCCCGATACCCTGCTCTCTCATGCATGTGGCATGGCATAATCTCATCCCGCTCACATCGCAGAATGTCCTGCTCCCTAGCTGTCTGATCTAGCATTGTGGCTGACCACATGAAAGCTTAAATGCTGTGATGTGAACTGCGCATTCACGAGCTCCTTTGTGCCCACTCTGACTGCAACAGTCATGTCCACTACACCAGACACACCACACCGACGGGCTTGTAGGCACGAGTGAGAGTGTTCATAATTGCAGCAGTTTTCATAATAGCATCAGTGCATTCAATCAGGGTATCTAATTGCATCAGTGTTATTAATTGCATCAGTGTTCATAATTGCATTAGGGTATTTATTCGGTGTTATTAATTGTATCAGTGTATATAATTAATATCATAATTGTCATCATGAAAGTCAGTCGACACAGCCACAGCCAGGGACAATTGACATTGTACACTTGGCAATACTGTGGCTGGTACAATGGAAACATTTAGGATTAATATCATCATTTTTATTGTGTATTTGTAAAAGGAAAAATTATGTTGTCTTAGGTTAATTTAATTCATATCACTTCCATCTCATAATAATTTTTTTTAGTGTATGTTGTTCTTCATCGTTTTGCCACTTGGCATTGGCTGCGCTCAGGTAGCAGAAGCCGGCACATGCTTCCCCCCAGTTATCTTTTCAGCACTTGAACGCATCAAGATGTGTAAGTCTCTCGCTCCACAAAGGCCCTCGGTGCCGACATCTTAAGCTCATGTCATATTCAATGCAATAGACTTCACTTCATGAACTGTATTATTAATTTTATTTGTCATATCACCAAGGGGATGACAACGTTACAGTGATTGGAGAGTTTTAACGCAATCGTGTTTCTCGTTATAAAGCCACGTGTTCGCCATTTTCGAGCTGTTAAGGCCACGTTTTGTACTAAAGTTGTGTGTGTTCATTAAGGAGTAGCAAGGAATAAATAACTCCACAAGCATCGTAAGTGTTTCATTTGTAATTTAATTAAGGCGTGCGAGGCAGCCTACAGCCTCGAAATCGTATGTGATGGAGTGTTAACCAGAGTCCCTTAGGCTGTCGACCGAAACGACCCTCATTTCATCAGCTCACCTCAGAGCTGTGGCACCGGGCACATATTTCCTATATTATCAGCTCTGGTAATACCACACATCAAGTTGGTTTCCCAACTAGGGACGAGTATTTCTCCGAGCCATTGCTTGACCACGTCAGCTGCCATGACTGAAGAGAGCTAGAGCTAGTCTATTATCCTGTCGCATTGTGGCTGCTACAACGTCAAGCAATTCGGTTTCCCTCATTTGCAGGTGAAAATATCTTATCAAATTAATTTTTCTGGTTGTGAAAGATGTCAAAGTTCCCCCAGGGTTTTGCATCTCAAGAACAGTGTGGCTTTGAGCTCGCATTGAGGAATAAATATTGGCAAAGGAACACTGAAACCCATTCCATATCTTGCTCAACTGCATACTATAACTGTTAACAGTGTGCCACCATACACGTGCATCACCCATAAGTTGGGCCCCTACAAAAATTTGGCCACTATTGTCCACACACTCCATACCTGGTTAAACATTCAGTGCAGTCTCTCAGGAATACCTGCAGGTCCTCAGTGGTCAGCTCAGAAAAAGTAGGCAGTTACTGAAAGCACGCTGGAGTGTTGCCCATCTCCACTTCTGTGGTCTGTGCAGCTGATGTTGGTGGTGCAGTCGTGGTGGTTGAGTGCAGCTTCAGCCACACAAAGTCAGTTTGTGTTGGTAGTGCAGGTTGAACCAAACAATGTGCTGCAGTTGGTGGTAGGCCTGTGGAATGTGCTAACAGGCTGCTGTATTAACTGGCATGTCCATGCACATGGTTGGTGGGCATGGCACTTTCAGCTGTGGTGTCAGGGTGCACTTATTATATCGAAACTTGCCAGCTAATACATTTAACATGTCCTGCATTATCATGCACTTTTAATGAGTGATTCTGCCACAGTACTTACATGACACTGTTTCTGAATTACCATGTTTGCACAGGTCCCGGTTACATGGCGAGGTGACAGCATTTCTCCAGTGATAAAGTTCATGGATGCACGTGTCACATCTAATAAAGTTTGCATACAATTTGCACACAAAATGTTTCCATTTTGGTTAGCTGTTGTGTGTTCACTTCCGGTAAGGCACTCGGCATGGTAAACTTTGGTGTAGTTTACTCACAGGATTATCCCATCTCTGATGCCTGCACATGTGAATTTTATTTTACACAGTCGATTTTGAAAATTTTCAAATTGTGTCCAAAAAAGTTGTGTTTTCGGAGGGGGGTACACTTGCATGAATGAAGTGTTGTGACAGGGGCGATGTTGCCATGGACCACTTGCGGTCTGGTACAGTCCATGCACAATTGCACTCACTTTCTGCCAGAGGTGCAACTCCATGCCCACCCGACATGTTTGTGGTTGTCCTGGTGTATGTCGTCTTCGAGACGCCTCGCATTTTCTGGTTCACGACAGGGGAACCTTGTGTCCTGGAATGGGTTGTACACAAGCAAGGGATCATATGCACTTCAAGCATAATGTTAGGTTTTTGCAATTACTGTTGCACCAGTTCATATTGCATCTCCCGGGGTCTAGCTCAGCCATGTGATTCGGCACTCGGGCTGTCATTATCACCACTGTTGTCACCATGGTTGTTGACTCGCCTCCCTTCTTGCGTGTGTGAGGAGAGGATACCATTATGACTGGGGGTGGTAGTGACCATGTTTGAATGGACCTGGGTTATGTTCCGACATGTTACCCACCCACACTGGAATGTGTGAGGGGGTAGAAACTGCATGTCTGGCTTGACCTGTGTCCACAATGTCTGCGCTCGGGAATACTCCTTTGTCCAGCACTGTCCCAAATTTCCATGATGTCCGAAACATGAAATTTGTTTTTGAAAGGTCCAAAATTGATTTTGTTAAATATTACTGAAGGCGTTTAACATGTGTCTTTTGGCAGAGTAGTTTACACCACAAATGGACCCTACATCCATAAATTACCCTTTACTGTCGCATGATATAAACAAAAAAGTATGTTGCAGTGAAGAAAAAGGTTACTCCCAAAACATGACAAACACACATAGGCACTGTTTATACCTAAGTTGGGGATTGTGATTTTACTGGCATAAAATGATAAACAAAGTACGCTAAAATGCCATGAGATGTAGTTAAATGACATAGTACACTGAAATGTCCTGGGACGTGCAAAAAGGGAACAATGTACACAGGGACATCGGGGATGTAACAATGACGCACTGTTCTGGTTCGCCGCACTTGTAATCACATATTCTGCCACCTGTTTTGTTGATTTCCACCACAATTTGGAAATCCATGTGATGTGTAGGGGGTTCCCAGGATGCTGATGTGGGTCCCCACCTTACCCAGCGTATCAGGTTAATGTGAAAACTTGTAAAATTTCCCAGCATCATAACTCAGTGAGCATGGATTAGTAAGGGTTCATGTGGACGATGGTCCGTGGGTCCCTGGAGTCCTCTGTCGATCTGTGGTGCTTGAAAATAATGGATTTACCAATAATTGAACATACATACTGGTTTCACTCATTATGCTGGTAAGGTTATAGGCCACCTCGCATGCCTTACTTACTCTTGTTGCTGCTGCAATAGGTTGTAGTGCTCGAAGTACACAGGAGGGTAAAGCAATTGAAACACTCGTCGTTACTCAAGATGTTTTCTTACGCTTGTGGCACATATGCACAAATGCTAATATGTCAAACTTATGCGGACCCGGCCCTCTGGTCTTGGTGACCAATGCTATAAAACTTCCCTAAGCAATGAAAATTGATGAAGTATGCATGGCACTTTAAATCCTGGTTAAAACTGCAGGGAAGCAGACAGTCTTCTGCTCGGCACTAAACAAACTAGATTTTCTGGTTAACTACATTACTATGGAGAATGAAAGTGATTGTAGCAAAAGTTGAAGGTATCGAGGGTGTCCACACGGAGCGAAAATCCCATGCTACGGACCGGCCCGAGTGCTGAAATCAGGCTATAATCAAGCATTGACATCCGCAAATGGTGGCCGAAGCTGGCTCAAAAATTTGGGTGAAAAATAACATGAACCCTCTCAATGCTAATTAAAATGCTACACAGTACAATTTCATGGAGAATAACATACTAGTGACATCACCGTGTTTAATTAAGTGTCAATTACATCTGGGACTGTGATGTAATGGTAGATGTCTCAACCCTAGGAAAATAAATAAAAACTCTAAGGCTATGATAGACAGTCTGCTGCATAGAAAATACATAATAACACTTTTACACACTAATCATGATTAAAATAATAAAAATTAATGGAATAATGGTTATCGAAAGTGTATAACCGTTTCTGTTATGTTTCGCCGATGGGTGAGTCCAAGTGTTCCGGCTTGAGTGGGCTAGACGAGTCCATCCCTGAAAAGGGGTGTGGGTAACCATGCTCAATTGAGGTTTTGTAAAAGAAATTAGATTGACTTTATTACTATGGTGTTTGTTAGGCTTTTGCTTGCTTCGGGATTCTATTCCCCACTGTTTACATGCACTTGGGGTCACATAGCACTGATTTCTCAGCCAGAAGGTCGGTCGACATCACATATTGGGGGAGGATGCTGTTTTCGCGGCACGAGCTACACCGATGTTCCCTCCAATTGATGATGTGCCTGATGGCTGTGGCTTTCAGGGGGACACCGCGATGAACTGCTTGTTATTTTCCCCTAAGAGTTACATCTTGAGGTAAATAAAGCAGGATGGTCATTAGAGTCATGTAGTACATGTCGACGAGGTGGGTGTGTCCAAATTCTCGCCGGCCCATACTGACGTACTCGCAGCCGATTGTTCACTTCGGCCTGGTGTCGGCTAGGTGGTGTAAGTGACTGTGGAGGTACAAGTGGTCACGAGAGCACACGTGGATGCGTAGTTCATATCGCATTACATTGTAACAAATAAGGATGCATATTTTTAAAAAAAGTACAATAATATGAAAAAAAAAAATGATGTTTAATAAATTATTTTTGTGCTCTGCATGGGTCGCAGACACTTCTATAATTTTATTTCCGGTATTTTTTTTAACTGGTTACATTAAAACGTTTGTTTAAATATTTAAGGTGTATAATTGGAATATTATTGAATGCGATTCATTGAAAGGCAAATGAAGCGATTTTTTAGTTCAATTGTTAAAACATCTTTTACATTACCAACACTAATTTGAAGATTTTGAGTATGGCGAAAAACAACATTTTAAAACTGTTTTAACTAAAATTGTTTTACTTAAATACCTGCGAAACAACCACAGTGACCTCAAAATAATTTTGATGGCATAAATTTATGGCAAAAACAGTTAAGATCAGGAATGCATAACTTAAAAATACTGCTTACCTCAAACAGTGGATGTTGTTGTTCGGTGATAATTTATTCACTTTCGGGAAGTGGCAGCGCCAGTTCCGATTCGGAAGAGGAAAATTCGTCGTCAGATGAATCACTCGAGCCACTGGAGTCACGGCCTAGGCATATCACAAAACTGTCTATTGCGTGTTCCACACCGCAGTCCTTTTGCCAGTAGTCTGCTTCTATATTTTAGACATGCAAACAGTATCCTTGCCAGTCTTCTTCAGCGATGGAAGATATTGCTTCCATCGTGATTTCCATTAGCTTTGTTAACGACAAACTAGCACATAATGTTCTTTTCCCACACTAGTCTCTTTGTTTTAGACCACACTAGTTCAATGGGATTAAGTTCGCACATATAAGGAGGAAGTCTAAGAGCATCGTGTCAGTGCAGTTTTAAAAGTTGGTCAATGCGAAATACTTTTTCAGGTTTCCTGTTCTGCGCAATTAAGTCAAAAAAGCTCTGTTTTTGGCATTTAATGAGTAAAGGGAATATTTTTATTGTTCAACCATGACTCCATTTCCTTTTTCACTGCATACTTCGATGGGGGTTTATTTTCTTGCACTGAGTGGTAAGGCACATTGTCCATAATAACAACAGACTTTTCTGGTAGGTTTGGCAATAACTGATTATGCATCCACTTTTCAATGTTCGCAGAATTCATCTGCCCATGGTAATCCCCCATAGCTCTGCCTGCTGGAAAAATTAGCAGTGCATTTTCAATTAATCCAGTTTTAGCACCTACATGAACAACAATTAAATGGTTCGAAGAACTGCTTTTGGTTAACACACCATGTTCAGTATCACTTTGCCAACAATTGTTAAATGTGATGTTGCTATCAACCCAGGTTTCATCAATGTAAATTATGAGGCGTCCCTCCATTCTGTAGTGGAGAGTTGATTTTAAGTATTTACAACGCCAGTGGACAATGTGTGGTCTTTCCACTAATAGTTTCCGAGAACTGTTACACCGTTTCAATTTAAACCCCATTCATTTCAGTATCCGCCTGAGCGTGTGAACATCCCATGGAAAATCACTTTTTTCTCTCAAAGCAACGAGAAGTTTAGGACATGTTGGTACTTGTTTCTGTACTAAGTAAATATCATGAATGATGTATCTGATTACTTTCCTATCAAATGAGTCACAGCGCACATTTCTTTCATGCGGACACTTTCAGTGTTTGCCTGGTGTTGACAGCGAACTGTTACAAGCATCGGCACCTTCTTTGCGAATTCTGGAAACACTTCTCATAGAAGTTCCAGTGTATTCTGATGCACGCAGATTGTATTGAGATAATGAATGCTTTATTTGACCATCAGTAGCTTTTTCGTCACATTTATTTATCACATGTCTGATCACCTCCCTCGCTTCGCTGTGTATAGTTTTCCCTTTCTTCCTTGACTGCGCCTTAATATACCGTCCTGATACGCACACAACCGACACTAACTCGTGACTGACTTTCAGAGAGTGGTTTCTCTTGGGATGACTAGTAGCGAGGTTGATCCGTTATTCTGACAGCGGTCTTTAAACATCGGAAGGGGGCAAGGGAGGGTTTGTGGCCCCGACCACCACCTCGCCACGTAGCCTTGCCTTCTCGTCAGCTCCCTATTGTAGCATGGCAGATGCCCACTGCACTATGAATCAAAGTGTTGTTTTGTGAATAAAGAAATATTAGGCCATTTGCGAGTATTAAAATAATAAAATGAATTAATTCTAATAAACTATAATCCAATTACAAATTCGTACTTTGCTCATATGGGTCCATATTCAGAAACTAATCATTGAATTACGTCTAAAGTTTCACAATTCATGGTTTAACTAGTACATGTCTGGCTGACTAACATTAAGTATTCAGAAATAACTTTCCAAATTCTTTATGCCATGTTATACCCGTGATTAACTAGTCATAGTTTAAGCTCCGGAAAAGACTTGGCAAAATGTCAAAACTATCGGTTGGCATTGCAATTAGTTTGGCGTCGTTCTTGTACTCCGATTTATTTGGTATGATATGCGTAAATATAATCTTTATGGTATAAGGTTTCGTATTATTTGTTTAATTATTGAAGGGAAGTGTGAACAAAGTAACAAGATTGGAGAACAGCTGCGTAAAATAATATCTTTTGATTGAATTCAATAACGAAAATTGGTAACAGATAATAAACTCGCACAGCACTATATTATAGGGACTTAATATGCAAATTAGCAAAATCGGATAACTCTTACAGCTCACATCCAAGAAATAATTTGATTTAGAAAGATTTTTTATTAATTTCACAAGAATTCAATATACTTTAACGAGAAACAAATTTATAAATAGCAAGTAATTTACAGGTACGTCGGTAGATAATGCTTGGTTAATATAAGTATGTATTAGTGAACATTAAAAACCGTTTACTACATATAAACAAAACGTTTACCACAATGACATTATTAAAGAATAGTTCAAAAGTGTGCAGTATCTTGTTTTGCATTCCAGTATTTATTACGGAAATGTTGTCGTTAATAATGACGTTTAATCGTATTAATTCCTACCCGTGCTTCCGAAAGAACACAAAATTTGTAAGAGTTGCACTTACAAAATATATTTATTAAATATTTAGTTTTGTTTCTGGATTCGGCATAGGCAAGAATTAATAATCAAGTTGATATTTCATTAAATAAATCACAGGTATTATTGTCATTTAGTGGGGAGTTTTATTTACTCAACCATTTCAATACAGTGGAGTCTCGGTTAACCATCACCCTTTTAACCGTGAGTTTCTGTTAACCATCAGTAAACTGACATGACAAGTAAAATAATAAAATTGGATACAAAAAACCAACTTAATTAACTCAAAATTAAATAACTTTTTTCTGGCTTCATATTAGATCAAATTATGCACATTATTGAGTTGCACAATACGTATACTGTACTGTAATACATACTTTTGTCAATGAATACAAAAAAAAATACATTCTGTGCGGTGCGGAATGCGAAAGACTCACATTTGTTGTTTATGTACAACCTACATATGTACTTCGTAGAACCGTTCCGTCTTCCTCACCAACCTACCTGAATTCCTAGACACTCCTCTGCCCTCTTATTCCTACAGTCAGTTCAGTAGCGGTAGTCACATAGTCAGCAAGTCATTGTCCTCAGTTTGTTGTCAAAGTGTATTGTGTTAAAAAATATCTGAGAAACGAAAACATGTTGTATTGGGAATTTCTAAAAACCTTGAAATTATAAAACGACTGTGTAAAGGAGAAAGCGCGACGAGTATCGCTCCGCTATATGGAATCGGGCAGACGACAGTCGATAATAGTAAGAAAGATGCAGATAAAAACGAAAGTTGTTGAGGAACTTGTATTAAGTGCAACACAGGAGGGAGAATGTTTAAGTGAAGAAGAAGAGGATTATACACTCAAGGATTGCCCAAAAATAATTAGCCACAGTGATACTGAAAACATGTTTTCCAAGTGCATTGAATGGTACGAGCAACAAGAAGAGGCAGACGCTACACAGATATTACTCCTACGTAAGGTACGCAACACGACAGCAACAAAAACAGTAGAGTATTACAACTAAGGAAAATGACAGACTTTTTTAGGTAGGATTATACTACTGAACATATACATAAAAGCACTGTATTCAATTTTGTTAGTTTATCAACACAATAAACAGAAGTCTACAGTATTTAATATCAAATACATACTATGCTGTACATACTTCTATTGATTGCTACCTGTTAAAAATATATTGCTAAATATCGTATACAATATTATCGCTAGTATCTTGCTGTATTTTTATGCAGGGGGTGGGGGCATTTCTATTATCCGTCTAGGTGACGGTCCCAAGACTGGCGGATAATGGAGATTCCACTGTATCTAAAACCTGTATCCGCCATGTCTAATACATTTTTAGTCAGGCAATTAACAACCTCCCTACCAGGGAGGTGAAACTGGTATAGGTCATCCAGGTCGCTTTGACGTGACTCGTACTGTGCGGAGGGGTATGATAGTGGTGATTGAGTAGATTTTGAGGATGAAAACTTAATGTCACACCCTAGTGAGACCCTTCAGAAATTCAAAACATTAATAAATTGAGCTAATGGGCACCAACTCCTCTACCAGGCTATCTCGGACGAAAACGAGCTCTCTCAAACAGGGCATGTAGCCAACGACAATGTGTCGGTACCACCCCACTACAGAGCCACAATAATTACAAGTCCTCGTCGTGGTTGTTCGAAGCTGATAGAGTCACCCATTCTACGCTCCTGTGAGGTGTACACAATTAAAACATTTTCAAGAATAACGGCATATTTACCTGGAGTGGGCCAGGTCCCGAAACTCTTACTAGAAGTAGAAGTTTCCATAAATAAAACATATTCGCACAGTCCACCTTTTATATGAAAATCTTCCATTGCACTACACTTGACATTACAGAGTGAAAATAAACTAATATTAGCAGGCATGATGCTTACAGCCCACCAGTAGCCTATGCAAAACAAGATCCATGAAGGCAAGAAGAATTAGTTTTGCACTTAACTCTCCAGAGCGCGACAAGTTGGCAGACATGGTGCAAAAATCTCGGGAAAAGGGATAAGAACACAATTCTGGTAAAAAAGCTATTTGAAACTAAATGGTTGATTAACAAAAGTTGCAGTCCCCCGAGCACACAACACATGTCCAACACCTATGCCTGCTATCACCAGACTAAATTGGCTTGGCGAGGCAGTGGTCAAGTTGGCAGGTGTCTCCCGTGTTAACACATAGGTAAACATAATACCAGTTACCTAAATATAAACCCTACTCAACACATGTGAAAAATTACATTCAACCCTTCCTTAAATTAAATATTCATGAGTGCTGAATTCTTTTGCTTGATAAACTGCCTTTCTGAGTTTTTTCAGCAAACTTTGGTTTACATGTTAAAATGGAAATAAACAAAGTGAATGCAGAAAATCACAGCAAAGACACTTACATTATATTACATATGTTTTACACTACAAAATACCCTTTAATAAAACATTTTAGCATAAGATAAATTAATTTGGTAGATTATATTTTCCCAGGTTTGGGGCAAAAAAGGCTGGAACTGCTGGGGCAGTTTTGTCATATTTTATTAACAGTTGTAAAATATTCTTATATAAAGATACAAACATGTAAACACATTGAAACTGGACATTATAAATTATTCTACTACTTCTGCATTGTGCTAATTTAATGTATAAACTAATTTTTTTAAGGTACATGGCATTTTGGTGCAATTATGTCTCATGTGTCTCTACGAACTATATTGAGATAACATTTCCCCTTGTGTACTAATTTATGGGGACCATGATGCACTGATTATTTACTTAGAAAGCTTTGGCACTATTAAATAACCTCTTGTGGGTTTTAAAAATATTGTTTTGATTGAGGTAGTTCCTCCATAGAAAGTTCTGCATATAGGTCACAGGGCGCGTTCACCTCATGAATGAAAATAAGTATGCTTGAGCACACTCACTGCGTGTTCCTCCCTTTGCGCCCTGATGCGTTGATACGGCATGACATGGTCGGAAGTCCGCTGGCAGAATTGGGCTATTTCAAAAGGCCCCTCCCGGGAGACTGTTTTTACGATGTGCCCAGGCCCTTGGTGTCTGAAGTGCCTCAGGTGTCGCTGAAGCAGCAGATTTTCGAGCGCCGCACTGGGCCACTTTTCCCCCGATATCTGAGCCCAATTGGCTGACAACAAATTTTTCGGTTACCCCAAATTTTTTCGGTTAGCAGGGGAAGAATTCAGAGTCTAGCACTTTCACTATGTTTTTGATACATGAACTTGAAAGGGGAACCCTTTGATGTGAACCACGCGTCCACAAGCTCCTTGTGCCCACTCTGACTGCCGCAGTCACATCAAATGCACCAGCTGCACCGGGCAGCACCAACCACATCAGGCCAAGAGTGCGTAGTGCAGGTTGACAAGAACGGAACTTGCACCTTCTTGCCAACAGGTACTACAAGACTCAAGAGACCATCCTACATTATTTATTACAAGAGGTAACCCTTTAAATAAATTATTAGGTGATCCAAAAAAGGTGTTTACCCCAAAGCCATAGCCGTTGGGCACACGGGCCATTGGTCATTACGCCGTAGCAGCTCGCTCCTCGACATACGACGTAATTTACCACCAGGTGAGGTCAACTGGCCTATAGGTCGAAGCTAAAGTGCTAAGTGTCCCAAAGTGTCACCAATAGTGAGCAGCATTTTTCTTAACACATCAAACAACATCTTCTCATTGACAGCTACAGTCAGGGTGTGTTTTATTGTATTAATAGCAATCGAGCATGGCAACACACGCCCCTTTGCCCAGGTGGTTTCGTCCATCCCTTCAGGAGATAGCCACCTGGCAACACTGTGGCCAGTGAAATACAAACACGTCACAGGAAATTAAATACAGACACTTTTCACGAGAAACCATAGTAGTGTATGTAATGTTTATTTATAAAAGGGTAATTATGTTTTCATAAAGGGAGATTACCTATAAATGCCTCCATCATAGTAACATTAATTTAGTGTGGTGTCACTCCCCGTAAACTTCACAACAACAATAACATTCATTTGTAAATCAATGGGGGTGTCACCAATGTGATTCATTTAATTTATACAATTTTCTTCACCATTGCAATCATGTTACATGATGCTTATGTTGTGTTTTACAATTCAGCATTTGACGTCGGTTCTCGTCCCTTGTGACGGAAGCCGAATGCCACTCGTTTAGTTTGTTTCTGCACTCGAGCCAGACTGGCAGCGTTGGTCGCCTGCTCCGTGAGCTCCCTCGGTATCATAATTTAGGCTGATATCACTTCAATGCAATAGCCTCTTAATTAACTGGAACATTTGATTTCGTTATTTTCTGTACTGAGGGGAGAACCACCTGCAATCTCACCAGGGAGCTTAAAGCTACCGCATATCCACATAACACCACTCTTATTTTCACGCTAAGGTCACTGGGAGGCCGTAAGTTCTCGGTTCATTTCCTTTCATTATTCACATGTAATCATCAATCAAAGTGAGTAAACAGCTTTACAAAGTTCAATGAGTGTTGATTCGTTGTCCTCCGGGACACATAGGATGCTACAACCTTTGTAGTACCTCCCACAATTTTTCTAATATATTTTAGGCATACGAGATGGCTTACAGTCTCGTCATAATGTGTCAGTAGTGTAATATGAAGTGCGTGACATCATCTGCAAACTGACGGAAGTACCCAGGGCCCCCTAGGCCGTTGACCGAACGACCCACATCACTAACTCTCTGCTGAGCAATGGCGCCGGGCAATTCTATACTCAACCAGCCCTAGGTAACCTCGACCACGTCATACATGTATTTCCGAACTAGGGGCCAAAGTTTTACCAAGCCATTCTTTTCCTACATAAAATATGGCTTTCCCAACTAAGAGGAGAAGGAAGAACAAAACATGAGTACAAGTGCGGCGAAATCACAAATTCACAAAACGTAATCACTGTCAAATTAAAGTGAATGTTCCCGCGCTCACGCATTACGTGTCTTGTTCAATGTGCTATATGCCCCTATTGAGCAGAGGAGAACACTCGAAAGTATTTGGCCAGCTAAGAAACAGTGGGAAAAATCATGTTTCCTCGCCAAGTCGTTTTCACGCAAGTAACAATAAACTAAAAGAATGTGGACAACATAAATTTTACAGTGCACCATGTGTATGTCTTATGAAACACGTAAAACATTAATAAGCAAAAGTCTTATATTCAGTGTTCAATTTTGTTCGTTGTCGGCACGACACGTACATTTTATGTGTTCTAAGGGCTTTGTAATCGTAATATGTACATTTGAGTAACAAGGAAATTCGTTGGAAGCAATCAGCATCAAAATTCATATAATAATTGTGTCAATAAGTGATCACGTTGTAATATCATGAAGAATGAAAAAAATGCTATCAGTATTTATATCAACACGAAACATTTTAACATAGTATATTCAGTCAGTTATCACCACAAAAAAAATAACAGGCAAGAAGGGAAAAGTGTTCAGAAACCCTTAGCTACAAATTTAATTCAAACAAAAATTGTAGGACCAAAAAGTGTAAACTCAGTATCGTGCCATATCGCCAATTTTGCGCACAAAACAAAGGAGGCATTCTCCAGTGCTGCCATTGCTGGGCGAGAAGCGAGCACCACCCCCACATATATTCCTAAGCAGGGGGGTCGTAGTGATGCACCGCTCGGGCGTGCGCGAGTGTAGTAGCCATCCCCTCCCCCTAGAGTTAATGGGATACTCCCCCCCTCCATGCGTGGGCATGTAGCAAGTCGGGCTGGCAACCACGACATAAACAACAAGTCTCCATGACAACCGCACCAAGCCACATGGCCGAACCAGTGCTGGGTGCTTACAAATTGAATTGGTGCATTAGTAACAGAAAAGTACAAACTTTGTGAATAACTCCATGTTTACCTGGAATGGGACAGGCTCTGAAATACTTACAAGAAGTGGAAGTTTCCATAAATAAAACACGACCGCACATTTCATATTTTATATAAAAACCTTTAATTACACTGCACTCGACATTATAAAGTGAAAATTAACTAAGATAAGCGGGCCTGATGCTTACAGCCCACCAGTAGCCTATGCAGAACACGAGCCATGAAGGCGAGAAGAATTAATTTTGCACTTAACTCGCCAGGGCGTGACAAGTTGGCAGAGATGGTGCGGAAAACTCGGGAGCAGGGATAAGAATGTGGTTCTGGTTTAATTGAAGCTATTTCAAACTCCATTGTTGATTAACAAAAGTTGCAGTCCTCCGAGCATGCAACACACATACAACACCTACACCTGCTATCACTAGACTAAATTTGCACTGTGAGGCAGCAGTAAAGTTGGCCGCTCTCTCCTCCGTAAACATAAAAGGTAAAGTTAATACTTATGATCTAAATATAAACCCTAGCACAAGACTTGTGAGAAAATACATTAAACACTTCCTAATTAAAATATTCATAATTGCTAACTCGTGCTTGTTAGACTGTATGTATGAGTCTTTTCAGCAAATTTTGGTTTACATGTTTAAATGTAAAAAAAAACATTGTGAATGCAGAGAACCACAGCAAACACATTAAAATTATATTACATGTTTTACACTACGAAATACGCTTTAATTAAACATTTTAGCATAAGTTAAATAAATTTGGTAAATTATATTTTCCCAGGTTTGGGGCGAAATTGGCCGAACTGCTGGGGCTGTTTTGTGATGTTTTGTTAATTGGAAAATATCCTTGCATAAAGATACAAATATATAAATTGAAAATTATAAATTACTCTGCTAATTCTTTAATGTGCTAATTTAATATTTAAGCCAATTAAAAAAAAAGAAGTGGAATTTTGGTGCAGATAATTTTCACGTGTGTCTGCAAACTATATTGAGGTAACATTTCCCCTTGTGTAATAATTTTCGGGGAAAACAAAGCACTAATTGTATACTGCTGTGGCACTATTAAATTACCTCTTGTGGTTTTTAATACAAATGTTTTGATTTCAGTAGTTCGACCGTAGTCAGTTGTGCAGGTGGGTCACAGTGCCCGTTTTACTCTTGAACGAAAAGTATTTCTGGATACTTTCTCTGTGTGTTCCTTCCTCGTGCGCTCTGATGCACTGGTGCAGCGTGACACGGTCGGGAGTCCACTGGCAGAAGTCGACCACATCAGAATATTTTTGGTGGTAGTAGTTACAGTAAGCTCCATATCGAGAATAGTTGCGCTAGTAGCAAGCAAATTCGGCAATTTTGTCGTTAATTTTTGTGAACCTAGTATAAGTTCGTTGAAGTTATGTATGCACTTGGCTAAGATTTTGGTCTTGGGTACTGAATAATTTCAATGCTCCTTAATTGTGGGGGAGGAAATGTGACATCTTAATGTATTATGGGGTTCCCAAGGGCCCTAAAATTGCAGTGTTCTTGTGACGTTTTTTATTTTCTAAAATATATGTATAAACTAATCATGTGTTTTATGGACAGACGTCGTGCCACAGTGCTCTTCCCAGCTTAATGCATCAGTAATTCGGCCGACTTCTCTCAAACCAACTGGTTATGTGTAATTAATACTGTTGAGTTAACACCACGACTAGTTATGTACCGATTTTCAGAGGTAAGACGGGACGACTATGGAAATAAAATACATATTGGTGCGCTGTGCTTGCCAAGGAAGACTTCCATTTATGGTCTTCGGAGTAAGAAAACGGGAATGTCGATCCTCTTCATTGTGCTGCTACTAGTGTGTACGATTGTAACATGGCCTGCCATTACCTAACTTGTAATGTTTTTTTATACTCTGAAAATTTTGAGAACACTACACTAATTGTATTGCCATATGAAATATTATCGTTGGTTAAACCCATTTTGAATTTGGCGAATTATCCCTATGAAGAGTTAGGGGCTCATCTGATGGTACTATTTATAACTAAAGCATGGTCGCATTATTAAATGCCATATACAAACTAAGATTCAAGATAGAGAAGAGGGCAATGCAAATCAAGGAAATTCTACATAAAAAATACAAAACAAATAAAGGAAATCATTAAATGAGTAATAAAAAGGCCACAAAATTCTATAAATGGCCCTAGACTGTGATTGCATTCAAAATCAGTGCAACTTTGGTTCCCAGAGTGCGAGCAATAGCGCGTGTGTGATGGTTTAGCGGATGTTTTTGGGAGNGGGGGGGTGTACTGATTTACCTCCTTCATATTTTTTTTAACCAAATTCGTACGAGATGATTTATGCAATGATCCAGGAAAACCGCATGAAGCAGTTGAATTGTTGTAGTTATATGTGCTTACTATTGCTCGTACTTTAGGAAGTCAAGTGGCAGAGATTTTGCATTGATTATTTATTTTGCAGCTGTGATAATGTTATGGAGATGGATGGAAAGGGCAAGGTTGGTATGGAAAAACGACTTTATGCAATAGTAAACTTTTTTAAGCAATTGATGTTATTGAACTTGCCTATGTTTGTGGCGGTGTGAAGTATCCCTTTGGTGAGGAAAAGTAAGTTGTGCATATTTTGACATAATTCCGAAAACTGACAACAAAACATTTTCTGATAGGTAACCCATGAAATGAGGTGCTGCCATAGTGTAGAAAGCTGTGACGTATATTAGTGGCTCACATTATCTCACTTTCATTACATATTTCATGCTCCATTCGTAAATTACAAATTTTCTTATAGTAGTTAATAAATTACCAATAGCAAATGCAGCAACATTCCTCTCACTATGTACTGCACAACCCTGTAATGAAAACTACCTGACCACAAAGTTTGCATGCTAACGGTAACAGTGGATGCAGCATACTGTTTTACTTTCTTTCACTGTGCTGAGTCATAAGGGCCAAGGGCAGCAACATGGCGATATGCATAGTGAATGAAAGGTAACTGCTTATATTCCCCTAATTAGTTTTTATCCGAACCATGCAATGAATACTTACATAAAGATGTTATTCAAACATAGTAAGCCCATGTACACTGTAAGATAATACTTAATATATAGCCTAAATTAAACCCACTCTATTGCAGTTTATGTATACAAGAAAGTATGTTACCCCTACTTGGGAAGTTTAGATTTTTTTTGTGCACTAAAACTTAAAATCATATCACATGACAACACATTTACAACACAGAAGCCCTAGTTAAATCTTTCTTTAAAATGAGCCCCTGCTCTATCTTTGAAGAACTGACTGAAGATGGTTTTCTGCTACCTTATTATCGTCACTTGTAGTCATCATACACTTTGATGTCACGTGTTTGGTCTTCTTAGATGATTCCAATTGTTGTGTACATCAGTGGATTTCGTATTTTCACCTCTCTCTTCACCAAATCCTATTTTTGACATGTTTTATGTTTCTGGTTAAATATATGCTTATTATGTTTACATTGAGATTTGATGGACGTCTCATTGAAACTGATATTTTCTTCACTTATGAAAAATATTCCTACTGTTAAAGCGTTGTTAATAATTACAAAGCAGTAGTGTGAAAATTGATTGTCTTAATTGAGCGAGGATTATTATTACAGATTATGTGGATGAAAATTGATTTTAATGGTAATATCATTCCATACTTTTACTTTTCACGCACATTACACCAGTAAATGCTAAAGGAAATATAGTTTCTGAGCAGACTATAGCAAAGTTTGAAGGTCCATGTAAATTTAGTGCAAGTGCAAACAGTTAAAGCAAATCTGACAAACTATTACTGTACAAGTTAAATTAAGGTAAATATCAACATAAATTATTATCACAGAAGATAATGAATGTTGGTGCCTAGTATTCATGCAAATTTGCTGACTGTGGAATTAAAACATCACTTTCATGTTAGATACTGAAGTGTCAAAGTACAGCGTGTATATTTAAACATAAATAGTTGAATGGAAGAAGAGTTTTCTATGCAGTAACACACCGAAACTATGGAAGGCTTCCGAATAGTTATGGTGACGTGCCTTGCAACGGCACTGAGACATTTATTTCTCTTTTCTCTCCGCCCCTCGTCATATCTGTCGAACTCCATCACAAAAACCTATATTTTTTGTACTCTGTGCATCTTGAAATGGTCCAATGTTGTGTATCATTGTTTAAATAATTACATCAAATGTTTTTTTCCCTTTACTTTCATTGGACTGAAATTCCAGTATGAAATGAGATGAATAATTACTATGATTGATGTATTATTGTATTGAATACATTCTGGTGTTATTTGAAATATTTCTGTGATTATTTTCAATGGGGCTTTGTGGATTGTAAGAATTGGTAAAATTGTATATCAGTGTTTATGTAATAATTTTAATTTATCAACTTGTTTATAGAACAAATGTAATTCACATCTGTGTAATTAAAGCTTTTCAATAGATTACCATCCAGCATTAAACAACTAATGCCTGTTGGCTGGGCTATGTTGGGTTAATGGAAGTTTTGAGGGTCGATAAAAACCTCTGATAGGTGGGTTTGAAGTTGGATACCCAACTAGGCGCCAGACACTGTCAGCAGGCGGTGTCAATGACTGCTGCTGATGGTCATGATCTCAGGGAACGGCGGGCCGTTCGCCCGGATGTATGCAATCCCTCGGTGAATTGTTGGATGAGTCTCTCTGGACACGAGAACCAGGTGCTCCTTATGCCTGATAATTAAGTAGGGATGAAATGGGTATATTCAGGCTGACCTACACACATTTAACTGATAAAAGGCTCGGTGTTAAGAATGCTGAGTAGTTAGATGAATTACGTGAAGTAAAGGTGTAAGCGGGTTGTAGGGGGCCCCGAACCCGAAACGCCCAAAGGCATTGCTTGAAAAAAAATTAACCAAGTCTGAAAGCTGGTGTATAATTACTTTTGAACAAAACACTTTAAATCACTCTACGGTTAAAACTTTACACTGGTTATGGACTGAGGCCCGCCAGATGGGCTAAACTAAAAAAGGCTCGAATGGCCACTGTGTATTTACTTGTGACTTATGCTTCCTTAGGCGATGCAAGTTCTGGGAAAGAAGGTGTAACGACTCTGGGTGAAGATAAAATAAAAAGGGTTCCTAGAAGTTACATTACTATTGCAGATTACATAAAAGCTGTAATCCAAGGTGCCTGGGCTAGTGAGATGTGTTTTAGCCCATCTCACCGGAGTGTGCGCGCGATGCAACCGACCCCTTGAGATTTTAAACTGCGACTGAATCTGGCCAGTTCGCGATGAGCGAACTACGGCGGCATGCTGCTCACCCTGCACTATGTTCTGCCTGCTAGAATCTTGGAACAATTGAAACAAACATAAACCCTTGCATGAATATAAACAAAATAAACACACAACATTCCCTAGTACAAAACAAATACAAATTAAATGTGGATGGCATGAAATGAGGGTGAAACAACTGAGACATATAAAACATGTAAATTTGAAAATAAACATAATTAAACCCTGAAATGCTTGTAGGGGTGTCCTTTAACCTCCACACTCTTGGTATGCATTTCTTTCCTTTTGATTAATTAAAATTGTATTGCCCTACAATTTTCTTGCTCGTGGTCCATCATATCGTACCATCTCCGTCCTGGGGGGTGGTGGGGTGGTATGGGATTGTGCTGCCCTGCCCTTCATGTTTCGACACTCGTACTACACTTGTGTCGGCACTCGGGGTGCACTGTTGATACACTGGTGCTGTTTTATGTGGTGGATGTGCGGTGTGGCAAACGGTTGAGAGGCAGGACGCCATCATGTGCCACAACTAAGTAAATCAGACTTCAAAAAATTCAAGGGAAGCGTATGAACATTCCTTATTTCATGGTTCTTTAACTCAATAAATGAATCTTTCAATATTTAAATTGTGACCAGTAGTGCAAAGGTTTTGTATATTATTGCCATTGTTTTACAAAAAAATTTTGTTTTAATTTTTTTATGTGTTCCATTTATTTATATTTTGTTGTGATATTCATTGTAGGTCTACAAATTATATTCTTTTATCTAGTACCCTTTCATTTTAAGCATTTAAAATAGTTTTTACATGTACAGAATCAAATTGAGTTTAGTTGATGAGAGTATGTCTATTGGCCTTTGAATATCACTTCCTAGATATTGGCATACTAAAAAAAAGTAATAATTATGAATATTATGAACTCGTTCAACTTGAACAAACTAACCTTGAACAGTATTCATTCCATAATTAATTGCGTATAGGTAATTTTGTCTATCTCAAGGTCATAATTACTGGGTAACCTAACTGACATTAAATAATGAAGTCATATACAGGACACATCTAAGAAAACTTTTAGTAGTATATTTTGATGGACATTTAAATTAGCAAAATACGTTTTCCCATAAACCATAACCAACAAAGCATTCAGTTTATGTAATATTTTTACTATAATTATATAGAGTCTTATTTGTGATGTTTTTTTTTTTTTTTGGGTAACTCCACCAATGGTCGTTAGATTTTTCAGATTACCAAAAAATTTATAATGAGAATTATGGGTAACAGTTTCAATATTTGTTTATAGCGTTTCTTGCATTTTTACAGGTTGAAAGACATAAGATAACCCACCATGTAAAGTACCATGTATTTTTAAGTGCCTTTATATGTTTATATTTTTTTACAATTATTGCAAGTGTTACGAGGGTTATTCGGAAAGTAAGTTCCGAATCGCCGTAGCTAATCGAATTTCGCTTGAACATTGTAACGCACATGCTTACCGACTACCGGCATGCCTTGTTTGTCAAACGACGCCATTTGCATTGGTATTGTTGCAGTGTGCTGTTTACAGTGGCAGTTAAAAATGTTTAAAACAATTGATCAGCCCGCCGACTGTGAAATACGGTCAGAGATTCGGTTTTTGACAGCAAGGGACATTTCAGCAGCGGAAGTTCATCGACAGATAAGTCAAGTGTATGGCCGCAATGCGATGAGTGGCAAAAAAGTGCGTACATGGGTGAGAGCTTTCAAGGACGGCAGGGAAAATGTCCATGATGAACCGCGATCAGGCCGACCATCAGTGATCACAGAAGATTTGGCCAAAGCCGTGGACGAAAAGATTCGATAAGACCGACGATTCACAATTTCAACTTTAGCATCGAAATTTCCGAATGTGGGTAGAACAACTTTGCACAAAATTGTCTCTGAAAATTTGCAATTTCACAAATTGTGCGCACGTTGGGTTCCCAGGTGCTTACTGAGGAACACTAAATGAAAAGAATGGGTTGTGCTATTGATTTTTTGGACCGATATCATAAGGAAGGTGATCAATTTTTAGAGAAGATTGTCACAGGGGACGCGACGTGGGTTTCTCACATGACCCCAGAGTCTAAACGCCAGTCAATGGAATGGCGTCATCAGACATCACCAGTCAAAGTCAAGGCCAAGCGGACAATCTCAACACGTAAGGTTATGGCAACTGTGTTTTGGGATAGACATGGAGTCTTGTTAGTCGAGTTTATGCAGCAAGGGACAACAATCAATGCAGCCGCTTACTGCGCTACTCTTACTAAACTTCGAAGTGCAATACGAAATAAGCGACGTGGCCTTCTGACGTCTGGAGTTTTGTTGCTGCATGTCAATGCCAGACCCCATTCTGCCATTCACACCCAAAATCTGATCAGATCTTTTGGATGGGAACAGATAGACCACCCACCGTACAGTTCAGACTTGGCGCCGAGAGATTTTCACTTGTTCCGTTACCTATAGGCAAACGCCTTTTGGTAGGCAAGCACTTCGCTACAGATGACGATGTGAAAGAAGCAGTTACATACTGGTTATCCTCACAGGCGGCAGACGTCTACGACTTAGGCATACAAATGCTTGTAGAACGTTATGACAAATGTTTAAACAAATACGTAAACTATGTAAAACATAGAGAAACACATAAGAAATTAAATAAAAAACTTTTTTTGAAAAAATCTAAGATGGTTTATGTTTTATAAGAAATCGGACCTTACTTTCAGAATAACCCTCGTATTTATGTCATATACATTGTGTTCACTTCATTTTTATCAGGGTTATAATGTGAGGGTCAACTTTTGTTAATTTTAAGCAAAGTGCAATTTTCAGACTTGGCATATCAGTGGGGTGGTCATTTGCGTGCTGCCTCACCAGGTCTACATCTTTTTCCGCTTGTAATTTAGTGTATAAATAGTAACTTATTTATTCAGGAACATTAACATATATTTTCATTGCCTGGAGAGTGTGCCACCCCACACCTCAAGAGTCTTTTATATTCCTGAGGCATAATTGTTCACTTGTAAAAACCATGTAGTCTGCGGGCCCCCGAGCCATAGTGGGTAAACATATGTATAAATGCTTCAGACACAGGAGTAGTTAGAAATTGACAATTATAAAACAGGGAATCGGGGTGGGGATTCAGGTTTTTTTGTGGCGGCCATCTTGGATAATGTCACGAGTCAAAATCTCCTGCTCTTGCATTCCTTCCCAATGGCAGATATTTTTAATGGGAAGGATCCCATAAAAAAAAACTTTGAGGTGTTTAGAAAAAAGGTGCTAAAATAAATGCTAAAATAGGATTATTTAGAAAAAAAACTTATTATGGGTGTCAGAGAGAAAAAGTTGGCATATGTGGCGTATGTCAACGCGAAAGATCTTTAGGGGCTTTATCTAATTTATAAGATGGTTGACTTGCACGATCACCATCTTTCATAATGTTTGTCAGACTGCATGGACTGATGCTGTATTCATGTATGTCGTTTACATTTTGTTTACAAGTTATTAAATCTTTAAAATAAATGTTTTTAATGGGATCCTCCCCATTAAAAACTAATAACCATACATGTTTGCGCACTAGTTAGCTTCAGTGATTCTTTCACTTTTAACATCATAAATTAGGTTTCTTCGGCTTATTAGCTTCACATTGCAAATAGTTGTAGCCTGGATTGACTTATTAAAATCAACTGTAAGTTTCAGATTAGTTCGATCCTTTACAATAGAGGTTTTTCTTTAAGAACAATCAATAGAATACAATGGTCTCCTAGAAATAAATGCATCAGGTTTATAATATAGATCATTGTTACGGTAAGGGGTATCTAGTTTGGTCTTTGAATTTCTAAAATAATTAAAGGCAATGTACATCTTATCGAAAATTTTATCCTCAATATCCAGGTTCCAATTCTCTTTACGGGACACTTAATTCCTTCCATTATTAATAGAAATATTTTTAACATGACAATGGTCAAAAATTTTCTGTTTAGCTGAAAGCCAACAATCACAAAGTCAGGCATATCGAATTAGATTGAATTGAACTTTTCCTATGGGAATTTTGTGTAGTTTGTGTAGTTTTGCTTTAATTTCGTCTCCGTAATTAGCTCTGTATTCAAAAATTTGTCACAGGATTTCCATTTTCTCAATAACAATTTCACCATCATCTGGGATAATATCAGCAGATATGTCTGTTGATGGTTTAGGCTTTCTGTAAATAGAAACATCGTCATGAGAATTTCGAATGAATTTAATCGTGTACCCGCCATTCCAGAATATTTCATTACAATCCCTCATAAACCCAAAAAAAAAAAATCTTCATGGATAGACAATTTCTTTATATCCATCTGCCTTAAAATATTTGCCTTTTTCTACCTCTGCTAGTTGGAAATACGATGATTCCGATTCTGAGCTAAGCAATGCATGCATCATAGTTGAAGTGATGCCAGGATTATCAATACTATCAATTATATTGCCATGCTTAGATATCTCTATTCTTGAGAACTGGAATGGGAAGAAATTCTCACAAAGGTCAATAGTTGAAGTTTTTTCATAACCTGCATGTGCATCTCTTTTAGTTAGCTTATACTGTTGGTACACATAAGCCTCATTCGGATGTGTAAATGCATCGCCAACAGGAATATCAAACTCAATGCGCTTTTTATATTCATTTAAATTGTTTTTTTCTGTTCGTTTGGTGGAAATGACTGACGTTCATAGCTTTCAATTTTTTGCATACTCATTTATTATATAGAAAAAAAATTTAGTTTTTTTTAAACAACTACATTTTTCTTATCAACCCAAGAATTATGACTACCATCCAAACCTAACCATTTAACTAGCGGCTTATTTCCTTTTCTTTGTAAAACTTTATCTACTAAGTAATCTTGATCATACTTGGTCTTTGGCAGCTCTGGTTTATTAAATATACCCTTAATGGACTCACTTTTCAAATCTTTTATTCTGTAGGGTATGCGGTGTGTACGATACTTCACATACCTTAAATACTTCAGTGGACCAGTTTGGTATATACACCTTTTCAAACAAACCTTTACTTTTATTTTTACGAACTTTATCTCCTATAGCAAACCTTGCTTTATCCATTTTTCTTTTTCTCCACCATACATATTGATTAGAATAGACCTTTCATTCTTTGCACTTAAATTGGCAGGTTTCATGCTGATTGTGCTGTGAACAGTGTTATTGTATTCACTTATTAATTTAGGCAATATATCCACCCATTTATAACTTCCCTGCACAGTAAATATCTTCCACATTTTCTCCTTCGATGTTCTATTAAATCTTTCTACAACACTGGCTTTCTTTCCACTGTATGTTGAATAGTGTGTTATGTTGTTATTGGCCATTAATTTCTTTAATGATTTATTGTAAAATACTTTCCCTTAGTCTGTTTGCAAATGCATAGGTCTACGGTCATTCAAAATAGTTTTAAAGGCTATAGTAACATTTTCACCTGTTTTATCTTTAACTGGTATTGTCCATGCATAGTTGGAAAAAACATCAATCACTGTCAACATATACTTAAACCCCTTGGTAAGTCAGTGTATAGCTTTTAATAACCCAGAGTCCATCTCAACTAAGTCAGCCTGCCAGAGATCGTCGATGCTTAAAGATAGAACATCCCTCCTGGGGAAATTTTTTCGCCTTGGTTTATGAATTTAATTTGCGATATCGTATTTTATACTTCCACCAGTGAACATTGATTTATTGGTACCACAACATCTACAAACACATTTAATTCTTGCATTATTTGTAAGTTCATATGAAACCTTATCACTTAGTGTATGCTTCCTACACTTGAGACAGTACATATTTGAGTTATCAATATTCATTATATATATCTATATATAATAAATTATTACCGAAGAACAAGATAAAAAGAATATAGAGAGAATAAAACAACCAATTGGAAAGATTAAAGCCTTCTGGAAACTACATAAATACACGTATGATAAAAATAAAAGACAGGAGCAACCTTTGATAGATGCGATAGAGAACTTGGCACAAAAAATTTAGCATGTAACACACGAGAATAAGAACCTAATCAAGGAACTTGTTCCATTTGCTGTAAAGAATGTGTACTACCCACAAACGCCTACGGAAACGTCATTTGAGAGGAAACTGTTTGGTAATGCAGACAACAGTGGCGATGACGTTGAATGATATGACGATGGCGTTGAGGCGTTGGAGCTATTGAAAAACGATATTACACCATTAACTAACTATAGAACAACATTTATTGGAGAGAAAGTGACTGAATTCTTAAATAACTGCGACAAACATGTTTTTGGACTAAGGCCTGAAGGAAGCAAAATGCATATTGGCGATAGCGAAGTAATATTCAACAATAACTGACTTACTGTAAAAGATCGAATACACATTGGAACTGATGGTTTGCTGAAATTGCTAACTCGTAAGGATGTATCAGAAAGTGACTAAACTGCAACCGACTATGAAAACTATAGTCATATCCTAACAGATACAAATGCAGTTTTTCATAAAATGACTCCAACTCAGGAACACCAAAATCAAGCAAGGGCGATAAATGGAAAACTATCGTAAGACCAGTGCACAATATAATAAAGAAAAAACGTTACCATCCTCGTACAGGAACAGGTATAAAGACATGTACAGTCTATCCCAAAGAATACATATGGATGGATGATGTTAGGAAGCTCATTGATAGGCTTGTAGTTATTTATGGGGAAGAGAATGCTGGAAATTATAACTATTACAATGAGAAGGTCGGAATAATGAATATGCTCAACAGTAAGTTTAGTGACTTTGTTGTGAATAATCCGAAAGGCATACCACACATGATACGAATGTTGAACACAATATCCCCCTTCTTTCTGGGAGTCGGAGCATCATGGAAAGGATTACTCAATGACATAATAAATGCCCTACCTTTTGTGTTCCATCCACCAGGCTATAAATTGCTAGGCGCAGGTACCAGACTAAAAGAGAGACTTGAGAAAGGTGATAAACCTGTTTATCCATTAGATGAAGTTGCAATGGAGCATGATATAGCTTATCATCACCATAAAGGTTTAGCTGAAAACATGTAGCTGATAAGGAACTATGAAAGCAGACATTCAAAAGATTGTTAAGCTCAGATGCAGAATTCAATGAGAGATTGTGGGCTGGTGTTACTGGATCTGCGATGCATATTAAATGTAAGCTGGGATGGGGAAATTAAAATAAAATTTTAAAAATATTGGGTATAATAAATAAAAGTAAAAAACATCGAATTTCAAGTTTCTAACGAGGAGCTGAAGGGTTTGAATAATTATTCTTGCCTGACGAAAGACCAACTCGAACATAAAAAGGGGAAATTGAAAGAAGGTAAAAGTATGACTATCACAGTCTTAACTCCATAGCTTTAGAAATTGTCTAAGGAAATTAAATGGTTTGACATCTCACAAGGGTGGATTTTTACCTTATATTTTTGCAGCATTGGGAGCTCTAGGGGCATTGGCAGGAGGTGCCTCATATATCGCTACATCAGTTATAAATGCTAAGAAGAGAAACCAGGAATTGGAAAAACAACATAGACATAATTTAGCCATGGAAAAACAAGGTAAGGGGGTGAAGAATGCCAAAAAAAAAACAAAAAACGATGTAACTCCACTCAGTAACTTTGATATTGATAAAAAGGTTAAAAAATGTAACATGAAAAATTCTCGAGGTGTATTTATGATTGATAAGCTACCTAACACGCCACTCGATAAGGACTGTTGGATTGTTAACCTAGATGTTTCAAATACTCTGGAACACACTGGGTATGCTACTGGAAAGAATCCAATAAAACATATTTTTTTCGACTCATTTGGTGGAGATCCATTAATGACCCTTTGGATTGAAGATCAAATTAAAGAATACCAAGAACAATTTGTTGAATTGCGAAAAGAACACAGGGACAATGATACAACTACTGAGAAGATCAATCCTAATGAATTTGTTTCCCACCCACAGTTCAGTGAATTTTATAACCACACTGACAAGAAATAAAAGAACCTTGGATAAAGCCTTTCTTACCTACTTGGAAGAAGATAATAATATAGATTTTGAAAACAAAAGGCTTTGAAATGTGGGAAATCCTATTGCTTCTAATGATGCAGTCAATTTAGAGTACTACCAGTCCAACAGAATTGACATTATTCGTTTAGTCGGAAAATACAGTTCAAAGGACAAATTATTTTACGTGGATAATAATCAAACAGAATACATTTTTATGAGGAGTGGAAGAGTAAATGAGATAATAATAAAATCAGAGGTTTATAAAGGAATTATCAAATAAGACCATAATTTGAAAATAATTAACATATATAATAAATATTTATATGTTATGTCCAATAATAAGATATTTTTTAAAATTCCAAAAGCTTTCAGTTTATCTGAAGGCACAGTTGTGTTTTTTGAAATAGTTATGGTATATAAAAACATTTAAAAAAAAGAGTAGAGTCTGTTTGTTTTAAATGGAAACACTTCCATTAAAAGCAAAGGAAAATGTGCTAATAATCTAAGGATTTAAAAAGTCTTTAATTTTATTATGGTACTTGCCATTATTCAACTTATGAGACATATCTATTGTAACAAAACCATATTTCTTATCCCAACATTTTGAACAAGTCTTCCTAAATTTCTCAAATGGAATATCACCACCAACAAAATCGCTATGAATATGTTTAAGATTTGTATCGTCTTGTCTGAATATGCAAAGAAAATTGGCATTGTCTCTTATAAGCTGTTTAGGCACTTTTGAGTATGCCTGAGCTAAATAGAAGCAACAAATATCATTGTGCCCACTGCGAGTGAAGAAATCTCTTACTTTGTCCTGATTTTCAAGTATGACATCATCAAAAACAACAACAGTCATTACAATATTCATCCACGGTAACAATTTCTTCATTTGTAGGGAAGAAGTACGCTATTGGTTCAGTTATTGATTTTGCTGCTACCTCTGTATCTTCCTTTAAAGTGATATATTTTGTTTGGTTCAGACTCTTTGTACACACATAGAGAGTACCAAAGTCCAACCATCCTGGGGAATATATAACATTATCAATCATAGGTGTAGTTTGTCCACAATTACTAGGACCATCTATCAAACATCTAATATTATTAGGTATTAATTCTCCGTGATGTTTTGTCGATACAGTCTTGTCTGGTATCCTTTTTTTAATATCCCAGTCTACATGTTTCATGTTTCTTAGATTATTCATTTATTTAATAGATTTTTTTTTGTAATAAATGAGTAAATTATTCAAGCTGACAGATAACAAATCAGTGTTGAAGAAAATACTACATTATCCTTTAGAGATAGAGGAGCACTCAGAGGCTTTAGTTTAGTTATATACTGCATAACTAACACGTAACATTACCCCTGTGAGAAATAGGCTCTATTATATAGACCAGGGTTGTATGGAAACATCAGTTGAAATTCCAGCTGGTCAATATAGTTTAAAAGATCTTGTAAAAAATATAAAAACAATTACCCCATTTAATATAGTTTCAATGGTAGGGGAGAAAATACTAACATATCCCTCGAGCTGGATAAGACAACAAACAGGTTGTAACTAAAATGTATGTGTGATTTACAGTTTGAAAAATGGGGTCCGATAGGAGAACTTTTGGGTTTCACAGAAAATAAAATCCTGAAAACAAATGAGTACCATTATGGAAACACAACTCCAAAATTTGTTACCTTTGAAACAATAAATACACACTGTAAGATAGCTAAAGGTATGGTATTAAGACACGATGAATATAACCATAGAGAAATCAACATAATTGCTACATTTAAACCAAGAACGACATTTGGATTTTGTGACAATCTATTACAAACCTGCTTATCCATTATTTTTTCCAATGCAAACAACTGAAGTAAAGGAAATAATAGTTGCAATTAAGGATGACAAAGGCAAGTTATTAAATTTTTATTAATCAGAAAGAACTGTGGTATTAGAGATGAGACAGTAGATACAAATTTTTATATTAAAGAAAAAGGTGTTTTAGGTTGGAAGTACTCATATAATAACTTTAATGGTTATTAAAACCATTAAAGTTTCATATTAAAAAAAAACCAAAGAATATAGGTCAGGTTCGTTGATAAATGCTTTCGAATTGCATCATCTGTATCCGACTTCAAAACACAGCTCGCATTCGGTTGGTGTAGACAAACGTTTTCCTCATACAGACTCGCTATCTGTGACTGCTGCACTAGCTATCTGTGACGTAATATGTGAACCCAGATGTGGTCGATATATACTCGCTCTGGACGTTATTTATTAAATAATTCGATGGGACTCACTATATAAATTGTATGAAGAACCTCACCTAGTGTTTTGCCAGTTTAGCTCAGTGGTAAGACATCCGACTCTTAATGCAAGGTTTGTGGGTTCAATTCCCGGGCTGAGAGGATAAACTTACAGCATGGGTGTGAAGGCACCCACATCCACTCTGTATGTTTATCAAACAAGCCATTCCAAATTTGAGCTAATGAAATAAATGCTCGAACTCTTAGCAGATGTCTAGGAGTAGCAGATGCAAATATATGAAACCTCTTAAAGCCCAGCAAAAATACTTTCTACAGTATTCAGTACTGTATCAGATGAATAGCTGGGTAATCTCGGATGGTGAAGGTGCCACACCATCTGAGAGAGCATACTATAAATAAAAAAAAACTCAGCCACTCATCACTTAATAATAAAAAAAATGGCCGGTGAAGTGGTGAGGTGAGGTTCTTCTTCGAAAAACTGAGTTTTGTTGGAGTCAAAATTAGGCCGTAATAATATTTTAAAAAAGGTCCCTGGTGAGTCATTAAGTTGGCCCCCAACTTTTCCAATTTTTTCTTGTAAGATAATAAAGATGGATAATATTTCTATAGAAAGTGCAATGAAATATTTAGAAAAAGAATGATGTGTTTCACTTCTTCAATATGTTGAATTTGGAGGTGCATATCCAAACTTTTAATTAGACTATGCTGCAGCACCTTTTCGAAGTCAGAGCAGTAATTGTGTTTTAATGGTTTTACAATCATTAGAACTATATAGAGATATGAATACAAATTAAAATAAACTGATGTCTAATTATACAAAGACGATCATTTGCTCTTCAACAAACAGAATAGAATGCCTTTGTTTGTCACCACAATTTTACATTCCTTTATACACAAAACTTGTGCCTCCACTATTAACATCACTTAACACTTTTTTACTGAAAATATGAACATATCTGTCTGGTAAGGTTACCTTAAAATTTCCTGAAGTTACTACCACTTTGAGACCGTTCCTGGTTTCTTTTATTTCTGCATAGTTTATCGGGTAGAACTGCCCTACTGTTAGGTCGGAAAGTTTCATAAATTGGTAGGTGCTGTTTAATACATTTAACAACTGATCCATGTTTTGTTCTTTATTATAAATTTTAATTTATTTAATGCTGCGAATTCTTAGAGCACCTTTTTCTAAACGCCTTTCTGTAAACGCATCTTTTTGTAAGTGCAAATTTTAACAGAATGTTTTTATTTTGCACTGTGCTAGGACAAAAAAAACTAAACAAAATTATTAACGCAACTTTTTGCACCTGTGCTCGGATCGGTATTTTCTATCTACTAATCATGTGGCTGTGAAGCAGCCGGCAGCCAAATAAAACACAAATTCTCACTGACTGGGTTTATTCAACTGACAAAAACCCTCCGAAGAAGCACTTACAAAGTTCAGTTGGCTTCGGTGCGCTGGCAACCTATTCTTACAAAGTTGGCATGAGGCTGATGAAAATTATAGAATTACGAGTCCTGACACATTTGAGCAAGAATGCTCGGTGGAAAAAGNGCTACGAAAGGGAAATTAAGTTCTGAACAAAGAGTTGAACAATTGACACTACATGATGACCAGCACAAGGACAGTGAAGGCCCAGAGACAAGTGGCACATGACCGCCCCCGGTAAGTTCTGCGAACCAACTGACAAGCACGGAGGTGGCATGCCGAGACCCCATCTCAAACGTGCAGGTAGGATGCAAGAAAATACAAAATGCTTACAAAAAGAGGGCAACAATTACACTTAAACCCACTTAAATTGAAAAAGAAAACACGAGAAACCGTAATTATTACTTAACACAAACAGATGATATAAACACAAAAAAATACATTGGCATGAATTCACTTGAGTAACATAATTTTTAATAGAAACGGGGCTGTCTATCCAAGTCTGTTAATGATTGGTATTGATTCCAAACCATTTTAGTAAAAAACAAAGATAATGAAAAAATACATTTCACCCTTATTTTTGTAAATTGTACAGTGACTGTGGATTGCTTATGGTGGACAAGTTCACTGTAACCCCGGGAGATGTGTGGGTAGCCATGCTCGATTTACTGAAAAACAATAAGAATTCGCTAGCAATGGCACCTCGATGTGAAATTGGAGTGTTTGCACAATCGCAAAAATACAGATTTATTTCCACCACACTAGCACTGCACACACACACAGGAATGTAAACATGTGTTGACAGGGTACACGAGAGGGGTTGTAGAAATTCTGAAGCCATTGTGGCCCTCTCGTTGCATTAATTTCCCTGGTGGCATCTGTACTGTGAAGGGGGGTGGGGGGGTTTGATTGGTGATGTTTGTCGGCCCGAATCGTTACACCCTTAAAAGTTGTCTCGTGATGGTGCGACAGTGGCGCTGCCACACGAATCGTTTTTTGATTCGCACCTCTGTAAAGCGGTCTGGTCATTGACCGACTCGGCTCCCCTCCTGTTTTCTCCCCACATTTCCCTCCCTGGATTACCCCTCCTTCTACATCAGCCTTTTTTAATTCAGGGGCTAGTTTATATTATATAAGTTGTTACACGACTTGTGCAGCTGTCATTCTACTCTTCATTCCACGCAGGTGAAGAAGATCGTCAGGTTGACACCTGCTGGAGTTAATATAAATTGTAATATTAGCTAAAATGGTAATTTTACCTATTCTTGGACGAGGGTGCTATGAGACGCTGTTTAAATAATCTAGTTACATGATTGGCTGATTATGCTGGAACTTGTAAAATGGTGAGTCGTGGTCGCAGCTTTTCATTTGTGGGTCAGTTTAGTGTTTTTTAATTAATTGCATGGCGTAGTAATGTATTTGTATTGGGCTTTGCAGTGAGATAGATTTTTTTCTAAATTCTGTTTTTTGACGCATGCCTAAATTGTAGTTTCGGTCTAACTAATTTGTTGCTTCTCTTTACAGTTCCAGTTGCTTTAACGTGTTGTGTATAGGTTTTTGTCTGCTATCCAATGATTTACTTAAAGTTTAATTGTATCTACTGTGCTGCCACGACTTATGCATTGGGCATTGTCTGTTTAAGTGTTTTAATTGTCGTCGTCGATTATTTTATTCGATGAAGCTATGGTTAGTATCTACGGACTGCCTCTATCAATTCACTATTTTAACTTTTTTTTTTCATTATTAAGTTGTATCTTTACGTAAAGAAGACTTTACTGGCCCTGAAACGCTGCCCTCCATTAGTCAAATTGCTCCACTACATAGCTTGAATTTATCTTGTCATCAATGTAAATATTTGTATTTTAGAAACATTTTAATATTGCTCTGCTCGTTTTTTTTCAATTAAATAATAATTATATATTTTGGAGTGACATAATACTAGTGAATAAACAATTGGGCTGCATTTTAATCTTCTGTGTGAGTGTTTTAAGTTTTTCTAGTAACAGAGTTGCATTTTGATATTTTTAAAATTTTTTACACTACTTGGCTTGTTTGCCAGTTAAATATTTATTTTATATTTTGGAGTAACGAAATACTTTTGAATGAGCAATTGCGCATCAATTTAATCTTTTGTATGAGTGTTTGAAGCATTTTTAGTGAACAGAGTTACTTTTTGATATTTTTGAATCAATTTGCATTACTTGGCTTGTTTGCCAGTTAAATATTTACTGTACTTTTGAGCTACGCAAATACTTTTGAGAGAGCAATTAAAACTATTTGTACGAGTATTTTAATCTTTTTTTTTTTGCATTGTGAGCTTTAGAATTTTACATGTCATATTTTTTGTCAATGTTCAATGAAAATGTTCAATCCTAAGGTGCTGCTAAGTTGTAAAATATTCTGAAATTACAGAGCTTGAAAGTGATATCGTCTTTGTATTATTTGTGCTACGGCACAATGGCATGAAGACAAGACGGTCACCTGACTCTGGCAATACAGTGGATGTCGAGCAGGAGGGGGGCTCTCGCATCCTACTGCGCCTAGGCTAGAATGGTTGAGGGGTAACCACCATGTTTGAGGCGACTCCCCTCCCCCCCAAAGTAGTGGCCACATCGTGGCTGTGCCCAAATAGTGTCTATAATTTTTGAAGGAATTGGTTTTATGGTTGGGACTTAAAAACTGTCAAATGCCAGTTACAAAATTGTGATAAACGTTTCTGCCAGGAGAACAAAAAAATTAAAAGGTTTTCAAGTGCACTTCGAAAAGATTTTTGTATTGTATTATGTTACTTTTTTTTTGCTAAGTGTTTTGCGCCTTACATTTTTTTTACGCCAAACAGGAACATTTATTGTCATGCCACTTTGAAGACAATTTTGTTTGGAATCGGTCAACTATACCTTGATTTTTGAAGTTTATCAACACATAAATTACTTACAAACAAACATGCCTTTCTACTGTTTACCATTTTCGTACAGTACATATTCTTAGGCCATGCTTAAATTAGAAGTGTTCTTTGCAGAGAGTGCTCTTTCACGTCACCTGGTGAGCAGAGCTGCCAGCAATTAATTTTATTTGACTAAAACTTGGGTCGTGAAATTACATAACATTTTGTACAATTATACAAAACAACGAAACAAAAGGAATGCAATATGTAAAATACTATTCTGACTTGTTTAACAGCTCATAAATGCTAAAAGCTTACACCTTCGTATGACCAACATTGACCAATACCATTACTATTGCTTTCATTATAGAACTAATGAACACAGTTTAAATAAGTAATCTCATTTAAGATCATGCCTTACAAATATTTAATTTATGCTATCGGAAATAACATCACATTAATTTACATTTGTGAAAGAATAAGGTGGATGCCAGAGAGTATGAGAGAGCGCATTGAGTATACAACTTAATACTCTCTCTATTTCATGCCCTCCCCTACAAATTGACACGACCAAAGTTCGCTCTCTATCATATAATCCGTGAAAGCATGAGCATGAGAGAGTGTTCTTTGAATTGTGACATGGCGTTATGAACAAATGTGGTAATATTAATAGGCTAGTACCATGGAAATAATTAAATAATTTTTTTGAACTAACCATAATGCTTATCTTATAGGTACATTCAGTGTACAATGTACTCCAGCAGCGATTTACACTGAATGTCATTTAGCCACAGCGATCGTGCAGCAATTCCAGGCAAAAATATGCTGCATCTCTGCTGCCAACAGATGATGGAGATGAGGTGAAGTGCACAGATTGACGCCGACCGCGGCTTCCCCCACAGCCCTCGTCGAACTAAGCACACCACCTAGCGGAGCAGGTAGGGACTACATACTACGAACACCAGCCGCACGCTGCACGGATGGAGGCCACATGCCCAAGGTATGCCACCGAAGTCAATGTAACTACTTTCAGTGCCCCAAGACATAATTATGTCACAACTTCATTAAATAGCCTAAAATAACCTAATGTGCAATTCCTAATTATTACCACAATTATTTTTAACAGTACGACAAATGAATGTGAGGAAATCCCTAAACAAATAACAGAGTAGTGCAAGTGCAAAGTGCCGACAATTTGGTAGACGGGATCTAAATAATCCCATAACTTTAAAGAATTCCAATTAGTGTATCGTGTTAAATTCATTAAAGGCACATGCCAGCAATAAGTGATGTCCTTAGTAAGTGCTGTATATATTAAATATGAAACATGTCTTTTGACTGGCTGTGGGACACTTGACTCTAACCAAACCACACAAAAATTCTCGTAAAAATAAACGTATTATGAACATTAATTAAAAACACATTTTAATTAATATGTAATCATTTTCTCTTTGTATACGAGGGTTATATGTATTTATTTCCTTTACTGGTAGTAAAAAGTCAAACTATTAAAATTTTTGAAATTGACATAAAATTTATAATGATTGAATTTTTATTAGGTTTTATTACATTAATATTAACCGTAATTAACATCATGCAAATTGTAAGCTCTAGGGCTATGTGTTAAATTTCATGCATAATTTTCAACTGAGTCTTTGTTGAGCGTCCATTGATGTTTTGTCACAGCATCTTAGGCTAGTGTGAGGCCTTTGCTGCAGGTTCACTTTCACTTGGCTTCGCCAGTACATTCAAGGGTTTCCTATCATTACCGCACCTCTCATACCACTCGTGTCAACACAAGTAAAGTACCAGTGGACCATGGCAGCTGATCAGGTTTTCGCAGAAATTAAACACAAATTGCATCAGTGCTCATCTCTCTCTCGCATAGACCCCACGAGGTACCTGTATCTGCAAATTGACGCGAATCAGGAAGGGCTAGGGGCTGTCCTATTCCAGTTAGGCGATGATGGCGAGCGGTTCATTGTTGACTACAGGTTTAGAGCACCAATATGATGTGAATGAGCATGAATGCTTAGCTATCGTTTCGTCCCTAAAACGATACAGGCAATTTTTGGAATACTAGCGGTTCACCTTCCGAACAGACAACCGAAACTTAGTGTGACTACATAAGATGCGCGAATGAAAGAGTAAACTGGCACACTGGTCTGCGCTTATGCAGGCTTATGACTTTCTGGTTGAACATGCACTGGGAGTATAAAATGTGCTAGCGGATGCACTCTCGTGCCCCCCAGGGCCGGGCGTGTGTGAAAACGACCCAGATGTTGGGGAAGCAATGCTGTCACCTGTCAAGCACACTCAGTTCAGTGCAGAAGACCCACCGCCATGCCTGAATCAAATCAATCTCAAACCGAACATGGATGAAAAATTAACCGCACAACAGCTAGAAATACATGTCATACAGGCACATCATGCAGCTCCAGATATGGTATGATGGCGCCATGAGTGGACCAAGTGTCCAGAAAAACTGGTGAGTTGTAAACAATAGCCTGGAAGTACTCTCGCCAGGTGACAGGAGTTAGTGGAAATCGTTTGTACCAGCAGAGGCCTGCCAATTTGTACTTGTGTACGCATACAACCACCACCTTGCTGGTCACTCGGGCACAGAACAGACATAGCATACGATCTCTAGCAAATACCATTGACCTGGTATCACCTGTGAAACACACCATTACATAAAAGACAATGCCAGATTTTCAACATGTTCATGGCCTGCTACTCCTACCACAAACAACAGTAACCACCAAGATTGCCAACCGAACCATTTTATACTGTAGCATTGGATCTCATGGGACCCTACCCACATAGTGCACAGGACAAGAATTTAATTATAGTGGTGATAGACATATTTTTTCTCGTTGGGCAGAGGCCTATGCCATCAGCAGCGTACATGCAAACAATATAATAAAAATCCTGGAAACTGAATTTTTCCCTTGGTGGAGTGTTCCACAGGTGAGCCTAACCGACCATGGCATGAAATTTACATGACACTGGTGGCGAGATTTCTGCGAACTGTGGAAAAAAAACCATACTACAACCTATCCAAGGGCAAACTCCACTGAGCTGAGAAATCAAGATTTAAAAACTAACTCAGGATGCGTGTGGGAAAGGACCGCACCACCTAGCCACACCACCTCCTGTCCAATCTATTGTGCCTGCACACACACGTTAATGTGGCTAGAGGGAAAACACTAGCTGAATTACATACTCCAGTCACATACTATAGCTCGCCATAGAGAGCTAGCTTGCCCGGCTAGCCAGCCAGAAAACGACATAGATCGACAGGCAAAACACCGAGTAGTGGTACGGTATGGCAGGCATGTGAACAACGATAACAACAGTATATTTACACCTGGTTACCCACCACCCAACCGCTACTAAAGGAACTGCAAGTGGGCGAACATGTCTATGTTCGTGAACACTCACAGTAAATATGCAGTAAATATTTTTGTGCGGGCCTAATTGCGTAGTGGAGTGGACCTTACCCTATCCCTGCCAAGCTGGGGGATATCATATAAAATGTCAAGCTCAGTGCCAAGTGCACCATAAAACTCCATCATGACATCAGGACGACAGGCGATGGAGTGGACGACGAGCTACTCCACCCTTCCCCTACTCAACCGCTTGATATTGCCACCCCGACGACAGAGGGCACTGCCTTGACGCCTGGCGCACAGGCTCCCGACAGGGATCGAGCAGGCTCCGAGGAAGAAGAGTATATGGCAAGCACGAATCTGCACAGGCAGGACAAGCAACCAGCGGTGATACAGGACACGTCAGCAACACACTCGACGTTTGGCGTCCAGATGCCCATTAGGGATCGAGGAGGGGAAGACAACGACCTAACTATCCTGGAAAAATTCCTCCAACCAACAGAACTAGCACCACCTCTGCCTCTCGAACTGTCGGCTCCTGGCGACCTTATACCCAACAAGGGAGCAGTGGAAGAGACAGAAGAAGTGTGGGGCTGTCTGCCTACGGCTCCACTATCACCTGCCAGCATGGTAAAACCCACTAGCACCGGCATGCCACGAGTGCGCCTACAGCAACTTTCATGCCACAGCCTTCAACCCCACCGACGCCCGGCACCCAGACGCCCAGCAAGGGTTCGGTGGCCGCGATTGAAGGCTGCTGGGGGAGTTCGCCTGCAGCACCTCTGCTCAGTCAGCACCGCGTTTCAGCCCATATTCTATGAGCAGCTGATGTCACTCTACCTCAAGAAATGAAGTACCTAGGAGTTGTACTTCAAACACGTCTGGCATTCCAGGGTCACAATTTCTATGCGGCGAACAAGGCCATCGTAATGTTCTATCGGCTCAGAGCTGTGGCACCTGCAAACTGGGGACTTGGCTACCAAACGTTGAAGCCAATGTATATATAAGTTTTTCTGGCAATAATCACTTACGCCGCTGGCGTATGGTACCCGGAGGTCGATAAGGTACACACCAAGAGAAAAGTTATCAGTGCACAGCGCGTTGCACTACTGGTCACCACGAAAGCATACAGGACAACTTCAAACGACGCCTTGCAAGTTCTGACAGCAGAGCTGCCACTAGACTTACTGATCAAAGAATGTGGAGAAGTCAGCAGAAGGAAATGGGTGGACTATATCCCCTCAGAGGATCAAAGGTAATCAAGGAAAGAACACTTGATACCTGGCAAGAAAAGTTGGAGAACTCTTAAAAAGGAAAAATAACTTATGAGATCTTTCCTGACATTCGGTTGAGGCTGTGCATGAGGTGGCTTACCATAGGTCACTATAGTGCTCAGTTCTTGACCGGACATGGAAACTAGAAGGCGAATTTGACCTCGTTTGCTCTAATTGAAGACCCGAACTGTGTGGTGTGCAGGGTATCTGATACATCCGCTCACCTACTCCATGACTGCCCGAAAATCGAGGATCTTAGATCCTCTTTTGTGGAATGTTATGGACAAATCAACCTCCTGGCTATGATTTCTGACAGAGTTCGGATACCAAATTGCTGGAATTTCTGAAAGAAATAAGTAAAATAAATGAAGACTTTGAAGTGTGGTGGTTATGCTAGAGCCTCAATCAAACACTGGGTGTAGGCAGGGATGATTCGGAGAACTCAGAAACCGAAAATGTCTAAGCACATATTTCCAACTGTAATTCTGGAGAACAACAAACCAGACTGCCCTACACCGCACCAAGTCCAGAACCAGAACTAAAGGCACCAATTGTGCGACAAGTACAGGTGCCCAAAATGACTGGGTCAATCCTGCACTTGATTGACCCAGAGGACGAAAACCCGGAAGTAACAATTACACAGGATGAGACAAATCCAGAGGGGCCAAATGATGGATGGCCTTGTGCCTGGAATCCGGTCTTGTATGTAAGGGAGGGCTTTGCTCATGTTGCTCGCAATATGAGCAAACTCCTAAGGGACCAGAGAAGAAGAGCAGTCCATGCTATCAGGAAACCAAGGGAGAGTGAGGTGAGAGACACAGAAGAGATAAAGCAGGAAAGAGCGGAAAGAGAAGTCCCACTCCTCAGAGCCCAGGTAAGGAGAAATGAGATGGTCCCCGAAACAGACAGGATATTTGCCATCTACTGGCCATCAGATAGAAACACTTTTGATGCCTCTGTCCAAGCCAGGAGCCCACCCGAAGGAACCACGGGAACTCTACGACAAGGTCGTACGAGGAGCCCAGATTTCAAGACCGGAAGATCCAAAAGTCCTGATAGCAGCAGTTGCCCTACTGGTTAGATCTATGAACGGGGAGAGAAGATCCACTTCCCCCACGTGGAGTGTGTTGACAGGCTCACCGTCGCCCAGGTGGATCTGCCGACACACACTGAGGCACTCCTGAGCTCGCTCAAGAAGTGCTTCTGGAGAAGGGGGGAAGAATTCGAACCATCTAAGATCTACAAGGGTGCCATCCACACACACGGGAGGCTTACCTTTGAATACAGTAAGCCCTTCACGGGGTACACTGTGGTCAAGTATTAGTCCTTCTCCTTGGGTGGTACCTTAACCAAACACCGAATGTGACTCTAACCGATTATGACCTCTTCCTGGATAAAATTCTGTTTTGTTCCAGAAAACTCCCAGCTAAAACGATCCCAGCGATGGACCCGGAATGAGATAATGGATAACGGAAGGAAGACGAAAGTTTTTCATGTGATGGATAAGGCCGAAGGCCTGAGAATGGTAGGTGAATGAGTGTAATTTAAAGTGAGAATGAAATCGAAAGTCTGCAGTGTGGTGTAGAACAACGCTCTTTGCGTCCAGGGGTGAGGAGGCGGGAAGCAATAATGGTTGCCAGCTGTTTCCCAATTCTAATTCTGACACAGCCCGGGCGCACTGGGCCGAGAAAGTGCTAAGGGAATGCTGTCATAATTAACTTTACTCGTGAGCAGGACAAGCGCATGCGCGATAGTGTGTAAATGTAAATGTGTAGGTATTTAGCTTTTGTGTCATTAAATTATTTTCTGACCAGTATGACGGACGTAAAATTCAAAGTTCCCGGTGGCGCCCTGCGGAACAAATGAGCCAATCTAGCTTTTGTTTGTGGGGGATAACGTAAAAGTAGAAAGAGGCGCTCCTGGTATGACCTTTTAATAGGTATCGGCCACCACGAGGAGAGGTTTGGTGAGGAACTTTGATGTCACTCAACCCCCCAATGTCAGCACTCTCGCACAGCGTCCCTATGCCCAACAGGGAAGAGGTGTCAGTCATCGAGGAGATATGCGGCTTTGCACTGGACAGCACGGCACCCTTGTCACCAGACACCAGCACTGCAGCCACGCCACACCACCCCCTACCTGAACCGACACCTGGCGTCTACACACCCGATATGGGACTGGTGACAGGGGACGGGGAGAAGAGTGGTTGGCCCACATCAACACCAGCAGATGCAACACTGGGACAGCGATGATTACGACAGCGATGCCTAAGGCGTCCTACTCCGCTGACCTCAGTACTGCTGGTGCCTACCACAGTGCCACCATATCTGTGGTGAGAGCAGCACAGCAGTTCTGCACCAGCATCATCGTGCCACCGCGATTTCAGCATCCCGATGCTGACAAATATCAGTACCAGCTGCGGCCACACTCCCAGCATGGGCGACCTTGCTGCCAGATTCCGTGGATACCTGTCATGCGATAGGTAAAAGGGCTCCCACAGGAAGAGGAGCATTTGAAACCGACTGAAGCTTCCCCCAGAGCCCTTGTCGACCAATGCACACTAGCTAGGGGAGCAGGTAGCTACTGCTTACACCAACCACAGCTGCATGCTGCACGAATGGAGGCCTCACACCCAATGTAGGCCACCAAAGTTAATGCAATAACTTTCAGTACCAGATGGCATAATTATGTCAGAACTTTATTAAACGACCCAACATACATTTCATAATTACCACGTTAATTTTTAACAGAACACGTAATGAATGTGAGGAAATCCTTACACAAATAACAGAGTAGTGCAAGTGCAAAGTGCTGACCACATGGTCGACGGATCTAAATAATCCCATAAGCTTTAAGTAATCCAATTAGTGCATTGTGTACCATTCACTAAAGGAACACAGTGGTAATTGTGATGTCCTTATTAAGTTCCATAAAATTAAATTAGAAACACGTGTATTGACTCTGGCAATGGGACACATGAAATATAACCGATCCACACCAAAATTCAGATGAAAATAAATGTATTCTAAATATAAATTTAAAATACTTTTTAATTAATATGTAATCATTTTCTCAGTGTATACAAGGGATCTATGTATTTATTTGCATTACAGGCATTGAAAAGTCTCACTACGAAATTATTTGAAAATGCTATAAAATGATTGTGACAATTTTTATTATGGTTTGTTACGTTAATATTGACAAAAATTAAAGTCATGCAATTTGTTATGTATTTCTTAAGCTCAAGGGCTGTGTGAAAAATTTCACTCATTCCATTTTTGTCGAGGGAAATTATGTTTTGGCAGGCAGTGGACAACCACCGTTACCTCCGTCACGCCAACCTCTCCTCGGTCCGAGAATAGCTGGCATCAGGGTAGGTCGCATTTCACGGCTCGGGGTTGAGGCAGTTTTTGTACTCCGGCCACTTCGCTGCAATAGACTGTGAAATTCTAATGGGACCTTTTTATTTGATTGCTTCGTGCACCCCCGAGTTTGCCACCCATTCCGACGCAGACTCACAGTCCCTCTGGCATAATTTTCATCTCAATTTTTGTTCAGTGTCCGTTGACACTTTGTTCCAGCAGCTTAGACTAGTGCGGGGCCTCGTGCAACAAGCCCGCTTCACTTTTATGTACCATCTCATCTGGATTTTCTAAAATACAAGTTGTATTTTCTTGAAAACCGATGTGTTATGCGTAAATTATTCCTGCTTCATGGGGAGCTTCAGGGCGATGCCCCTTATTACCATCAAGTCCCTCTCACATTACCTACGTCACATAAGTCAGAGTGTGTTTATGTAATTGAAGTGTTTTATGTCAGTGCATTGGAATGGCCTGCTGGGAAGCCACAATACCCCAGTTCAGGAGTGTGTTTATCTTACGTCGCCTACCTAGCTAATGATGTCAGTTATTACGCGCGACCTTGGTAAGACACAGGGCACAAGGTCTATTAGTCCAGATTTTTTGAATGTTGCCCACCTCAGGAGTTTCGTGCTAACCCAAGCAGATACCCTTAACTGGTTAGCTGGCGCCCTCCGGACATTAACTTAATCTTCGGGACCCTGTGACCAACTGCTAAAATGTCAAGATGGTTTCGGAAATATGTAAATATTAAGCTTTTGATGGAATTGTGTACAATGTTATTCGAAATAAGATATTTACACAACAGGATGATGAAAGTGAATGGAATATTGGCAAATTTCTGACATTGTTACCATTTTGTGCCATTAATATTTTTATTAATTTTAATGTGATATTCACTTTCGGACACATTCCAAATTATTTAATTTTAATGTCTTAGGACCATGCTCAATAAACTTAACCAAAAAATGCAGTCTTTAAAAAAAGTACTATACCATAAAGTGTACAGCTGAAAGTAAATAATACAATCCTAAATAATTTATGAGAAATTTTTGAAATATTTACTAAGTACTTAGTTTCATTATCAATTTTCGGACATTGAATGGGGGCGTATGTTGTTCATAGGTACACAAATGAGTCTAGGTTAAAAAAAAATTTCCAGCTTGAAAGTTGGCCTACTAATCATATCAACTTCAAATATCATAAGGAAAAGCTTAAAGATTGTAATTTGTTATATATGTCCCTGTTCAGGTCACAGCACTTCCCCAAGGGCACATGCATATGGTAGTGCAGTCTGCAGGACAAATTGTCACAAGGAGAATGTGCTATATGCCTCCCATTTGAAGGCCATCCATCTGAACAAGCCTGCAGGCACTAGCCACATCATCAGGTACAGCATGGAATCGTGGTGCAAGGCATCGTGGCGTGGAGCATTGCAGCACTACATACTGTGCCTGCCGATTTACTTTTAACAGAAATTGTGGGGTCAGCAGCTGCAGCTGGTGCGTGCTCTAACACTGGCTGACTGTTCACTGTATTTCTTATGAACACTGAAGTGGTGGATGACACTGGTGAAAGCAGGCGAGGTATGAGAGAGTGTATATAATGTTGTCAATGTGCTTTTCTCAGTAATTCCTAATAGTGGCTTTCTCGGGAAAAAAATCTTGAAAAATTGTATAAATACATATTACTAATCACACTGAGCATTAATTTACTAGCGGCGTCTCGATATTCGCAGTGCGTACTACCAAAAGTAATAGTGTCGGGAGAGTTATGAAGACGGGGGAAATTTGTGGGGTGAATTGTATAAAAGTAATGTATAATTTATGTCAAAAAATGTGGTTTTTCAATGGTAAGTGCAGTAAGACCTAACCTCACTTCATGGAATTTCACAATTGTTGAACCAAAACAGTTGTGTGTGTTCCAATGCACGCATCGTCACATACTGACGCACACACCATGTTATTATTTTTATGGCAAACTCCAAGCTTCGCGGATGCTCGAGCTCGAAGCACTCGATACCTTCAGAAAACTACGCTTGAGCAGTATTTTTGATTGCAAGGGGATATGAGAATCACAGCTGGAATGTGTGGCAAAGCACGACACAAACCTGTTATGTTTCATGGAAAAATAATACAATATATGTTATATCTATTTATGCATGTGAACGAGCATTCACCAATTCATGTCAATATATCGAATCGTATTCCAGCGATAAGCTTGCGATCTTACTACTGAGTATATTACAAGACATTCTCATTTGAGTGTAAGATTTTATTTACATTTGTGGAGTCAACAACACGATAATTGCAAATAATTTTAACTGTCATCAGTGCAAATGTGAAATAAATGAGAGACAATGATGTATCAGACATTAAAAATGGCAAAACTAATATTTTGTAGGACTTTTGTGGTAAAAGAAGCTCAACATTGTCTTTTGGAAACATTTTAATGAGCAGTTTAGTTGCTGTTTCATGAATATGGGAATTATTACAGAATTTCATAAATAAATGTAATTTCTATATTTTTCTCCTTATTATTGTTATTTCGTGGTTCGTGAATATTTCTAAGCCCTATATATATATATATATAATCCTCTAGTGGATTAGGGTGGGAGAAAGTAGGGTAGTTTTGTTAATTAGCGAAAATTGACGTATGTGGGTTTGGTGCAGGGTGATATGAAATAAGTGAAGGCAGAGCTGGGCTGTAGCCAGGGTCGCAGTACGCAGACTTGATAGTGGAGGACAGAAATGAGCCACCCACCCGACAGATGCCAGACATCTCTTTGCAACAAAGAAGAAAGTGTCAGGCAACTAAAGAAGGGTAAATATTATAATAAATTATGGGTAATTGGGCCATCACCTTGCTTGCGTCATAGTTTCCAGATTTTTGTCGTAGTGTAAGAGTTTTTGTGTACATGTCAGTTAAGGTGTGCCTCTACACGACCCCCACCAGTTGCTGCAGAAATCACACAATGTTTGTTTCTTTGGTATCGGCTATGGCGTAGGTGCCATACACACATACAGCTGTCGGTAGGGATCTGCGAGTACTCTGATTTTCAAGTCGAGTTTCTGACCAAAACTTAAAATCTAGTTCGATTTTTCAGACTCAAAATATTCAAGTTTTTCAACTACATATTTAATTGTTTATATTCGTACTAACCACAAAGTATAATAATTTACATTAATTATGGAACTCAAATTTAAAAGCCTAGCTAAGCACTTATCTGAAGTTAGTACAATTAAAGAAAAAACACCGCAACTTAACTTATCTCCTTTGTATATTTTATTGACGTGACAATGTATTGATGTGGAAATATTGCAGGAAGAACCACAAACAAAAAGTACAGTATTTCATTTGCCGATAAAGGAATTAGGTTTTTATGAGTATACACCACATGCAATAATACTATTTTGATGGAACCACGCGTTCACGAGTGCTCTCGGGACCACTTTTACCTCCGCAGTCATGTACACCACCTGGCTAACACCAGGCCGAGGCGAACACTTGACCACGAGCACGGCATAAAGTGCCTGCGAAAACGGAACACACCTACTTCACCATCATGGATTACATGACTCAAATGACCGTCTTGCTTAATTCACCTCAAGAGGTAACTCTTGGGGGTGAATAACAAGTGATCCAACATTGTGTCCCCCCGAATGCCATAGCTGTCAGGCGCACCACAGATCGGAGGAAACGTCAAGGCAGCTCGTGCCGCGACGCCCGGCGGCATCTTTCCCAATGAGTCACATCTCTTGGCCTACTGACATAGGAACAAGTGCCACAGTAGAGCAACCAAATGAAAATAGTGGGGAATAAAATCTAGTGTCAAGTAAAAGTGCTTCGAAAGTCATAGCTATTTATTCCTGTGTTTTTTTTATTGAATAGTAAATCGAGTATGGCAACCCACACCGCATTTCAGAGGGTGGTTTCGTCCAAACCTCCATGTTGAAACACTTGGACTCGCCCTCAAATAATATTTCAGAAAGTAGGATAGCCAATTTGAAATTCAATATTTTATTTATTTCTGTAATTCCTTTTATAAAGTATCTACATGCACCAGTGCTTTTTCTCTTTTCAACAAACTGCATAAATTGGCTTTCATTATTCATAATTAAATTATTTAGTACAGTGGCATACCCTACCAAAAATTTACGACAAAAACCGACTAGATTTGCAGTGGTTTCTGTTGTGTGGAATTATCATTCTAATGTATTTTTGGTGGTTTCTATTGTTTTCCATTGGTAACTCAATAGCTTTAATTTAATTCCAGTGGTTTCTGTTGTATACACATTTAGTGTACAGAGAACATTTCAATGGTTTGTGATGGTTCCTGTTGTCAGAAAACATTGGAACCATTGGTTTGAATTGTTTTCTATTGAGGTACAATAACTTTTATTGGATTAGGTTGGTTTCTATTGTAAATTAATCTTTTAGTTTGTGTTGTATTCTAGTGGTTTGCCTTGACTTCTGTTGTGCTTAGTTGGTTTTTAATGTACCATAGCTTGTTGGCTTCTGTTGTACTCTAAGGGTTATTATTGGTTTCTGTCTTGTATTGTTGTTTTTTGTTGTGCTATAGTCTATTGTTTTATGTGGGATTCAAGTGGTTTCTGTTAGTTTCTGCTGTGTTCCATTAGTTTCTGTTGTTCTGTAGTTTGTTGGTTTTTTTTGTGTTCTGCTATAGTCGGTTGGGTTTTGTTATATTCTAGTGGTTTCTGTTTTGTTTTGTTGGTTTCTATTTTGCTCTAGCCAGTTGGTTTCTGTTGTATTCTAGTGGTTTACCTTTATTTCTCTTGTGTTTCAATGGTGTCTATTGTGCTGCTATTTGGTTTTGTTGTATTATAGTGGTTCCCATTGGTTTTCGTTGTGTTTTGTTGATTTCTATTGTGCAGTAGCCAGTTGGTTTCTGTTGTATTCTAGTGGTTTCCATTGATTTATCTTGTGTTTCATTGGTCTCTATTGTGCTGATATTTGGTTTATGTTGTATTATATTGGTTCCCATTGGTTTCTGTTGTGTTCTAGTGATTTATATTGTTTACTGTTGTGTTTTGTTGATTTATATTGCGTTTTGCTGTTTTCTGTTGTGATGTGGCCAGTTGGTTCCTGTTGTATTCTAGTGGTTTACATTGGTTCCTGTTGCATTGTGTTGGCTTATGTAATTTCTTATTGGCTTCGGTTGTGCTGTAGCAGCATTTATTTTCCCTGTAGTGTTGTTTGTTTCTATTGTGTTCTGTTGGTTTCTTTTGTGCTCTGTTCGTTTTTGTTGGTTTATGTTGTATTCTGATGGTTTCTGTAGTGATAAGTTGAATTATGTTGTGTTCTGTTAGTTTCAGTTTGTTTTATTGGTTTATGTTGTATTTTGTTGGTTTCCTTTGAGTCATAGTATTTTGGGTTGAACTGTATTCTGATTGTTTAAATTTAATTATGCTGTGTTTTCTTGGTGTCTATTGTGCTGTAGCCAGTTTGCTTCTGTTGTTTTCTAGTAGTTTCCATTGGGTTTTGTTGTCCTGTAACATGATGTTTTCTGATATATTCTAGTGGATTCCATTGGTTTCTCTTGTGACATTGGTGTCTGCTAGTTTTTGTTGTATTATAGTTGATTACATTGGTTTCTATTGTGTCAGTTTTTGCATTATTTTGTATTAAGATATTTTATTGGATTTTTTTTCTGTTTTGTAGTTATCAATTGCGCTATTGGCTGTTGGTGTCGATTTTATTATAGTGTTTTCCATTGGTTTGTGAAATGCTATATTTTGTTAACATCAATTATATACTTATTGTTTGAAATGCTTTCTATTGTGTTTTGTTGGTTTCAATGATGTGGTGTTTTATCGAATGATTTTTATTGCCTTACCTGCGATCTCTATTAGATTCATTTATATTTTGTAGGTTTATGTTGAGTGACAGGTTGTCACATTTCCCCATATAAAAGTTATTCAAACATCAGGAATATATGCCAAATTTACCATACCTGGTAATGCCGGAGAAATGGGGCCCTTATTCGTGCAGCGGGGGTCACGCCTTGCTGAATAGCTGGTCGGTTAAGAACTTATACGAGCGGACGGCCTGTGACGCAGTGATCGCCCCCTACAATACCCCTCATATGCACACTCCAGCAAACGACTTTTCAGCCATGTTGCGAGGAGGCATTTTGAACTGACCAATGAGAAGTGATCGATAGATCAAGTGCTTTGAAAACCCAGAAATTTCGTATAAATATATATTTTGGGGCTTATGAGGGCAGAGATAACCTGACACCGGGGACAGACATTTAGGGGGACTTATCTTCCGTTTGATATAGCTATGGAAGAGGGGTGATGTAGGAAAATAGAAAAAGGCAAATATATGTATCTTTTTAATTATGTTTTTAACCACTGTTACAGTTTTTTAGATTATTTGTTCAAAGTCTTTTTTACCAGAATTTATACAAGTGTTTGTGATGACCCTGTTGGTCCTGTATAAAAGTTTTTGTAGAATCACAGATTAATATGAAGTTTTTTGAAAAACGAATTTTTACGGGTTCTCTTTTATACACCACACTTTACCTTTAAGCTCTTAGGTTTCCTGCACCGCCTCCTGATGGTTGCTTCTCTGCTATATGTAAAAATAAAAAAAAAGGTTAAGAATATAAAAAAAAAAGTACTGGAGGGACTGAAGGACATATGGCCTCTCTCAAGTTACGGAGGCTATCTGTTACATGTAGACAGAGAGCTGCGCCACTCTGCTTCTATAAATGTGGGCAATATATAATTATACTTTTTTGTGTGGTTTGTGAAAGACGTACAGGGGGAAGTGAAAAACTTTAAATTTTGAAAGTGCAATCTCTAACACCAAGGATGTTTCCAGCTGGTGTGAGCGCCGTGAAAACATCCTGTATACAGTCTCTCACCAAGAAATCGCTTCAGACTGTATTGTAGGATGCGGGAATCGCATACAGTGCAGATGATTCAATTGATGTTTTGCGGCAGCCGCTGCTAGGAATTGTCTGAAAGGAAGGCTTCGCTGGAATTTTTGAGTGTGAGTTCGCTCCTTTTTTTAAAATCCCTTAAATTATGTGCCCCATAGTATAGAATAAATTGCTAACATCTATAGCTGTAGTAAATATAGAGAAAAATTTTTCTTTCCTAATAGGATTTTTCCGGGCGTTGGCTCTAAATGTATCTGCTATTAATAAATACATGCTCTGTCCTTACTCAGAGATCCTGAGATTTTGCAACCTTTTGTGAGTCAGGCTATGACAGAAAAATTGGCGTTTTCACAGTTTAACCAGGAAATGTTAGGTCAAGTAGGAGATCCTTTAGCTATTGCTAGGTATCGGATGAAAATTTTAGAAAAACATTCAAAAACTGGGTCTTTTCATGAAAGAGTACGCATTGGAAACAATTATGTTTATATATGCTAGGGTTATTCTGCGATGAGTCACATTCATTTGAAGTTATATTTTAAATTAAGCTTCCAGAAAAAAATAAGTTTTTACCTTTGTATGCAAACCCACTACATTTCAGAAATTGTTAAGCTTAGTTACTGAGGTAGAATTGACAGTCGGAGAATGTAATCGAAAGGTAGAAGCAAAGGTAGAATGGCAATGTAGTATTTGTTTTGGTACAAATCATATAACCGAAAAATGCTGTTATAGAAATGTAGGAGGGGGNNGGGGGGGGGGGGTAAAACCAGTGAAATCAAAATGTTATTGTAGTATTTGTTTCCGTACAAATCACATCAATTAAATTTTTTTTTATAAAAGTAAAGGATAAATTGAGGAAATCCACACATAGTTCGGAAAAAACCTGATAATGGACAGTAAATCCAAACATATATTTCATGAATTGTCGAGGAAGGCACTTCAGTAAAAGAACAAAGAGTTATTACGTATTTCAGATGTAAAAGCACGGAAAATAAACTATTTCAGTGTCCTTTACGGAAAAAACCAGTCAGAATGGGTTTAGTAAATAATGTATTTCGGCAAAGGGAAAGTTTACTTTTTGTTCCGGTAACAATATTTTAATGCATGTTATCATTTATTATGCAACGTAAACATACTGTACATGACCAAACATTCTTACATCACCATTAGTACCAACTAACTTTCTGAAAATCCAAATAGCATCTCCAAGTTCAAATCGCAACTTACGGCGAGAATACAATACAGGGTTCGATGCAATACTAATAACAGAATTAGATGTAGCAACAAGTTCATTGATAGCGAAGGTCTTCCAACATATTATATCTCTTGAATCTAGTTGACTCAAAAAGTTGACACCTGATACAATGCTGTTGTGTGGATGTCTGTAAAAGCATACTTCAAGTATGCCAGACCCATTGTGTGCAGTCATTCCTTGTAAAGCAAATCTGTACATAAAACTTGAAAGTACAAAACTCTCTTCAGCTGTAGTAACTCCGTGTCACTTATGAGTCATGAGTTTTGTAATACAGTGATGCGAGAAAATCCTGTGGGAACTGTTGTAATAAAAAAGGCGGAAATGCAGTTTTTTCACGAGCTGATGGAGGTTTGATTCGTTCGAATTACCGTGGTTGTCGTAAAAATTAAGATTGAAAATTTTTCGTACAAATAACAGTTCTCTTTATTAGAAAAATTGTTTCATGATCTTTTCTTAGGACTGGAGTTTTTGGGAAAAGCACAGGCGTGTATTGTTGTAGCAAAAACTTGCTTAACTGTTAATTTTGCTTCTGATACTCCTGTTAAATTGGTAAACTACCCTATGTACGTGCGAAAGATTCAGTAACTTGAACGTAATGACGAAGTTGAAAAGTAAATAATGGAAATAAAAAATGAATTTAATGAAGTTATAACAGGTAAGCTAGGGCATTGTTCACAGGTTCCGGTTCGTTTAAATTTGAAATATAATGAACAAGTGGTTTCTGTTCCCTATCGTGTTGCTGCACTTAAATTGAAAATTTTAAGCTGATAGTATCAGATTTGCAGGAACAGGGAATTATTGAGATGTCAAAAAGTGCGTATGCTAGTTAATATTTTCTGTTGCCAAAAAATGTGTCAGTACCATCTTATTTGTGATTACCGCGAAATAAATAAAAAATTATATGTTGATGCTTACCCTATGCAAGTAATGGAGACAGTATTTCAACATTTAAGTAAGGCAAAATACTTTACCATTTAGGACTTACATTCAGGCTTTTTAAAGTGCGAATTGCACCCTCAGTAAGGGGGGATTATTTCATTGGACACGTCTCCCGATGGGAGTAAATGTAGGGCCTTAAGGAATGTCGCGTGTGTTTAATCATGTGTTGGGTAAATATCTTTATGATTTTGTTTTCACGTATATTGATTATGTGTGCATTTATGATTCCTCGTTAAAAGGGCATTTAAAGCACATACACATGGTTTTGTAGGCTTTACGAGACGCTGGTTGACTGTGAATCCAGATAACATAAGTAGGTCTGAGCAACATGTTCGCTACTTAGGTTTCATAATTTCAGAAGGCAGTTTGCTCATGGGCTCAGAAAAACTTAAAGTAATTATAAATTTTCCACAATAAAAACAATTACGTCGGGGAAAATGTTTCTTTTTAGGGATGGTTGCTTTTTATAATAAATGTATTCTTTAAATATTATTAACACACCCTTTCAATGAGTTAAAATGGAAGGGGGTAGAATTTGTATTGGAAAAGGAACAACCGCAGGCTTTGCAAAAATTTAAGGAATGTTTGATAACCCCTCCTGTTTTACATCTGCCAAATTTTCAACAAGATTTTTTTTTGCATTGTGATGCAAGTTCTATCGCTTTGGCTGCGGTGTTAAGCCAAAATGAAAATGGGTTATATGTGCCAGTTGCGTATGCTAGTAAACTGTTTACAAGTTCAGAAAGAAAGTATACTATCTACGAGAAAGAATGTCTTAGCTGTATTTGGACGATAGAGCCTTTTTGCTGACTACTTAGATCACGCACCATTTTAATTGTTTACCGACAACCAAGCATTAAGTTGTTTATTAAAATCTCAAATACTTGCTGGACATTTTGCTAGATGGTTAGTGAGTTTGTAATGTTTCAAGTTTGACGTACAATATATTAAAGGCACAGAAAATGCAGTCGCTGACGCACTTTGTGAGGATGAATGTAACGGGGTTACAAAAGCAGAATTAAATGCTCTAGATCAGATACATAAAATCGAGTGCACTGACGAGTTAAAAATAAATACATTTCAAAATTTTCCTTGAGTGTTTGTGAATATAAAGGAGTATAAAATAACTGGACCCGAGAGTTAATAAATACGTGCTGAAATATAACAAGGAACAACTACTTATGTAGTTTATAAGGGATTGTTAGGCGAAAGGACAAAAAAGGGAAATTAAGAGCTTTTGTTCCGAAAGAATTACACCCTATCGTATACAAGTATTATTACGCATCGTATTTTGAGGACACGGGGCGAGACAAAACCATTTCGCATGTACTAGAATAGTTAACATGGTGAGGAGTCGAAAGGATTTAGAAGGATGTGTTAAAGTGTGCCAAGTGTGTAAATGCACAAAACCTAAAAATCAGAAACCTGAAGGAAAATATGCAAGATTTGTAGCTTCCTTTCCATGAGAATGGGTACATTTAGATGTAATGGGACCCTTACCTAGAGGTACCTCTGGTTTTCTCTATGTGTTGGTAGCAATAAATAGTTTAAGTATATTTTGCTTATTCTTTCCCTTGCGGTCAATAAAAGCCACATCAATTTGTAAAATAGTTATGCAAATATTGTCCCATATAGCACAGAGACATCCAAAGAACATCTGACAGATGTCACTCTCGGACATTCTGGGTATCCTAGGACATCAACGAGTAGCAAATTTACAATCAATCAAATGACTACCAAAAGATATACAAATGTCCTCCCATTATCCAAAATGTGGTATAGATATTGTGGATGATCTATATAGTCTTTATATGTAGTCACTTACATTAATTAATGACCATTGGTGGTTTTGTAATATCTAATGGATATCCCGTAAGTGGTACAAACTGTTATCTACTACTCTATATCCAAAATATATACATTGGAGCTTAACTGTAGGACTTAGATGACTTTTAGATATTGTGTATATAATAAGGATGTTCGGTGGATATCCTGTGCTATTTAGTGTATGGTGTGTTTGGTTCTCCTTTGTTTGTTGTAACGGGTAGTGCCACCTACTTTGTGTAGGATGAGTTTAGAGACCTAAATTATTCGTGGGGTGTGAAAATTGTGAAGACATCGCCGTACTACCAACAATAAAATTTAGTCGAGCATGTTTACAGCAATATTAATATTGTATTCCACAGTTTTCAATCTGATACTCAACATCACTGGGACGAAGTTATATAGCTTTTATTTTTATGTTTTGATAATATTATTCATTCCGCTCATAAATTCACGCCCGCTGAAGTTTTCCTTGGTCAGCGATTGCTCTATCCGTTAGTAAACGCTTGGTCATTGCAAAGTATTTGTTTGGAGAAAATGGCAAAATGAGTCTTAGTAACCATAGAAGTGTCACGTACTTTGGTAGAATTACATAAAACAATTAGTGATAAAATGAACACGTTGTATAAAGATATGAGTTTAAGGCCTGGTGACTTAGTGCTAATTGAAACTCATCCCGTTAGCTCCAAAGCAGACTATTTCAGTTCTAAGTTGGCCGTAAAATTGAAAGGCCTGTTTAAAATTGTCAAATTTTTAATTACAGTTACGTTACTAATTGCTAGCCCATATTCTCTAAACAAGACCGGAAAGGTGCATATTAGCCAGTGTAAAAATTTTCATTATCAAAATAAGTAATTTTTATGCACATCTCCCCTCCTTCTATCCCATTTTTGAGGTCCTGTTTCTCTGAAATATTAGGATAAAAGGTTATTAACTATCCATACATTTGTAATAAAACTTTGAAAAAAAAAAGTGATAAATTATTATTGTGAAAAGTTTTAAAAGGATAAATAAGAAAATTGGTAGATTTTCTTCATGCTATAAAATTATTGGTATATTTTAATGTATGCTAGAAAAAGCTATGTTTTATAGAGTTTCAAGGAGTTTAAGCATTTAATTAAGTTTTAGCATTATTAAAAGGGTTAAAATAGATACATGTTTTTTTTCAATTGTTGCAAGTTGAAAACCCCCTCCTCCCAATATTTTTCTATTGTCTGTCCCAACAAATATGCCACCCTCAAATGAGGCTCCTGGGTCTGTCGAGATATCAAGAAGACCTGGATCCTGAAGTTTGGAGTTGACCATTTTTTATAAGGGGAAGATGACCTACGGTCCGGACTGGCCACACGGTGGAGTAGGGTTTTTCTACCCAGCGTGGATTTCTTGCACTTTCAATGGGAGGATAATGTGATGGTTTGTCATATTTCCCCGTATAAAAGTTTGACCATCAAGAATATACACAGAATTTACCACATCTGGTGATGCCAGAGAAGTGGGGCCCTCATCACAGCAGCAAGGGTCACACCTAGCTGGATAGCTGGTCGGTCAAGAACTGATATGAGCGGACGGTGTGTGGTGCCACGATCGGCCCCCCTCAATATCACTCATATTCCCACTCCAGCAGACAACTTTTCGGCCATGTGGCGAGTCGGCATTTTGAACTGACCAATGAGAAGTGATCGAGAGATCAAGTGCTTCGAAAGCCCAGAAATTTCGTTTAAACAGACATTTTGGAGCTTATGAGGACAGAGAACCTGACACCGGGGACTAACATTAAGAGGGATTTATTCTCTGTTTGATATAGCTATGGGAGAGGGGTGATGTAGGAAAATAGAAAAAGGCAAATATATGTATCTTTTTAATTATGTTTTTAACCGCTGTTATAGTTTTTTAGATTATTTGTTCAAAGTCTTTTTTACCAGAATTTATACAAGTGTTTGTGATGACCCTGTTGGTCATATGTAAAAGTTTTGGTAGAATCACAGATTAATATGAAGTTTTTTGAAAAACGAATTTTTACGTGTTCTCCCTCATACAACACACTTTACCTTTAAGCTCTTAGGTTTTCTGCACCACCTCCTGATGGTAGCTTCTCTGCTATATCTAAAAATAAAAAAAAGTTAAAAATTTGAAGAAAAAAAGATACTGAAGGGACTGAAGGACATATGGCCTGCCTAATGTTTCGAAGACTATCTGCTGCAGTTGTATTTCCCGATATTTCCTTGATTTTCAACTGTATTCTATTAGTTTTTATTGTATTTCACCTTGTTTCTTTCTGATAAAATTCATATTGTTTTGCCTAAGTTTCTGTTGTGTTTTGTGATTTTCTGTTGTATTTATAGTAGTTTCATGATTGCAATAAGAACCAATAAACACAACATAAACAAACAAAACACATATGATTCTAATATAAACAGTACTATTACTTATCAAGCAAACAGGACTAGTAAATTAAAACTCAACAGAACACAACAGAATACAATGGAAACCTGTGAGACTACAAGAGATTTCAATATAATGGAATTCTAAAGAAAACAACCACATGCAACATAATATTCAGAAAACTATGTTACATCAATAGGATTTCATCAGAAACCAAAAGGGAAAAATTAAAAAATTAATTAAGCACAACAGAAACCAATAGCAGTTACTTGGACCACATCAGAACACAACGGAATAAAATGCTACAGAATTCAAGGGAACACACTAAAAATGGAACAGATGAACCCAAAACACAACAGAAACCAATAGAAATCACTAAGTATACATCAAGATAAAACACAATGAAATGCGACAGACACCAACAAAATTAAACAGAAACCATTTAAATCCATTAGAAATACAACAGAAAACCACAAAACACAACAAAAACCAACAGTTATTACTTCGACTTCATCGGGATAAAACAGTATGAAATGCAACAGACACCAACAAAACACAAAAAAAAACAATGGAAACCACAAGAAATAACAGAAAAGCACACAACATAACAAAAACTCATAGAAATTACTCATACTACAACAGAATACAACAGAATGAAATGCGACAGAAACCAAAAAAATTCCATAGAAGCCCTTAGAAATACAACAGAAAACCACAAAACACAACAGAAACCAAAATACATTACTGGGACAACTTCAGAATACAACAAATGCGACAGAAACCAGCAAAATACAACAGAAAACAACAAAACACAACATAAACCAATAGATATCGCTATGAATACATCAAGATACAACACAATACAATGCGACAGACACCAACTAAATACAACAGAAACCAATGGAAACTGCTGAGACTACATCAAAATACAACAGAATGAAATATGACAGAAACCAGCAAAATTCAATGTAAACCAACGGAAACCACTAAAAAATACCACAGGGAAACCACAAAACACAGTATGAACCAACATACATTAATGGGACCTCCAGTATTAATATATGTTGGGTCAATGGTTGAAAATTGGTTGGCATGGTTGGAAATATGTTGTGATGGAATATATGCCTTAAGCCAACTGTTAGCTTTTGGTTGGCAATGATGGAAATACGTTGTGTAGGAATACTAACATAAAATGAACATTGGCCCACATTATTTTTCAACCGAAATCCATCTTAATCGATTTTTTTGATAATAATGCTTAAACATGCAATACCATACATATGTGATGGACAAATGTCGGAAAGACAACAGTTGGTAATTTGCAAGAACCCCCAGTAGCAACATACATTGGGCCAATGGTTGCACTTTGGTTGGCAATGTTGTTGATGAATGTTGGGTTGGAAAACGATTATTAAAACAACGTTGGCCCAATGTAATATGTAAACGAAAAATTTCTACCATGAACCTTTTGTGAGATTACTTAGCACTCTCAAGAAAATTATGTCTCAAATCAGAAAAAGTCAGAACATACTGCAAATACATATATTTTAAACTTGAAAATGGTTAGTAACAAGTTGGGAAACATACTGTTGATAATTTGTATGTTTTCTTCCTTTGAGCTAGTGGTGTTCAACCAACATATAACGTCAAATTAGGATTAAATATTTCTGAATAAAAACAGTGCCCCTTTCCTTTACGGTAAATAATAAAAGGTTTTTCAAGATGTAATATAATTTTTCTATGATATATGTTTAGTTGGTTTTATGTTTATTCAACTCAATGGTTGGGGTTTGGTGTGGTATTTTATGTTGGACCAACATTCTGTAATGAACAGTATGCCAACAAGTTACTACCTTGCATATTATGTGATGTAGCTTAGCTCTCTCAAGAAAATTATTTCACTAAATCAGAAAAAGCAAGCACATACTGTAAGTCCCCAGTAGAGACATATGTAGGGCCAACATTGCTAATTGGTTAGGAAATGTGTAGGAATCCATCATAAATTTGACTTTTAGGCCAATGTTGTTAGCCAACAAAGTCCAACCTAATATATTTAATGAAAATTATTTTAAAACATGCAATAAAATACATATATGCAACAAAATACATATATAAGAAATAATATATAAACACTGTTAAAATAGAGAATGTGGAATTTTTATTGTGTTGGTGGAACATTGGATAAACATGTGAAAGACAATGATTAGCGCTTTGTAAATGTGTGTGCATTTGGCCAACATTGTTTTCCAACCAAAACCCAACCTAATATTTTTAGTACCAACCTTCATTGGCACTTCGTTGGAAAGGTTGGCTATATGTTGGATTGAAGCACACAGATTAATACAACATTGGCTCAACAGAAAATGCCAACAAAAGTTTCGTACCATTCCAGACAATCATGCAACTAAATCAAATAAATGTCATAACCTATTGCAATTATAATTTTTAATAGTTAATTTTTGTTGGTAACAAGTTGGTAAACATACTGTTGGTAATATGTGTGTAATTTTATGTTAGGCCAATGTTGAGCAATCAACTTTTTATGAAGAAGTACAGAACCACCCGTATGAATGAAATCAGTGCCACTTTCATGAATTTTATAGGATATGAAGGTACTTCATTTACTGGAATATTTCTCTTGAAAATATGATTAGTTGGCTATATTTCATGCCAATTTGGAAACACAACAGTTGGTCATTGGTACAAATTGTTACATCGGGCCAACATTAGGTAACAAACATTATGCCAACAATGATAATTACCATAGTCTTAATAAAATAAAAAAACAATTTTGTATTTCTGTTGAAAATATATGTTGTAACACACAATCCATGATTTATATATACACTCGCATCGTCAGTGATATGTTGGTTAATTGGAAAATATAGAGTTGGTATTTGGTATTTAAATATACAGGATTAGTATAAAATAATACCCAAACTTTGAAGATCTATAATATCAAAACCAAACTACCTAGAACCTTGATTGACCAATCAAATGAACCATGGAACCATTAAGTTTGTTTACCATACATTCATAATAATTATAATAAAAAACACACAATGCACAAATACTCACAGGATGGTACTTGTCGATAGAAACATACACAAAAGTCGGACCAACATATTTTCCACATGGATGCACGGTCGCGCAAAGTTTCACTGGCTATGCCAGCTTCATCAGACGACGAGTGGTGCACACTGCAGTCTTGTGAGTGGTGGTTGGCAAACAGTGAACCTAGCAGTCAGGAGGCTAATGAGGGTGAGGCGGGAAATTTGAAATGTGGCGGAGGGGTTATCTTATGTTTAAGCCAGGTGTCTGTCTTAATTCGGTGATGTATTAGTGGCCCTTTTCTCAACACATTTCTGCAATATTATTGGAAGGTGGTAGGGTCCTCATCACTCTGGTTGTGTAACAGGAGTCAAAGTTCTGGTTGTGAGATGATGCGTATACTGCAATTAGTTTCTTATGTAAATTTACATTTGTTCCAGCTATGGCGAGTTTGGTGTCTCCTATATGGCCATTCATTCTATATCTGAGAGTGTTAGTAGTAAGGTCATTGTACTCTGCATTGCATTGAATGCATTAGGGCAGGTAGATAAGATTTTCTTTCGCACAGTTGTAGCTGTCTGGGATAGTCTGAATAGTGAGTCTGCTGTGTAAGAAGGTGGAAGATTGGTGTATAGCACAATATCTATATTGTAGGCTATTGCAAAGATAGGACCCGTGGCGGTGGTTATAATACTGACTGTTGTACTGAAAGGTAATTAGGAATGCACCAGTTAGTTCTAAAGGTTGGATGGTCGATTGAAGACCAATCTGAGTAGTTTGGAGAACAAGTTTTAAAAGAGTGTCGATGAGGCCAGAATTTTTGTCCACAGTTGGGATGGTTCTGAATCTGTCCATGCACTCATAGTAGGGGACAACCAGAGGGATATCTGAGTTACTGATCTCTGTTTGAGGATATGTGGTTGAAATTGCATGCTTAATCTGTTTGTATACCAGCTATCTGGGGTAGCCCCTATCAAGGAATGCTTTGGCTTTTATATTACATTGCTTGTTTAAGTCAGTATGAGTTGAGTAGATGCATTTAGCTCTAGCGGGAAGGCTGCATGGCAGAGATCTTGGCATGGAATAGATGTTATCTGTCGAAGTGTAGTTATTGCAGGTGTTTCATGGGTTTAATGTGGATAGCTGTTTTAATTTTGCCATTATGAAGGACTAGTTCTACATCCAGAAATATAGCATGATGTTATGATAGCGGAAGCATGCCCTAATTCAACGGCCTGCCTGAACACACCATCACTCATGAGCAGTAATCAGGATAGTTATTTGCTGTAATCGGAACTCGCATTGCGCAAACCTCGGAAATTAGGATTCCCCTCTACCAGCCAGGGTATCAGGCCATGTTGTATTATGCCATGCCGATATCAGGGCAATGCAAAGCAACAACAGGGGGCTTTCTACATGTGATGTCATCCGATATGGACATCATAAGAAGCCTGCTGTGCCAACTGCTGTAACTCGTTTTATTTCACCAGCCTTCGGATTCTTCTCAAGTTGGGACAGTTACAATATACTAACATGGCTCTCAGTAAGGTAGTGTATGTAGTTAAAATATACAATGCTGCCAGATATTATAGTATATTATGTACTCTCCACTTTGTTTTATTATATAGCCATATAGTAACCTATATTTACATATATTTATTTACCCCAAATGCTCTACCATCATGAGATTCCCCCAACCTTTACAATTACGGGTTGACCTCAATATAAACAAAGTATAACATTGGTGGCGGCTTGGTTCTTCCCTACCATCTCGCAGCCTTGTATCAGTTCCTTTCCATCCATCCTCTTATTTAAGTAAATTACCCACCCATTCTCGCTTAAAGTAATATGTGAAAATAATTAAAATTTCAAGCCATGTATTAACTCTTCCAATTTTTTATTACAATTACAGCATTAAACTGTTAAATACTAATAGCCTCCGCACATTCACAAATATTAGATGATGAATAAGTTACCATTGATGTCAATGTAATTTATGCGCTAATACCTCTCTGTGCGTCGGCTGTGATTTTTTTCCAATATGGAACATTGGTGCAGTTTAAGTAATATTAGTTTTTAATATATCAATTTCTAATTAATGAGAAAATACACAATTTAAAACTGTTAATGCACGGACGTAAAGTAAATGAGTAGTGCTGACATAATATAAAAATGCTAATTTTACAAGTAAATGATTTCAGGTTGTTATATTAAATCTTCTAAGGGAAACATATTAGTAATAATCAACTGTTGCATACGAATTACCACACTTATTAATAATTCATCAATCACAATAGTAGATAATAAGTGCTACTTAGCCTCCATATAGTTTTAAAATTTGTCACTCCATGCACGAAGAAGCTCGACCCAGTTCAAAAGAATTGCTGTGCCGACTCGGTCTGCGGCACGCTCAGCATTTTTGAGTGACATAAGAGCCGACACGGTTATGTCATGGTATGGTGTGAGACACTTTGTTTCAGCTCATGTTCCCCCCTCATCAATCCTCCTGTATACTCATACCTAGTTATAAGTTAAAATAATATCCAAGGCCCCACATCCCGATTTACATATGTGTATACTCCACACCCCCACCCCATGTTTCTTTAAACACATGTACGTCCGCCCCCAATCACATGTCCTCCCCACCACCTTGTATACACATAAGTAGTTATAAGTTATGATAGAATGTAAATTATATAATAATGTACTTAATTACGACTTTAAAATATTGCCCACACCCCCAATACAATATATACCCATAGGAGGTTATGCTATAAGTTGAAATAAATCCCCAAGAAGCGATTTCAAGATTATGACATGTTTCTTACGAATACGAACACATATGAAAAGAATCCCATCGGAGCTAACCAGTTCTGTGATTCACAGACTTAGCCCATTACCTGGAGCTTTTGGATGTGCAGAAATGCGCACCAATCCTGAAGTGGTTATGCTGACTGCTAACCCTGACAAGAGATGAAAGCTGGAGTGAGATGCAGAAGGTATTTTACGAAATGGGAATTTTGCTAATACTGACCCTTTTCTGCCCGCATCTGCCCCAGTAGAGTGTAACCTTACCCAGGAGGTCAACCTTACGTTTCGCATGAGATGAGAAGGAATCTTTGGGCCTCTGGTGGAGTGATGGCCCGACCAGCGAGCCCCGTCTTCTGTGCTTTACTAGACTTGAAGGAGTTTCAGGCAGTATGGTCACAATTTAGATATGTTTCGAACTTTTGCTGTGGGTCCTTCTATGCGACACAGAACCTTGGAGGTGTAACACGTGTGCACTAGCCATTTTCCGACCTCCTTGGGGTAAGCCACGCTTGCAGTAATTTTCCTTATATCGTATATTATTTCTGTTACTAGAGTGTGATAATCCAGTTTGTTATTGCATGTTACCAACTAATGTGAACCCACTTCTCCTTTCTGTGAGAACATGTCTGTGAACAGTCTGTATAATATGTACACAATTTCTTTATGTTTAATTTATTTGTACTCATTGAATTTAACAGTGTCTAAAGATTACTTACATTTGACATGATATTTATTTTTCCATTGCCACACACACAAATTATAGGAATAAAAATTTCATTTAAATTAGATTTCCATAACTTCTGCAGCAAGTTACATCCCCTTTCTCAATAATTGAATAATCGATTAAGATACAAATTTAAATTCCAAATTCTTTCAGTTTCCCGTTAACAAACAAACCGAAAAAATAATAATAAGGATTATCTCAACTAGAGAATAAACGACTTTTGGAAAAGAAAAAAAAAAAAAAATTAGGCATCATTGTAAAAGAAAACTTTGAAATTCCTTGTAGTCCCACAAAAAAAAATCCAACTCAATAACCAAACATAATAAAACCTACATAGAGTCCCACTATTACTATGAATTAACTCTCCCAATGTTATACAATATGTCAATTAATATTCCACTCATACTGTTTTTGTAAGTTTCAGACGGCCGAAACAAAACTGCAGCACCGTTCTCGGTGATGTCACATGTTATAAGTCCCTCCGGAGGTCAATGCACAAGCAGCGCTAGTATCATGGGCAGCAGAGCAGCTGTCATGACGTCACACACAACCTCAGCACTGCACTTACAGCCATTCCGCAATTGCAGCATTACCATTTTAAGCAGCTCGCGTGAAGTAAAATGATCCTAACCAGGTAACCAGAGTTTCTATTACTACACATCTCACTTACACGTCACCCTGCAGGCAACACACAATACATACATTTGCAAACCAACAATTTGCAGTAAGCAGCTCCCATAAAACTAATTTAGCATACATTTGTAAATTAAAGTTTTTAAGAGTAGCATTAAATGCAAACAATCTACAAATTGAAACCTTAAAGTTACTAGTAAGAGCCACAGAGTCCTTAACATATTTATTGGCACATAGTATTGAATGAAGTCTAGTGAAAAAAAAGGCTGACGGTATTGTGAACCGCCTGCGTTTGCCGCGTCCGCGTTCAAGATTGCACAGCAAAGCACATCTCTCAAATTCAAGACCTGGCTGCTTACGTGCCATTACCAATGCTGTAGCGCACCACACATAACAGCCCACCTGCAAGAGCGAAGACGAAGGCAGTTTCCCAACCGAGTCTTCCTTTGTAACTCTTTCAACTCCTACCCATAATCTATCCTACCATATCGAAGAGGCTACAACCCAGTCCGTATTTTCACTGCCAGCAGCCCCAAAGACTAAAGAAGATGCCCAGAAAATAATTTAAAAATATGCAAAATTTAAATATCTAAAATCCTTTTCGAGATGGGGACGTCTCGTTTCCTTAAGATGGAGAGAGATGTTACTATAGCATGATCTTGCCTTAATTCGATGGTCTGCCTGAACACGCCATCAGTCGTGAGCAGTAATCAGGACCGCCAGCTGCTGCAATAGCGACTCGCATTGCCCAAACATCGGTAAGCAGGAATCCCATCTACCAGCCAGGAAATCAGGCCATGTCGCATTATGCCACACCGATATGAGGGCAATGAAAAGCAGCACTAGAGGGCTTTCTTCATGTGACGCCAGCAGAGATGGACATAATAATAAGCCTGCTGTGCCGACTGCCGTAAATAGTTATACTTCATCAGCCTTCGGATACTTCTCAAGGTGGGACAATTACAATATAATAACATGGCTCTCAGTAAGGTAGTGGATGTTGTTAAATTAAAAATCCTCCCCCAACCTTATAGTATTATATGTACTCTCCAAATTTTTTAAATAGCCATATAGTAACATATAACTTCATTTTTTTTAACCCCACATGCTCTACCATCATTAGATTCCTTTAACCTTAACAAGTACGGTTTGACCACAATATAAAGAAAGTAAGACAGTGTGATATAAGTAGGTCTAGTTGAACTTAAGCAGGTTATGCGAGTTGAGGTTGTTAAGGTAGTGGATGAGATTGTTCTCAGTTGAATCGCAGATCGTCAAGATTTCTATAAAACACATCCAGCAGAGTGTCTGAATTAGCTGTATGATCAGAAAGTTTTGCTCCATTTTACCTTTGAACAGATTGGTATAAGAGTGGACCATGTTGGTGCCCATGGTGTCCCTCTAAGTTGGAGGTAGTACTTGTCTTGGAACCTTATACTGTTGTTGTTTAGTGTGTCTATTGCCAGTTTGACCATATATGTTGCGGAAGGTTTGCTGTTGGGGAGGCCTTTGGTTGATATATAATTTTATTGGACACAGCGCTGATGAGGTGTTTATTAAAATTAGTTATTTTTTGTTATTCTGATCAGCACAAAGTGTAGTGCGTAGGTCTCTTTCCTTCTTTTCGTGAAGGAAAAAATTTTCGCCTGAGCATATCTTCTATTTTTGTTTTTATTAACATATTGTTTTAGGCAATTACATTCTCAGCGCTCGTAGCAAGGAACTGGTAGTTTGTTTTCGATTTCACCAGATTTTTTATTTATATCAGAAATAATGTCTGGATTCGTCATTCATAACTAAAATGCTATTTTATTGTTAAATACATATTAAATTGTTATTCAGATACGATGGCAGACAGTTAATTTCTTCCAGATAAATATAATTATATTATCAAATAAAGTTTGCACATGTACTTATATCCCAAATAGTCATGGAATAAAACTGTGATGAATGTATTTTTTTCTGTAGGTCTAGAAATATTTTAATGTATGTTATTTCGGTTTGATGGATGAATTGATGACCTAACAGAATGGCCGTTTTGCCATTAGGCCGTAATGTTGGTTGTATGCGTGAAGGCGAGAGTTAGACAAACAAGATTTTTTAACCCTAAACTACAATTATTTAAAGGCTACGTCTGTTAATATATCACGACCGTGTAACTTACTTTAGGTGCCTGTAACACAATTACGTAATGTGCTTTGGCATTTAAGCGAATTCACTTTTTGTTAGAGCCCAAATGAACTGCTCAGAGATCTACAGCCCAGTCAAAAAAGTTATAGTGGGTTAATTCCGTTGTAACAAGTGTGACATTTGCACTAAGTTGAGCACTTATCAAACATATACTTATAAAACCTATAAAACAATATATTTACTTAATCTTTGTTTTACTGTAAATGTTTAAATTTTCTATAAAATATTTAGCTAATTAAATAATTTTTAAGCACAGTTTTTAAAAAGTTAGAGCGATGGACGTGGACCATTCCGGCATGGTCTGACATGGCCACAGTCACCGCGCCACCAGGCTTCCCAGCCCGCAGCAGCCGCACCAGTGCAGCGCCCGGAATGCTCACACCATGCATTCTGATGTGCACTTGAAATCGTTCACACATGAATGGGTCATAAATCCGCTCACTGTGTGAACCAGTGCAGTGCCTGCAATGCCCATAGAGCAAACATTTTAATTATGTTAGAAATAAGTTGGAAACCCACTGATTAAATCCAATATAGCTTGTAGCCCACAGGCAACTGTTTGTTTAGTCTGTCTTTATTGCACTACAGAATAGCAGTGGAATAAGCAGCAAGCCACATGCATTTTAATTAGGCATGGAATATAAGGGTTGTGTTATTTAATGTGGTTGTACATAATTTTTGAAGAGCTAATGTGTATATGGCAAAGTTTAACACTACATGAGAAATACAGCATATTCAGTCTTTAATTTCAACTTGACTGTTCCGGTCGCTGAGTGGCCAGAACTTAACAGACACAAACTTCTCACATGTAGTATAATTATTTCATATGCATCTTCTGTTTGTTCAATGTATGTAATGACCCGCCTACGGGCCTATAAAAGTGTTCCATATCCTCTTGCATAATCTCAGTGTAAATTAATGCAATTTTCTAATATTCACATAGTCATGCTTTTATATAATAAGGAATAATTAAGATTTGTGAACTCTCTGCAGGGATAAGAAAATTCAACGAGAACATTTCACTGTTTTATGTGTAAATTTCTCCAAGTGCTATGTTAGTGAGGTTAAGTAACTAATTTACTTCGCAGAGTGGCGCAAGATCTCGGCAAGGACGTAGTTAGCCAGTGTTATTTCTGGCAGTCTGATTCAGCGGGTCGTACTCTAACAGCACATGGCTATCCCTTGGAGGCCATAGGATACACTTTACGGAAATGCAGGTTATCCATAGTGTATCCTTAATATCCCTGGGACGTACTAGATATATATCCCAGAGTTATCCCAATGGTCATGTTGGGGATAGCTGTAGGACATCTATGGAGGACATCCCTAGGATATCCATCGGAAATCCTCAATATCTACACTAAAAATCAAATAGCTATATAAGTAAAAAATCAATAAAATTAAAGATACCACGAAAAAAAACCTTAGTATCTAGTAAGAAAATTTCGTTATGCATTATAAACAGAGGGAGAAGGTGAAAGTACTTTTGGGATATCCATGGATCATCCATATCATGGCCAGGATATATTTAGGTTATTCGGGAAATATGGGATATTCCAGGGACATCCTGTGTTGTTAGGGTAGGCACTGCATGTGAATTGCATCACAGGGGAACCTTCATACTTCGTGCTAACTACTTCAATGCAAAAGACTGACATAAGTGACTGGAACCTTGTGCTTGTTTTCTCAATCGTATCCCCCGAGTTCGCAGCACCGCTCTGTCAGCTTATTTTCCTACCCCGGATGTTTTAATTACCACTAAGTCTTTTAACACCATTTTGCTACTTTGCAATTATGGCTGCTGGCAGGCCTAGTGTGTAAGGCCCACATCAAGTTTTGTTATGTATGTGTATACTCAATTACACAATAAAACTTATTAATGAGTTAACAGCAGCTTCGTATTTTCATTTAGTAATACTGCACTTCGGACCCTGACCCCAGGAATGCTTTACCACCTTGTAGCAGCATATAATATTAATAGATTAATTGTAACATCAAGGCATGTGGTGTGGAGAATGAATACCCTGTTTATGTATGCGTCTTCCTAGGCTTTAGTGCAGTGTTTGTAATGAGACATGGCCATGTTGTTATTCGGCCCACGATCCTCTCGACAGAGATCTCGTACTCACCCAGTGAGTTGGCGCCCATAACGTTAAAGTTCGGAATATGTGGGTTATTTCGATTTCCGTTAGTATGAACACTGAATACCGCCGGTGTTAACCATCCCCTACCCTCAGGTCATGTTAAATGGCTTTCCCAACTAGTGTGGTGAAGAACAAATTAAGAATTGCATGTGTACTATATCCAGAAAAGAAAGGACAGTTCGGATATATAAATCGTAATTTCTGCCATATAACCAAAAAAACCCAGTTCGTGCCGCCATTTTGTAGTGTACGTCAGACCCGTGTGGGACAATAGACTCTGACATCACAGCCGACCTGTCCCCATCCATGTGAGTGTGCATGACTATGGGAAACTAGCCCCCTGGGTATACAACATGACCAGTTGATACACTCCATGTGCATGAGGAGCTCGCTAATGGAAAATGCCACTGCCTTTCGAGAAGATTGTCCGCGACAACAGCTGAAGGCCCGGCCTACCGCCATGCTTCATGGCGACAGTGTCTACTGTATACAATCGCATCTACTGCATCGTAGGTGATTTATGGGACTTGGTAAGATGGCCTACAATTCATCCATGCAACCCACCAGTCAAATGTATGGTCAGTGTGAAAAACCAAGGATGATCGACACATTTTAAAAATATAACCTACATGCAGGGATATGCAGGTGCCTGCCGACTGACTATGACGAATATTCTATGTGTTTGCTCGCTTCCACAGCGGTTGGATACCGCTGTGCATGATCGATGTGTGTGGGCAATGGCACATACTCTGTTCGTTGTGCAATGTGTAAACGGGTGATATGGAGTGGACTACCATATGACAGCATCAATTCCAGTGCATTGAATACACGGACAGTGGAAAACCTACCAGCCCGAGTAGCCACATATTCACGATATTCTAAAAGTAATCGGTGAGTACATAGAACCAAAAACCAAACAGTTTTCAAAGTGCAAATATGAGTATTGTGTGAACTATGGCAGGACATGTGTAGAATGTAGAATGTGTACTGCATATTTCCATCCCACATGCATGTCTGCGGAGAAGTGGCAGGCTGTCCGCGAGGGGATGTTTATTTGTGCCAAATGTAAACAGGCACATGTAGTCGAACAGGTGTCTTCACCAGAACCCCCACGAATGCAAGTGAGGTGAAATCTATTCCCACAACATATCTAGAGACTTCCCAGCCACCTTACACAAGAAACTGTAACTTTTCAACCCATTCCTCAATAGCAGGAAACGATAGAAGCGAATGTCACCCAGTTAATGACACAGTGGTCATCAGCCACCAAATCACCAAGCATAGAACACCCAGAGCCATACAGAACCCTATGACACCTGCGAAATTCCAGACTCTCTCTAACTTCTCCAGCCAAGTCACTAAGGATGCACGTTCGTTTCTTAAAGAATATACCACCCACCTAAAATAATACAGTGTTATCGAAGAGGAGTGGACAAGTGCCGTTAGCAATCAGCTGCTAGGCAAGGCGAAAGCTTGGTGGGGGTCTGCCACAGAGTATGAAATTGCATGCGTATAGTTTGTTCGTAAAGTCACATCAAGTTAAGTAAATACATACACCAGCTTGAAACGGCAGATAGCATTGCTTACAGAGAAACAGGCAGTCACAGAAGACCTCGATAACTTTGTGAGACGTTAACTCCATCTAGCTGACCAGTATTACCAACATCTCCCAGACGAAGATGTACTCGAAGCGATAGTAGAGTCTGTTCGACCCGAATACCGACCGGTATAACGCCCGATGGTATTTAATGGCACCCAGAAATTCCTAACGACTGCTGTGAGTGTAGTGTGCGATGCGTAGAAATGCAGGATAGCAAACCTCACAGCATGCAGTAAATATGGGTCGACTGACATGTGGGGTAACCCAGCTGACACACATGTCGCAGACGAGAAGGAGGCAAAGCATATCGAAACCACCAGGGTGCAGGTCAACCACACACCTCCTAAGACAACTGATCAGTCATGGTGAAATGGAACTGCCACCATGGGGAAAAGCGACACTTCCCAACCATGTGATGAAAATAACAACAAGGGGGACCGACGAGCATTCCCCGTAGCCATACCTGCAATGATGAGCTGTATCACTGGTACCAGGTTTGTCCAAACCACATAGATAAATAGTAGGGAAATGACAAAGTGAAGTAGGGAATACTGGGTGGCCCTCTCCACCATTGTCGCGACCGAAACCCCCGCGACTACCAAGGTAGACAAGATCTATCATTATTTGGGCCAGGTTAGTACCCACAGTGCCCAACTGATAAGGATATCTGTGCGCATAGAGGAGTGGAGCACTGTCGCCTTGATTGACATGGCCGCATCACACAATTTCGTGCGCGCTTATTAGTGGACCAACAGCTGATAACAAAATGTAAACAAACTGTGCAGTTGGCTACTCAAAATGGAACCAGTGCATGTTTAGAAGAAGTGCAATTATAAATTCAGATTCGTGACTTCTATGGACATCACTGCTCTTGTATCCGACAAAATACACGAAGACCTTAATACTAGGTGTACCCTGGTTTCGACAACATAATAACTATAATCGAAATTGCCATATATTGTATCCACTTCGTTTTCACCGAACAGTGGACTGTATACAACCTAGCACATCGTCATGCAAACTACGAACATTTAATCCAACTCGAAATATTCGACAACGCAGTGCCTGCGGAACACAAATATGCTATACAGCAAGTGCTAGACAAACGCCGAGATGTATTCGCTGTCACAGATCCCTTTAAAATAATGAGCGTGGCAGACCATCCCATACTGTCGCTTTATATAAATAAATACTGTTGCCAAAAAGAGATAAATTATTAATACACTTGCATGCTGGATATACAAGGCCAACATAATTAATGAATTTTGAAAACAAGTTTATTATAAATTGTATCTGTTCCAGAGGACAGCAAAATAAATAATTCCACGAAATGTATGAGAATTATATTCAGATAAATTTTAATTAAAAATGGTAAACATTGTGCATTTTTCTGGCATAGGAAGTTGAAAGAAATGACGAAAACAACATTTAAATTACAAGATATAGGGGACCCCATACAATAGATATTTAGTGCACAAATATGATCTCTCCATATGACAGAACATTAATCTTTAAGAAAGTACAAAAATATATTATAAAACAGGAATAAAATATCGTTTGATGTTGAATGTTCTTGTGGAATATTCTTGTTAATGGATGAATTTCATTTTAAAAGTTTAAAATAACCAACATGTAAGTTAATTTCGGTTCAATCAATGTGAAGATGTGCAGAGATGTCCGGCAGATACCGGAACACAGAAGCGTCCATTGCCATTCCTTGATGAACGTAACTGGAGTCACGAGTACTCTATCAAAACTACAGGGTAGGACTGCGAGTCTGCAGTCTTCTCCAAACAATTCCTAGGTATAGCAGTCCGGGGAACTGCTACTCTGCTAGGGGTAACTGTAAGCAGTGATTCTACGATGCTGCGATTCTGCAACCTCTGGAAAAAGTGGTCACATTTAAATGAAAATACAGTAACTGAGAAACTGGGATGGCAAAACAGTGGAGTAACACTCATAATTGAAGTAGAAAATACTCTTATATTACATAGAAGAACTAAAATAAATTAGGTTGATGGCAGAACTAAACTTCATTACAGAAATTTTGTTACATGTATTGATGGAACTACATATTCATCAAAAACCAAGCTTCAAGGTCTTGTGCGCTATGACGAAATTTGTTTTCAGTTAGTCAGCAATATGAATAATGCCCGGTCGATACGCTATTAGCGCTCAGAGAAGCACGTGGTTAAGAGTCGGGCACTTGTCGCTATATGGCATGGGCTTACACAAATGGCAGCCTTTGAGGCTTTCGTGCTTGGTAACTACGTAAAAAGAGTTGATGGGAGATGAAAATTTACACACTTGAAGGACGTGGCATAAAAGTAACTTGTTGCGGATGCGATGGTAAAGCAAAAAATATGTGACATGTGATAATCATCTTTTAGTATGAAACTACATGTGGAGTTGAACTGCTTGGAAATGCATCGACAACTTGGTTGAAGTGTAATTCCTGAGGAGATGAGGCCGGAAAATTAGAATTTAAGATGCTCCTGAATAATTTAAAATTAAGGAAATTCACCAATATAATTATTTCTCTCAAAATCACTGAAATCCTACTGAAATAAAATAATAACCCCAATTGAAATAAAATTCATATAATTATTATGTTAAACAAATTAACCATAAAATCATACTAATATTATATTCGCGAAAGTTTGTGAGAATAGATGTATGGTGTTTGTTACTCTTTCACGCAAAAACTGCTGAATGGATTTTAATAAAACTTTACAATAATATAGCTTATAAATCAGAATAGCACGTAGGCTAAAATTTATACAGATATATTGTGTAAATTGGCCAAAATATAACGATTCGTGTCAAGTAAGTCGGAAAAAATTCTGCCATCTGCGAGCTATTTTGGCGTGTGCTGCAAAAACCGCAAAAGTTACACGAATATAATGTATGTTGGAAATGTTTCTCTTAAATAGTTCTACAAAAAAGCCGGCGACAGCATATACCTATCTTTTATGTGTAAGCCATTATTGCCAAAATAGTTAACTATAAATACAATAAAATTTGATACTATATTTCCAATGCACATTTTGTAGTAACAAATTAATTCTTTATCAAAATAAATACTTTTATCGCTTCTGGTATTTAAAGTAGATAAATTTTGTCTTTTACACTACGTAATTTGGACAAGACATACAAAGCAATCGAAAGTTGATGGGTGGTGTGGTAGTGTTACTGCCAGGGGATTTTAGACAGACTTTACCTGTTATCGAGAGAGGCACTGCAGCAGACGAAATTAACGCATGTCTGAAAGCATCATATCTGTGGACCAAAGTTGAAAAGCTTTATCTCACCACTAACTTGCGAGTCCAGTTATTCAGCGATGTCGAGTCAGGTGCATATGCTCAAAAACTCCTCGAAATTGGTGAAGGCTGTCTAGAAACCGACCAAGAAGATATGGTTCTTTTCACACACCAATTTTGTGTTGTTGTGGATTCGGAAGACGAGCTAATTGTACAAGTTTTTCCGAATCTACAATACATTCAGGACGAAAATTGGTTGTGTGAAAGAACCACACTGGCACCAAAAAATGAGACTGTTACGAAAATAAATAAAAAAACCTTGGACGAAATAATTAGCGAAACATCAGTGTACAACTCTATCGACACAGTCATGTCATCCGATGACACTACGAGCTATCCCGTGGAGTTCCTAAACTCTTTGGGGCTATCCGGGGTGCCATCCCATAAGCTGGAATTAAAGGTAGGTATACCCGTTTTGTTAATGCGCAACTTGGACGTGCCAAGATGATGCAACGGTACTCGGTTGCGAGTCACCGAACTAGGAAGGCATATTGTGAAGGCCACAATCTTAACTGGAGAAGCCAAGGGAGACAATGTGCTTATACCACACATCCCAATTATACCTAATAACTTACCATTTAATTTTAAACGTCAGCAGTTCCCATTAAAAGTTGCATTTTCAATGACTATCAACAAATCACAGCCTCAAACCTTAAAGGTAGCAGGAATACATTTGGGCATGCCATGTTTTTCCCACGGTCAGCTCTACGTAGTTAGCTCACGTGTTTCTAAATCGGAAAATCTACATGTTTACTCTGAACGAAAAAAATCGTTTAACATAGTTTATAGGAGTGCATTGCTGTAAATAGAAGCCTAAAAAATATAATTATTATTCATACAACAGAATAGGCTATAATTTCTAAAGATATATGCAGACGAAGTCGCGGGTAGCCGCTAGTATAGAATATAAATATATATATACATATATTATTTAATAACGGCACAGACTCCCCCCTGAAAGCGGATGCTAGGGTGTTTCTCTTCAAACATAATGTTAAAAATAAGATCAGTAACACAAAGTACTGGTCATGTTGAAGTTAATATTAAACTATACAAACTTATTAGTAAGCAAGTGCAAAAGCATAATGAACATCCACAAGAACAATGAACAAGACATGACACTGATGATAATCATTTTAATTCAATGTACATATATTACAATATACATTCTTAAAATTAAATTAGGTACTCATTTAAACTAACAAACATGATGACAATAAAGACGTGTGCACTCTCATGATTAAAATTATTTCATAATTGCTTATAAAATATTACCTAGGGTTTTAAAGAAACAGCTTTATCCTTAAATTAGCATTGATTAGCTTATGTTATTATAATGGTGTGATTGGACTGTGTCCATTGCCGACCATGAGGCTAAATAAAAATCGCACACAAAAATCAGCAAGACAAAAAAAGAAAAAAATTCTTTTTACAACACTGCAGACTAATAATTAGGAAAAGCTGTATCCGTCTCAATAGAAAACAAATATATTTATAATTGAAATGACGAAATTGTGGACGAACAACTTATTATTACATAACAGGAAAGATGACCAAAGCAAACCATTAGACAAGGCAACATGATGATGAAAATGAAAACACGACACAAATGAATAACATTGTGTTGTATTGTCTTTTGGTTTGTTTTGTCGTTTTTTTAAAATAATAAGTTGTTCGTCCATCTTTTTGTAGTTATTATTATATACATATTTGTTTTCTATTGACAAGGAAACAGCTTTACCTAATTATATGTCTGTGGTGTAGTAAAAAGGTTTCTTCGTTTCTTATCTTGCTGAGTTCTCTGTATGTGTAATTATTATTTAGTTTCATGTTCGGCAATGGGAACAGTCCAATTACACTTTCAAAATAAAAAGAAGTTACCATTGCCATTAAACTTCAAAGATATAATTTATTAACTTAGTTTTCTTAAGTAGCTTATATAGCTTAAGTAGCTGCAGCTGTATAAGATGCATATCACATGGAAAGAGACTAGCCAGGTTGATGATCAGTCCACATGACCACTTAAGTAATAATACACAATTTCTCGGGCTGACTAACCTATTTTAGGTTAGGTGAGGATTTCTTTAACTTGATGATGTGGGCCCGACCCACGAATTTCCCTTTAAGTGGGTCGCAAAGTGCAACTGTAACTGTTGTGAGAAACCATTGAATTTGGTGAGGACTTTTCCACCTGTATGCGAGTTTAGCCAGTATCTTTTGGATGGCTTTACTAAATGTGTGCGCTCGACACAAAACGAAATATCCTACATTGAAAGGGTTCAGTCTACTATCCTTATTGTACCTTTTATTTGATTTGCCATGAGTCAAATTCAAATTCTCACGAGCTCTTTTTCAGATCTCTTTGATGTCCTTTGGATCATCAGGTAAAGGATCATCTGGTGACCAAAAATTGGAAATAGAAGTGTTTGGTTTTTAAGTGAACATGAGTTATAATGGTATTGATCTGTGTCCCTCATGGCATGCATGATTAAATGCCATTTTTAACCATTCAAGGCATTGATACTACCTATCCTGGCTGTCAGCATGAAAAGCAATAAGTGCTGAATGGAGATTTCTGTTGAAGCGTTCTGCATGTGATGGCTGTGGATAGTGAGGTGTGGTGGTGGTGATATGTTGGATGCCATGAGTGAAACGCGTCTTTTTGAAAACCTTAAACTTAAACTGTGAACCATTATCTGAGATGATAACTGATGGAATTCCTGAAATGTTGAAAATGAAATTCAAAAGTGCAGAAATTCTTGTCTATGAAGTTGCTTTGCATAGAGGAATGAGGCAAATCAATTGGGTAAATTCATGTATGCACACCATCAACATGTTATTACCTGACTTGGAACGAGAGACAGGACCGACAAAGTCACTTAAAATTTTCTGCACAGGTCGCTCTACAATATCACATAAAAGTAAAACAAGATTTATCTTGCGCAGGCTGGCTTAAAGCACAAAGTTTATAAATTTTCACTCTTTCAGAAGTGTCCTAATACATACCTTTCCAAACGAACATTTGCCTAATGGAATAAATTGTTTCGTAAGTACCAAATGAGCTCCGAACGGGTATGAATGAAAATATTGAAAAACCGTATCAGGAAGATTTTGAGGTAAGAAGAGTTTTATGATCTCTGGCGAAACGGGGTTTGCAATATAAAAAGCCTTTAGAGACCTTAAATATCTTGGGTGTGGTACCTTTTTGGATTTTATCCATAATGCCGCAAATGAAAGGATCAGATTTTTTATGACTTACAATATCCTGAAATGCCAAAGAGAAGTCGGTCAGCAGACCACTGCAACGATTAGGTTCAGGTCCTGAAGATGTTTGCTCTGGATAATTTCCAAACATGCATGACAACCTATCAGCAACGACGTTCTGGATTCTCCAAATACATTGTATTTTTAATTTAAGAGATAAAACTTTGACTATCCAACGACCTAATTTTTCGAGTTGTTTTTAGATGAGCAAGTAACCATGAAAGAGCTTGGTTGTCTGTTTCAAGCAAAAATTCCTGGTGTTTCAAAAAATGTCTAAATTTGTCCGTTCCAGAAACAACTGCTAAAAATTCTAGTTCGCAGGCCGAAGACTTCATTCCTAATTAGTGTGTTCGTGATGAGAAGGTGATTGGTTGCCTTTTCCCATCGATTTCCTGTGATAACACAGTACCAAGTACTGTGATGGAAGCATAAGTCTTAAGTATGAAGGGTTTTGAAAAATCAGCTGTTCTAATATCGGGAGGGTTGGCTATAGCTTTTTTTCAAATAATCAGAGGCGCCTGCTGCTTTTTAGCCCATACGAATTTTGCTCCCTTTTTCCTCAATGCATTTAGAGGATCTGCATGTTCAGCAAATTTTGTAATGAATTTGGAGTTGACCATGCAGATAAATCGGGAAACGCCTTTTGCATATTTTGAAGGAGGAAAATCTCTCAAAGCCATGTTTCGGTCTGGGTCAATTAAAACTCTTTTTTTCTGAAACTACATGGCCAAGAAAAAAATTTCGAAGTGCAAATTTCCACTGTTTTAAGTTGATTGTAATACTTGCATTACGCAATCGGTCTACAACATTTCTGAGATGAGTCACTTGTTCCTCAAAACGGTATGAGTATACCACAAAGTCGTCCAGATAGTAGTACACGAACTTGAATTAAACATCGCCTAACACCTTTTCAAGTAGACGAGTGAGAACCTTAGCTCCTGCATTGAGGCCAAATGTCACAACAGTGTAATGGTACAGGTTCCTTGGAATGCAAAAACTGGTAACATGTTTTGGATTCTTGGCGAGTGGAATTTGATGATATGCTGCATTTAGTTCAAAAATACTAAAATACTGGGGTCTACTAAACCAATGGAAGAGAGAATTCAAATTTGGAAGTGGAATACTTTCAATGTCAATTAATGCAAACAGCTGTAATGAATTACCAAACGACTATCATTACTTTTAGGCACTAGAAAATCAGGTGAACTGAACGAAGATTTGGAGGGTTCAACGACTTACGTGTCCAAAATATTCTTAATTTTTTCTAGCATGATTTTCATTTTTGGTGGTACCAAATCTTACGGATGACTCTTCACAGGTTTATTGTCGAGGAGTTTAACCTAGTATTCAATCAAATTTGTACATCCTAGCACTGGGGTCAGAATATCGGGAAAATCAGTAAAGTTATTTTTAATTGCTTGTTGTTTTGCACCATATATAAAATGGTCAAATTAGTAGAATTTTGATTACTTTTGACTTTTTATACTTTTGCTTCTTAACTGTGCTGTGGTTGTGAACCAGAAAAATTTATTATCACCTTGCAATTAAATCTAAATATTATACATCTTAATTTCAGATCAATAAGCATGTGTGTCTTAGAGATTTCATCTACTCCTAAGATCAGTTCTTTAGCCAGATCATCGCAAACAAGAAATGGAAAAACTCATGTAAACAAATCAGTTTCACTAAAGTTACTGCTTACATTTTAAATGACTGATCTGCAGCTGTCACACAATGTAAACTTATTAGCTCAGTAGCTATAATCAGATGTTTTTCTTGTAATTGTCGAAAAACATATCCAAACATAAGAATGCGAACTGAACCTGTATCGACAAGTCTATTGATATGTAAGGAACCAATTTGTGTGCTGAGATATGGTAAAAATGGTTTCGTTAAAGGCACAATGTTGCATCACTTTCTTTTCCTTAGGAAACCACTTTTCTTATACTTTCTACATTTTCTGTCAATACAATACCTCCACGTGTTGTCTAAGTTATCAACCATAAAGGCACTATTCACAAATCATGACGTATCAACTGGTTTGACAGGAGTGACAAAATTTGTTTTCTTCGAAAAACCCTTATTTTTGGAAAATATATTCTGTTTATTTGCTAGGCAAACGTTTAGACTACCGTCTTACACATTTTTTTTATTAGATTAATTTTTATTTTCTGCCAAAATTTTGCTCTAAGAAATAATTAGACCAGGATTTTTTTTTTACAAAAATTACATGTTTTACTACCTTTGCCCTGGTCCTTAAGAACGAATTTAGAATTATTGTCACCTTGAGATGGTTCAGACACTTTCTTAGGAAGGTGTTGTGCTGATTTAAAATATGATGTGGATTGGTTTATGAAATAGTGGTGAAATTTACTGCAGGATTGGTCTGCGAAAGCAACATTGGTGGAATTAATGCATAAACAGCCCAAGTCCGCAAACATTTTTAGTCTTGATGTGATATTAGCACTTGAGCACTGTGGGATTAAACCCATCTAAGATGCTAGAGACTATCTCAGCCTCAGAAACACATCATCGCAAAACCATTGCAGCTCCTTTAATTTCTACACCGTTGTGAGCAAGATGTTCAGAGTGTTCTTGTAATCGACTGAACCATTCCAATCGAATGTTGACTAAAAGGCTGGCTGGAATGAAATAATCCGGTATATCATGGTGATACTGGTCAATGCTGTTGTTATTGCTTATTGTAACTGTGGTTCTATCACTTATGGGTGAGCACTGAGCAGGTGAATGGAAAAATTATTTCCAGCAGCTGGTTTTCAGGGATGTTTCCTTTTTGTTTAATTTTGATTAATTCTTTCAAAAACTTGAGCAGCTGTGGAATGCTGACACCATCAGTCGGGGAATTTCGCAAGAACTTTTTCGAGAGGGTGCGAAAGTTTGCCAAAAACAGAAAATGATGTTTGTTAGTTGGGGAAAGGAAGAGGTTGATTGTGGGTGGGGTAGGGGCTGAGGGTGTAGGGTGGTAGGGTAGAGTGTGTGGGGTAAATGGGCTGTTGACTCAATGCCGAAATATTTTAAGTGGGGTGGAAAGGTGTTGGAGGGATTGTGTGAGGGCGTGGCAGAGGTCGAACTGTTTGGTGAGGGGTAACAGTTGTGGTGTTGCGATAATTTGCATCGGAAACATATACTGGAGCTTGGAAACTAACTATGCATTGAGAATGCAAGGACTGGCTTGGAAGGGGTTGTGGCTTTGTTACAAGTGGTTGAGAGGAGGGAAGTGTTGGCTGGGTAGTCAAATGTGTTTGTGAGGCCTGTGGAGTGGTTGTGGATTGGAATTGGGATGACTGGGGAAGAGCATAATTTTTTTGGAAAATTAGGGATGCGGGGCCCTACCAGCAAAACTACACCCATCGAACGTCCGTAGGATGTGGCAACTGTCGTCCCTGGGATGACCTGATGACGTGCTGTTAAAGTACCTATCATATAGGAAATTTACAGCCAAAATGTATTCCTATGAACGTTCTGGCGATGAGGAGCACACTCATCCCTGGGACATCCCTAGGAGCTCCTATGGATGTGAGCCACCATCATTCACAGGACGTCCTTAGGATCTCTATGGGATGTCTGTTACACTCATCTGCAGGATTTCCCTAGTTGCTCCTGTGGATGTGGACCAATGTCATCCACGTCACATCCTCAGGAGCTCTCTAGATTGTCTGTTACTCTGATCTGTAGGATGTCCCTAAAAGCTCCTATTAATGTGGATTATATTCATCCACAGGACATTCTCAGGAGCTCCCTGATATGTTAATTACAGTAATATGTAGAATGAATAGGTTGTTGCTGGATATTTCCACCTTTCATTTTTGATCTCTGTGGATATAAGATTTATTCAAGTTAGCAGGTTATCAGAGATTCTGTAAAATGAAATAAACTTGTTATAACTGAATGATATCAAAGTCTATATTAACATATGGTTTTGTGATAATTTAATTTTGAATTCACCTATAGTTATGATATAATTCACTGAATTAATATATATTTTGGTGTCCTTTAATAATTTTTTTTGCTAGTCATAGTATGATGTTGACCCAAACAATTAGTTGTGCTTGTAATAAACTGCTTCCACATAAATAAATTATTAAATTAAAAGACTGATTATTTTGAGTGTAACTGGTACATTTTCATAGACTGTCCCATTACTAACAAGAAGTTATTGATAACTAAAGAGCCTACTTTACTCTAGGTGTGTGTGAATAAATTTTAGTGAAATTCTTAAAAGCTTAAATGCCAGTCAGGTGTTAGCATCTCATTGACAGCAAAATCATGAAAGATGAAACCAGAAACAGGTGAAAGAGTACCAAGAAAATTAAAATACACAAGTCACCTACCCAGAATTCGAATTCAGAAAAACTCGTAAAATTAAGCTACTGTGCTTTCAAGTGTATCATGGACGTAATATACTGAGCATAAACTTCGGATGTAATCAGTCTTATGTTTTAAATGAAAGGTTTTACTAACCTGAAATATTTACATAGCCATCATTTTGTAAATAAGTGTCTGAGCCACTAAAAACGCTCAAGATTACATGCCCTACCATAATGCTACTTGTGTGAAATATTTGGTGGAAATCAGTTGATTGACTTCCAAGATATGACACAAAACTTTATTTTTTTAAAACTCGAACGTCTTATAAAAACTGTCTAAAAAGTGTTTCTGTATAGGATGTGTCTAATAGATACTATAAGAATAAAATTTTTGACAGAATTAGGAGAAATTGTTAAATAGATAGGCAAAACATCTCTAAATATTTATATGGTCGCCATTCCGAAAATCAATGTATGGCTTTTTAAAATCATGTAATTCCACATGGCCTTCTGTAGTTGTGCGAAATTAGTGGAAATTAGTTTAATTGTCTTGGAAATATAGCAAAATGTTCCAATTACTCACCTGACACTATCTTGAAAAAAAAATCCACCAAAATAGGATAGTCTGTATGTATAAATGATGCTTCTCATAAATACTGTTTGATAAAAAATTTGATAAAATGATGTAGAAAAAGTTTTATAGATATAACAATTACATATTAATTATTTATATAAACCCCATTAAAACATGCCTACCGCATTAATTTACATACCATACTGTAGCAATACTTGCATGAAATTGTTGTATGAATCGGATGATTTGTCTTCGAGATATGGTATAAAACCTTCATTGTTCATGTGAAGGTCTTCATAAATAAAAGACAAAATGTTTTTGTACTATTACATTCGACGATTGTCATAGATACAATATACAAAGTTAAATTTAAATATGTTACACAGTTTCGTAAAAATAGCACACTAAGCTAAAATGTTTGTATAGGTGCCATTCGAAAGATAATATACTTATAGACATGAAACACATAAATTAATATGGCCTACTACAGTACATCTTCCCCAAATTTTAAAGAAATCAGTTGATTGTTTCCCAAGATATGAAATAAAAAATATATTATTAAATGTGGGGGTATCTTACAAAATTGCAGTTAAATGAGGCTTTTCATATACAATTTTGATGGATATAATACATAATGTCAGCATACAAAGCAAAGTTGAAATGTATTTAGTATTTTCGTAGATACAAAATTCTGAGCTAAAATTATTATATGGCCGCTATTTTGAAAATATGTGTGTCTAGCCCTCTCAAAGTTTATCAGTATAACCTCCCACCATGGACAACACAGTGGCTGACCGCCAGCACTTAATGACCGAGACCAACGACGTGTGCGCAGAATGGTCAGTGTTAACAGACAAGCAACACTGCGTGAAATAACCTCATCAATCAATGTGGGACGTACGACGGACGTGTCCGTTAACACAGTGTGGCGAACTTTGGCTGTACTGGGCTATGCCAGCAGAAGACCTACTCTAGTGCCTTTACTAACAGCACGACATCGCCTGCAGCGACTCTCCTGGGCTCGTGACCATATCGGTTGGAACCTAGACGACTGGAAAACCGTGACTTGGTCAGATGAGTCCCGATTTCATTTGGTAAGAGCTGATGGTAGGATTCGAGTGTGGCGCAGATCCCACGAATCTATGGATTCAAGTTGTCAACAAGGAAAGGTGCAAGCTGGTGGTGGCTCCATAATGGTGTGGGCTTTTTTTTTACATGGAATGGACTGGGTCCTCTGGTCCAACTGAACCGATCATTGACTAGAAAGGGTTATGTTCAGCTACTTGGAGACTACTTGCAACCATTCATGGGCTTCATGTACCCAAACAACAATGTCATTTTTATGGATGACATTGCGCCATTTCACCGTGCCACAGCTGTTTGCGATTGGTTTAAAGAACATTCTGGACAATTCCAGCTAATGATTTGGCCCCCAAGATCGCCCGACATGAATCCCATCGAACATTTATGGGAAATAATCGAGAAGTCAGTTCGTGCACAAACTCCTGCACCGGCAACACTTTCGCAATTATGGACGTCTATAGAGGCAGCATGGCTCAATATTTCTGCCGGGGACTTCCAACGAATTGCTGAGTCCATGCCACGTCGAGTTGCTGCACTTCGCCGGGCAAAAGGAGGTCCGACACGATATTAGGAGGTATACCATGACTTTTGTCGCCTCAGTGTACATATATGTATGCACTGAAGAGCCAAAAAAACCATTATAGGCGTGCGTATGCAAATAACAGAGGTATGGAACCAATCAGAGTAACGCGATGCCGTCGGCAGCTAGATCGGTTACTGCTGCTACAATGGTAGGTTATAAAGATTTAAGTGTGTTTAAACGTGGTTTTATAGTCGGTGCACGAGAGATGTGACATAGCATCTCCGAGGTAGCTATAACATTTGGATGTTCGGGTACACCCATTCCACGAGTATACCGTGCATATCGGGTATACGGTAAAACATCACATCTTCGACATCGCTGTGGCCGGAAAAAGATCGTGAAAGATCGGGACAAACGTCGACTGACGAGAATCATTAAACGTGACAGACGTGAAACCCTTTCTCAAATTGGCGCAGATTGGATTTGTGGACTGCCCTGCAGGATTCATGGTGTGATTTGCCTCCAGCATACCTTCAGACATTAGTCGAGTCCATGCCACGTCGTCTTTCGGCACTTCTGCTTGCTCGTGAGTGGTGGGGGGAGCCTACACGACATTAGGCAGGTGTACCAGTTTTTTTGGTTCTTCAGTGTATATATGTGTATTTATATGTTTATATATATTATGGTATATACATAACATTTTTAACCCGAAAAGTTATTTTGTGGTACTTTTACACGCACAGTTTGTGTGGCTATAAGCGCACATCAAAACTTAATTTGAAAGATTTTTTTAAAGAAAAGGCCTTTGATATATTGTTTTATTTACCAATATCAAACAAAGAAATATTGTAATAAATTCAAGTATTTCAAAGAAAACAAATTTAGAGGGAAGTGAAATTAATTCATTCTTTCATTTAATTATTGTTTAGAGGCTATGGGACTTTCATTATCGGTATTCGTTTATATGTTTATACTGTGTATAGTAAACCTTAAACGAAGTGCCTAGAAAATAAGTTTATCTATTCATTTTTCTGTCATTTCAGGCCAAAAAAACTACAAAATTTTTTATCGATAACTTTGACAGGCGGGATAAGGGACACTATTAGATAAATTTACGTCGCCAAGAAAATCGTACCAACTGTAGGTAAACTGATGCCAGTTCTGCGTGAAAGTATTGGGTGGAATTGGAGTCAGTCGTCTCTACGAAGACTGCTCAAAGACATGAGCTTCTTGTCGAAAAGATCACACAAAAGAAGCGGTTGTTTCTTGTTGAAAGAGCTTACATCGTTGTGTGGCGTTCAAAGTATTTGACAACAACGAAACAGCTGAGAAGAGAAGGCAGGAACATATTTTACATTGAAGAAACATGGATTGACTCTACTTTGACATTTAAGAAGTGCTGGTGAAAGAAAGGTGACGTTGAAGGATTGGTAGAAAGTGTTAATGCAGCAAACAGATTTATTGTTGTGCATATCGGGTCGCAAGAAGATTTTTTCTGGGTGGGCAGTTAATTTACAAGGCAAATTCAACGACAGGTGATTATCACGGGCAGATGAATGCTCTGAATTTTGAGAAGTGGATTTTGAAGCAAGTTTTACCAAATCTGATACCAAATTCCGTGATAGTTGGACAATTCACCATATCATTCGAAGCAAGTAGAAAGGCCACCATCAAAATATGACGCTAAGAAAGAAATCGTGGCTTGGCTACAAGGAAAAGAGGTCTCTTACGACGAAACAATGAGAAAAGCTACTCTCATTGAATTGTTTGAAAACCATTGACCAAGAGAAAAAATATTCGCTGTCGACAGGATATTCCAGCAACATGGCCATACTGTATTTAGATTGCCCCCTTATAAGTGCGATTTCAATACCATAGAACTAGCCTGGGCTAAGATTAAACGTCATATCAGAGATCAGAACACGACTGGAGAATTACCACTGCAATTTTTACAAAGGCTAACAATAGAAGCCGTAACAATGGAAGACTGGGTGGGATATTGCAGACCTGTTGAAGGAATTGAAGAAGAGTACTGGAAGAATGACAGTCTCAAGTAGTTAGCAGTGGATGAGTTCTTAATCAAACTGGATAGTGACAGTGACGACACAGATGATGAACGCGAAAAAAATTCACACCATAACAGCTTCAGTGAGCAAGAAATTTTTAGTGAATGTGATAGCGACAGCTCTTGCAGTTCAGCCATTGTAAATATTGAAACTAGATTATATATTGCTGATACATGTGCTCTACAGTGTCATTAATTTGTTTTGCTTAATCCCTTTTTAATTAGTGGGCTAGGAATAGTTTTACTTTTCCTTAAGCTTCCTCGAAAACAGTGAATAAACATTGTTAACAAGGCTATGTTTAGATATTTTCGTAGTGTGTGTTATCAGTTTGTAAAATTGCTATCCACTTTTATTTGTACTTATACTATCAATACATTATTTTTTTAGAAGCAACTGGAATCATGAATGTTACATGGTGTCATTTGAGCAATTACATTTTTTATTCTCTCATAACCGTAGACTGGACAGCAAGGCGCCTCTTATTTCTGAGAATCACACACACATCGCCTCACAGCCTACTCAGCGTCATTGCCTGCCCTTCAAACCCTCCTACGTCCCTCAGTATCCTTCAGGTCTTTTTTACCCTGCCCGAGTTGCATAAATCTAGAGCTGGTGTACAGTCTAGGTTTAAAAACATTACGAGTTAACGAGATTTTTAAGTTGTAAATAAGAATTATAAGACGTTTTAATTGAGCTCGAGCACCAAAATAAATACGTATTATCGAGGGGACCGGAATGCATTGTTTATATACGAATTAAAGGGATTTTCTCAAGGGACCGGCAAATTTGTACGAATTAGCGGGATATACGAATAATCGGGATGCGAAATATCGGGATTTCACTGTATATATATAAATATATATATATATATATATACATATATATATATATAGCATGTGAAATTGATGGAATCGTCTTAGTTGTTATTCGAATTTCGAAGAGTGTATGTCGTCTCGAGCGAAGAAGGAAAACACGTCAGAAAGCCATTTGTGCTGTTTCTGCAAGAAGCCATTTACTAAGAGCTGTCATGCTAGGCGACATGAAACTGCTTGTTCTATGAACCTGAAGCAATCCGCCTTCACATGTGAACAGTGTAAGTCTCAATTTGGACGACGCAATAACTTAAAAAGACATCTTGCGGACTCTCTCCTGTGCCAGCTAAGAGATTTAGTGTATTGCCTACATCTGAAAAAACATGTGAAGGGCAGACACGAGCTGCATTGAATGCCAGTGCGCTGTCACCATCGACAACATCAGACCTGGACATCAACAGTTCACAACAGGCATCAAGACATTCATGTTACTACTGCAGCAAGACCTTTAGTAAAAAGTTGCATAGCTCGTCAACATGAGAAATCTGGAAAATGTTTGAAGACAACGCCATGGGCTTACTATACTACTTGTTGCTATAAAAGTGGTCGTGAATTTTCATGTTATGAAGTAACAGATGTTCCAGACAGTATGTGAGTCGAAATATACAACCATCAGGTAAAACTATGTCGTGAGTCGTATTAAAAACATACCAAAATGTGTACATATAAAGAACCTACAATGGTATCTGTCGGAAACCTACCTAATGAGAAAGGGTTCATACTGAAAGAATCTGCATTCCGAGGTCTTATGAAGACGTATGTTGCATCTTATTCATCAGGTATGGTGGACGATATTTGTACATATCTTAAGCATATGAAACAGAATATTATAGATCAACTTTACAGGCCAGATGAAAAAAAGAAGGCATAGTAAAATACAAGATATGGTTGGAATGCAAATATACCAAACCAGAACCACATGAAGATGAATATAGTGAGAGAGCTATCAAAACCTCGAATTTGCCTCTGTATAAAACGTACGAAATTGAAGACAGTATTGAGGCTAGTATACAGAAGATTTGTCACAAGGAAGCAGAATATATGGGAAAGGTTTCCGGTTGGACATTATATAATATACACTGAGGTGATAAAAGTCCTGGAATAGAATAACGCAAATATACAGATGGCAGTAGTATCGCAAACAAAATGTATAAATGGGCAGTGCATTAGTTGGGGTTTCATTTGTAGTCAAGTGATTAATGTGAAAAGGTTTATGACGTGAATATGGCTGCACGACGGGAATTAACAGACTTTGAATGCGGAATGGTACTTGGAGCCAGACGCATGGGACATTCCATTCCGGATATGCTTAGGGAATTCAACATTCCGAGATCCACAGTTTCAAGAGTGTGCCGAGAATACCTAATTTAAGGCATAACCTACCGCCATGGGCAACGCAGTGGCCGACTGCCTGCACTTAATGACTGAGACCAATGACGTGTGCGCAGAATGGTCAGTGTTAACAGACAAGCAACACTGAGTGAAATAACCGCAGCAATCAATGTGGGACGTATGACGGACGTGCCCGTTAAGACAGTGCGGCGAACTTTGGCTGAACTGGGCTATGCCAGCAGAAGACCGACTCGAGTGCCTTTACTAACAGCATGACATCGCCTACAGCGACTCTCCTGGGCTCGTGACCATATCGGTTGGAACCTAGACGACTGGAAAACCGTGGCTTGGTCAGATGAGTCCCGATTTCAGTTGGTAAGAGCTGATGGTAGGGTTCGAGTGTGGCGCAAACCCCACGAATCCATGGAAAGAAGTTGTCAACAAGGATCTGTGCAAGCTGGTGGTGGCTCCATAATGGTGTTGGCTGTTTTTCCATGGAATGGACTGGGTCCTCTGGTCCAACTGAACCGATCATTGACTGGAAAGAGTTATGTTCAGCTACTTGGAGACCACTTGCAGCCATTCATGGACTTCATGTACCCAAACAACGATGGAATTTTTATGGATGACAATGCGCCATGTCACCGCGCCACAACTGTTCGCTATTGGTTTGAAGAACATTCTGGACAATTCCAGCTAATGATTTGGCCACCAAGATCGCCCGACATGAATCCCATCGAACATTTATGGGACATAATCGAGAAGTCAGTTCGTGCACAAACTCCTGCACTGGCAACACTTTCGCAATTATGGACGTCTATAGAGGCTGCATGGCTCAATATTTCTGCCGGGGACTTCCAACTACTTGCTGAGTCCATGCCACGTCGAGTTGCTGCACTTCGCCGGGCAAAGGGAGGTCCGACACGATATTAGGAGGTATCCCATGACTTTTATCGACTCAGTGTATATCAGCTGCAGTTGAGAACAAATTTTCGTAGTCCACTTGGCAAATAGATGTATTTTGATTGAGGGCATGCAATCGAGAATGTCCTGTACGACTACCTGCAAAACGTCACCATGTGTTCACTATTTATATGGAAAACAATTTAGTTACTGTGGTAAGGTCTTCAGTAAAAGTTGTAATGCCTGTCGACATGAACAGAGCGAATGTTCAAAGAAAACGACCACCAGAATACTAGCATATGGTATGTGTGGAGCATCATTTGGTTTAAGTAATAATCTAAAGAGACACACTGGCACATGTAAATGTAAAGTACCTTCGCTAGGCATCAGACATTGTTCACTGAAGTTATTGTTTCAAGACAATGCTATGACTGACCTTCCTGTGGATTCGTTGTGAATACTAACGACGATTTGAGCACCTATGACATTATTCAGGTCTGTATCATATTACTAAAATATTGTGTGAAAAAGGCAATAGGAGTGTTGCAGACATTTACTATGAAGAGTGCAAGCCATACAGATCGTCTGAAGATGTGAACAACAAACACGTCTCGCTAGCATATAAGGTGCAAAACATAGTTGCTATAACTATCCAGGGCATCGAGAACGCAAGTCTGACCTTCAAGTCTGTTGATGAAGATGCGAAATATGAATATTCTACTGATGAAGTGCCTGTATCTGCAAAGCAAAAAGCGTAAACGTATTGCTGAAGATAAGAGCTATTTGAAGTTGGGATAGAAGAAAAGCACATTCGAACCTAGTACTATGGCCTAGAGGTATCTAACAACCTACTCATCAAGGAAGAACATACATGCAGGCGTGTATCGTGAACCTTCTGCGAAGAATGACGGGAAGTCTGGCTGCTTATTTTGTGAAGACTTCAATGGCTTAGTTGAAAGACTACAGGTGTTTGTTCCATTGCAGAGAAGTGGATATATTTCTGTAAGAATTTATTGAATTATAGGTTTTGTATATATGATTTAGACATGAATATACATCAATAAAAAAATTGTTTTTATTTTTTTTAAATTCCTATTGACTAAGAAATGTACCTACTGCTATGTGTTTATAAACGTCTGATAGGCTGCAAGTAACTGTCTTGCTACAATAATTACACTCACTTCTCGATGAACAGCAAACATTGTCTTTGCGCATCTTGCTATAACTATTCAAACTAACACTGGAGGCGAAGCCAGAGGCAGCCATGTTGTTGTCAGCCAGTAGCGATAGCATCTATTTTGTTAACCAGTACCGATGGAAGCCATTTTATCAGCCGGTACCCAAACTTCGTGCCCTCAAATTCCAAGTAAGGGTCGTCCCCAGACGACGGCCCGACTGGTCTCTACATCATGGGAGGTTTTCTTCGAGTCTTCCCAAATGCAAATACCTTGTTCTAAGCGAGCCACTTGATTAATAGCCATATACTGATTTCCCTCTACCCCACCACAGAGAAAATTACAACATAGCTTCGTATTCGACCTGCAGACTGTGAGTATGAATTACAACAATCACATAAATTCACGCAGTTGCTAAGCTATCCTGTACAGCAACACTACTGTGTGAAGATAGTATTGTGGAGGCATCTGCATCATGGAGGAGTCTGCATTGTGGAGGAGTCTACATTGTGGTGGAGTACGCAGAGAGGAAGAGTTCGCAAAGGGGAGGAGTTCGCAGAGGGGAGGAGTCCGCACTGCATAGTAGTTAATGTGTTTAAGTTTGCATGTTTTTGAAGATGATGATGAAAAGTGTTGACAATGGCATGTACATCTACATGCAAAACTTCACCAAGTGTTCAACAATTACATGGTAAACAATTTAGTTACTGTGGCAAGACCTTCTGTAAAAGTTGCAATGTACAGCGACATAAACAGAGTGAGTGTCAACAGAAACCAACCTCCAGAAAACTATAATGTGATGTGTGGTGTGACATTTGGTAGAAGTGACAATCTTAACAGACACACTGCTACATGTAAAGGTAGCATGCCTTTACTTGGCACAAGACAGCAAGCATTTAACTTATTGACTCAATACAACACAATGGCTGGCCATCATACTGATTCGTCGTGTAAACTATCAATTGTTTCAGTGCCTATAACATTTTCCGGGCATGCATCAATTTCCAGAACATTCTGTGAAGAAGGAAATACCAGTGTGTCAGTCATTTACTATGAAGAGTGCAAACCATTCAGATCGTCCAACGATGTGAACAACAAAAACGCATTATAAACATGTAAGGTGAAAAACGAAGATGTTACAACTATCCAGGACATCGAGCAAGAAATAATGGTCACCAAGTCTGCTGGTTATGATGTAAAATATACTTATTTTACTGATGATGATGAAGTGTCTGCATCTGCAAAGCAAAAGCATATACGAGATGATGAATGCTCTTGCATTCCAGGTCGTTCACACAACGATGCCCCTACGAAGCCCTACGACGACATTGTTGTCCCAGATCCCCGCAACAACGCCCCAGGGAGGTTTTCTCCGTGTGCTGCGCGCTCACATGTACACTGCCGGAAAAAACACTCTCTCCAGGGACAGACATATATAACGATACAATGACAGCCATTTTGTCAGCCAGTACCCAGTCTCTCATTGCTCAAAAATAAGTCACTCATCCATATTGTTGGGTTGCCGGATTGTGCGTAAAATATTTTTTCGAAATTCTGGATATTTTGAGGGAAACGCAGGCAAAATTGGCATTTTTGGGGCGAAAAAAGGGAAATGTTGAGGGAAAAAGCGAAAAAAGGGGGGTGGGGGAAATTGAAAAAACCAAAATTTTGTAAAATTTAGAAAATGGTTCCCCGCTCCGCACGCCAACACTGTGCGTGAAGCTACATTTTCTAACTACTGTCATATAATGTAAAAGCAGAAAATTATATCGGCAAAATCAATTTTCTATGCCTAGGGAGATACACTGTGAATCAAACTAAAGAGCATTAATGGGTAGTTAGCAAGCCAACTCTATCGTCACTGAGGCATAAAATAAAAGTGTTAATAATATTTTCCCTAAATCCTTGTTTGGTAAACCCATTAAATATTTAGAATTTTTAATAATATCCATGATATTTTGAACAATTGTATGTGACGAGATGATTATAATTCTTCTCTTGTAACAATTCTGCCTTGAATAAATTATTTAATAAAATAAGAGTATTTTAATTTTTCACAGAAATTTTATTTACTTTTAAAGTAACAACATAATGGAGGACAGTCAATTCTAAAGTTATTACTCTCAATATACTCATATTTTAAATCAAACCCCTGCCAAGGAAAAACATTTCTCCATTACAACTCAACATATCTCACCAACTTGCCTTTGACACTGCACATTCAGACAGCTGTTTTAAAGCCATGGCCACACTAGCATTGCTGCAGCGGAACGGAAATGCTATGAAACACAAAATTTTTCTGATGGCAAGCAATAATCTGGGTAGTTAGTTGACTTGTACAATAAAAATAGGCTTATGCCTAATTTGACTTGTGCGAGGTGTAAATTATATTTTACTGAATTGGCAAGTTGATGTTCAGAAGACTGTTGGAAAACCAACAAACTATGTCTACAAATATTTTATATTTGTTATTTTTTTACCTTTCTTTGTTAAAATATAATAATCTCGGGCCATTGTTTCTGAAACGTCCTGTTCATAAACAAATCCATTTATACCAACCCGAAGGTATAGCTAGATATTTTTATGAAGTGTAGTGTGATGCACTTGCCGTTTTAGTGCATCTTGATTAAATTGAGATGATATTGGCATGAGTCGACTTCGTATACGGCTGCATATGATGAGGCCTTTTCCATGAAGTGGCACGGTTGTTTCCACATACCAATTTGTTGGTTTCCACTATCTTGTCAAGTGTTGTGTTAATGGAATGAATCTTTAAAGAAATCATTTTATCAGTGTCAGACAAATGGGACTTTTTTTCATTAATTGCCTAAGAGTTGCCATAATACACGTTGAGAGATCACTATTAAGAATTATGAACCGTAAGTTGGTTTTGTAAATACAGTATTATATTTGAAGTTGTATTGAAAGTTATTTCTGTTCAACCAAATATTTTCACTACTCTATCAAAGGTATATCCAACTATTAGCAGCTGAAAAACGATACAGTATCACAAAGACATGAAACTAAAATTTACCCTTATCCAAAAATAAAATAAACACTACCCTCAACTGTATGTCATAGCCCTTATAAAAAATTTAATACTTTAGGATATTTCACATGATATTTCAACTATAAAATTAACAATGTTTTTCACTATCAGGGTGGTTATTGTGTTAGAATAAAGGTAAAACCAATTATGGAATATGTTGTATTTGGAGTGAAAGAACTGAAAACAGAAAATACCCATGAAACCTGGGCAATCATGTTAACTTAGTAAAGTAATGTTATGATTATCTCATAACTTCTAGCCACTTTAATAAGAACTCTGCAAGCAGAAACCAAGAGCTAAAAAATTGTAATTTTTAAAGCTACTCTTATTCTTTAGATTGCCAATTCAGGGTAAAAGTGCTCAACTTCCACTGTTTAAGCAGGCAAAGTAGGCTATGCAGTTCTTGTTCAATTAGTTATAAGCTTCATGCACTTAATTTCCCATTATGGTATCAGGACTCTACAATGTTACATGGAAAAAATACAATTTAGGAAACGAACAGTTAATTCTTATCCTAAAAATAATTTTTAAATACTCTTGAAAATATACAAAACCCTTGTGCCAATAATATATGTATTAAGAAGACTCTCCCACCTGTTAACTGCGAGACACCAAAAAATATATTGCATTTTATTTAATTATTTATTTCCAATTTAAATATAAATATGCACCCCACACATAAGTTCAAATTAATTTACAGTATTTACATATAACTATAATTTTATTATTCTAATTCAATGACAAAAGGAAACAATGAACAATTATTCCTTCCGTTACAATATTCAACCACACAGTGCCCAAATGTATTTATTTAAAATGCAACTGCAGGCACGAAAATATGACCAAATTAAGCACAGTTTATAAATAAACCACTTACCTTTGCCTTCTGAGCATTCTGTCTTCAGCATAGCGAAGCCAATCCTTGATGTACGTGAGCACTTCAAAATCAATCGCATTGGTTATGTGTTTCCTTGTTACACCTGTAAAAAAAGGTAACACTATTTAAATTTCCATTCCGGAGAATTTGAAAAGTCTTAATGGATGCTTTATGTAGTTGAGACAAATTTTGTAATGAAATAAAATATTTTCCTAATTAACCATTTATAAGGTCGTACTGTACATTAGAGGGACACCTGACTTTTGTCTGAGCATGAACCTAACATTGAATCATCTGAATAATAATTGTCAAAAACACATGATCAAGAAGTGATGTTACAAACAATATATTCACTTGAAATGTTTTGAATATATTGATTGTATTCTAGCTACATAAAATTTCATTCAGATGGTGTATACTATAGTTTCAAAACCAAGGTGAAGTTAGCTTCGAATCCTAGCTTAAAATGGTGACGTACCTCGTGTATCTGGTAACATCTAATCTTACGAAAAAATAACTAGAGGTGCATGTTGGAGCAAAAACTGTACATGTCAAAAAACTGCACATATTAATGATACAAACAATTGAGCATTAAAGACAAAGAACGGCATGTATACATTAAGTAAGAAAATAACCACATCACAGTGAAAAGGAAACGAGCATGTAGGATTTATTTTCAACTTTTTTCTAACCGCCGATAAACTTCTGACTCTGAACTATATGGACTTACTATGTGACAAGTTGCAGACCTTCTAAAATTGAAACCTTCAATTAAAAACAAAGAATTCACAATGAAATCTCATCACAACTGGCGTATGTACTACAGGATGTATATATTATATGAATTCTTTGCTCCAAATTCAATCTAAGTGCCGATAAACTTATGACTTAGAACAGCATGGCGATTATAGGAAACAAATTTAGGGCATTCTAATTGTGAATCTTCCTTTGAAGCAGAAAAATTCCGAAGGCATTATAATTAACGTTTCTCAGTGTACTACAAAATGTATCAGAATCATGGTGACTGTGCTCCAGTTTTTGTTTAAGAGCCGATAAACTTGCGACTCAGAAAGACTTAGTGGTTCTGGGAGGCACGTTTACGGCCTTCTATATTCAAATACTTCCAAAGAAGTAAAGAAATTCACACTGTATTGTAATTACTGTTACCCAGTTTGGTATACATTTTATCAGATTTTTTCACATATTAGGACATATGCAGTTTTTGCCCGACACATTTCCTAGAGAGTCGAAAAGTCGCTAGTGATATTTTGCGGCTATGTTGGCAGTGTATGATTGATGCTGGGATTCGAAACTTACTTCACTTCAGTAGTTTCAAAGAACTTGCTAACCGTTTTTTAACCTCAAATCCAATCCACATTGTTTTTGACAGAGCGGTACTAGCAAAAATGGCATTCAGTGTTGGGACATGGAGTTTGGGTACTACAGAGCTCGCATGCACAAAACACCCCAACTTCACTCTACAGGCAGTAGGCTACAGTAAATAAGACACCACTTATGTTAGCCTGAACTACAATGGAGATTAATTTAGTAAATTTTAACCAAATTTTTATATAGGTAGCACAATTTATGTTTTATTAGTGCCGTATTTATAAATCACGTGTTAACTGGCCATTTAAGCAATTTTTCCCATCATTATTTTTATATGCAATTTAAATTACTATATTGTACAATTTATATCGCCATTCTATTTGTAGGTCAAACCACACAGGCGTGGTGCCATTGTAGTTGAATAAATTATAGTACGATCAAAAACAGATTCAAACACCATAAATATGGGTATTCCATGATGTCTTATTTTTCCCTAATATTTTCCAGGTAGTCATAATTACCTGATATTTGCATATTTGCCAGGTTTTCCAGGCCTGCCACCCTGCCAATAAAAATTTATGTCTTTTAATTTTTTGTAAAAATTGTCTTTACATGACTACTATTGGAACATTAACTTAATATCGGAGTGTTTACATCATTTGACAACATTCACATACTGCATAGTAATAAAATAAAATACTGTAATTTTTGGTTAAATGAAACTTTCATTTACAGTTTATCTGTGATTAACAGTATACATATACAGTCAGGAAGAAAATTCGTAGGCCTATGTTGTTAAAAACTAGTAAAATTTTGTTCTTGGTAATATTATTATTTAGTTTTAGCAGGCCCTATCTTTAAAGTCAAATAATTCTGTCTGATAGAGGCTACTTAGCAAATATGGAAACAAATGTCATTGGTGTGTGCCTTTAAAGATAATTTTCACTCTCTAACACACAAAAAGTGTTTCCCCCTTTTGGTGACTGTTCAAGACTTGTTTGCATTTTGTGAACCATGTTAGATGCTTTAATCTTTGTTATCCTGTCTGCATAATAACGTCAACTCACCTCATCCAGCAGTACAGGTATTATAGTTGTAATTAAATAACATATATTATTCATAAATTTTTCCCCTCCCATACCACATTATTTGCAATTTTTGTTATATGCTTAGTCCAAAAAGAATTAGGAAATAAATACAAAAACTAGCAGGATACTAACATATGTGAAAAAAAATTTCGTTACTGTATAATAATAAGTTGGCAAATACACTCAGAACTGTTTAGCACAAAGGTTATGATGCTCAGTTTACATTACAGTCACTACTCTACATTACTGGTAATTAACATAAAAATAATTTACCTGTGAAATATGAATGTGATTGTGTATATTACATCATTAGGTAAGGAATTATGATTTAAATGGCCAATAAATAGTAAAGGTCACTTCCAGCAATGGATTGCAAAAAATTGTAAGTTTTTATTTGCACGATATTTCAATATATAGGCCGGCCAATTACTGTGAATAAACAAAATTGTGACATTTCTCCCAATCAAGACAGTGTTTTAATACAAATATGCCCACTCAACAGCTCGTCTACAACAATAACATAAAATGCCTTTCTGGAAAGCACTGTTTTCTACAATCATGCAAAACAGTATGCCTACTTTAAGTTATTTAATCTCATGATCATCTAATTGCCACACCTGTACAACAAAACAGGCATGTCTAATTCTGAGTGAATGATCTGTGCTGCAAAATAAGTTATTCATCCACGGCGATTATGAAAACTGATCTGGTATTTAACTGGGTTAACTGTCACTTGACCAGGTTTACTCAATCACTACATATTCAGCAGGTAGTTAATGAATGCTGCAAATGAAATTTGGGGTGTACAATGCTAAGCTTTTAAATGGAAGGGCATGAATATATTTTTCATTTGTTTAACGTAGTGCTATAAGGCAATGTACATGAAAAATAATATTAATGAATTTATTTAAAGTAAATCTGTAAATAAAAAAAACCTGAAAGGAAAAAAAAAATCTTTGATTTATTACATACCACTATATACACTGAGGCGACAAAAGTCATGGTATACATCCTAATATCGTGACGGACCGCCTTTTGCCGTCGAAGTGCAGCAACTCGAAGTGGCATGGACTCAACAAGTCGTTGGAAGTCCCCGGCAGAAATATTGAGCCATGCTGCCTCTATAGACGTCCATAATTGCGAAAGTGTTGCCAGTGCAGGAGTTTGTGCACGAACTGACTTCTCGATTATGTCCCATAAATGTTCGATGGGATTCACGTCGGGCGATCTTGGTGGCCAAATCATTAGCTGGAATTGTCCAGAATGTTCTTTAAACAAATCGCGAACAGTTGTGGCACGGTGACATGGCGCATTGTCATCCATAAAAATTCCATCGTTGTTTGGGTACATGAAGTCCATGAATGGCTGCAAGTGGTCTCCAAGTAGCTGAACATAACCCTTTCCAGTCAATGATCGGTTCAGTTGGACCAGAGGACCCAGTCCATTCCATGTAAAAACAGCCCACATCATTATGGAGCCACCACCTTCTTGCACAGTTCCTTGTTGACAACTTCTGTCCATGGGTTCGTAGTGTCTGCGCCACACTCGAACCCTACCATGAGCTCTTACCAACTGAAATCGGTACTCATTTGACCAAGCTACGGTTTTCCAGTCGTCTAGGGTCCAACCGATATGGTCACGAGCACAGGAGATGCGCTGCAGATGACGTCGTGCTGTTAGTAAAGGCACTCGAGTCGGTCTTCTGCTGGCATAGCCCAGTACATCCACAGTTCACTGCACTGTCCTAACGGACACGTCCGCCGTTCATCCCATATTGATTTCTGTGGTTATTTCACTCAGTGTTGCTTGTCTGTTAACACTGACCATTCTGCGCACGCTTCGTTGGTCTCGGTCATTAAGTGCAGGTGGTCGACCACTGCGTTGTCCATGGTGGAAGGTTATGCCTTAAATTAGGTATTCTCGGCACACTCTTGACACTGTGAATCTAGGAATATTGAATTCCCTAACCATTTCCGAAATGGAATGTCCCATACGTCTAGTTCCAACTACCATTCCGCATTAAAAGTCTGTTAATTCCCGTCGTGCGGCCATAATCACGCCAGAAACCTATTCACATGAATCACTTGACTACAAATGAAAGAAAGCCCAACCAATGCACTGCCCATTGAAAATTTCGTACGGGATACTACTGCCATCTGTATATTTGCGTATTGCTATCCCATGACTTTTGTCCCCTCTGTGTATGGCTACATGCACTTGTGGCTAATTATATGGAAAACATTGGTGTACTCAGCCAACAGAAGACCAATTATTTCCCAAAAATTTTCCTCCTGTGCACATTCTACAACCACGAAATAATTAAGTTTACTTATTTTCATTCTATTTCTAGTTTGTCGTCTGTTAGCTTCAGTTTACCCTGGTATTGAGGAGGGCTACTGCAGAGTTGATAGAGCAAAGGAACGAGATAACATAGAAAGTGTTTTTGAAAGTGGGTATGTAGGATGTGTTTGGTCAAGTTACTGTGAGATGAAATAATATTGTGAATAATTAGAAGAAAGATTCTTGTTAGGTCAGTGCAGTGTGAAGGACAGGCAACATGCGATACTGCATCTGATGAAGGGGAAAATAAATACCATAATAAAAATTATATTCACAATAATGACACTAAGTTTTGGTAGGCCATGTGAGTGTGAAATCACATAGCATTGTAAATATTTGGGAATAAGGTGTTTTGTGTGGGTAGTGTGAAATTGCATACAATTGTAAATATTTTGGAATAAGATTTTTGGTAGATCAGGATAGTATGACGCAAAATCGTTGCGAAAGTGTGCTTTACGATAGTACTTGGTATCGGGTAGTACACCTGAGCACCGGGTTTAAGTTTACTTCTCGATACGAAATATGTTAGCGAGTTGTACAATTGAGCGAATGGGCTCAGTGTACTTCTCAATACCACGTGTGGAATCAGGTATTATTGAGCCGACATGCTCAAAGCCTGTTGGCTCAAGTGTACTATACAACACCAAGGAGTAAAATGATTAAACTTGTCCCCACCTGAAAATCCTTACATTCCCATAAATGCCCAGTTAAGATATAACAGAAAAAGGGTGCGGCTATGTGGAAACGTAAGTGACGTCATACATCAGATGTAAATAGCCTGGTAGGCCTATCAGATTGTTCACCATTCCCGCAGGGCCACCCAACAACGAAACACTGTATTCTCGAGGAAAATGGCTACAAGCATGGTCATTACTCTAGGAGCATGCAAGGCACGTGGCGGCATGCAAGAACCAATCTGAGTCGAGTTCTATGTAATTATCCAGAATAGGGGCTTTTCCGAAAAACGGGGAAACAATGCGTGTAAAAGGTGTGTATATATATTTATATAGAGTCGTTACTAATCACATTTAATAGGAATTTTACCGGGGCTTGACGTAATTTGCAGTATATTATATGAAATGTGAAGGTGAGAAAGGCTATGAAGATTGGCGTGTTTATGCGGTAAAACACGTGAAATTTATGTGAAATGTATTTTTTCTGGTCACTGGATCGTGTTTAATGCTTGAACGCCTCTGGAAACGAAACGTTAATTTACAAAACGTTAGTCACAAGGTATGTTTTTGCCGACGCGCTAGGGCTATACAGGTACACTGAAGAGCCAAAAAAAACTGGTACACCTGCCTAAGATCGTGTAGGCCCTCCTCCCCTCCCCGAGCACGCAGAAGTGCCGCAAGACGACGTGGCATGGACTCGACTAATGTCTGAAGGTATGCAGGAGGCAATTAACACCATTAATCCTGCAGGGCAGTCCACAAATCCAATCTGCGCCAAAATTGAGAAAGGATTGCACGTCTGTCACGTTTAATGATTCTCGTCAGTCGTCGTTTGTCCCGTTCTTTCGCGATCTTTTTCTGGCCACAGCGATGTCGACGATGTGATGTTTTACCGGGTTCCCGATATTCATGGTACACTCGAGAAATGGTCGTACGCGAACATCCAAATGTTTTCGCTACCTTGGAGAGAGATGCTATGTCCCATCTCTCGTGCGCCGACTATAAAATCCCGTTCAAACACACTTAAATTTTTATAACCTACCATTGTAGCAGCAGTAACCGATCTAGCTGCCAACTGCATCGCGTGACTCTGATTGGTTCCATATCTCTGTTATTTGCATACGCATGCGTAAAGCAGTTTTGTTGGCTTTTCAGTGTATAAACCATGGTAATCAAGCAGTGTCGGAATATCATTTAATTGTGATGAAATGTTGAAGGCTTACCTTCTTGATATTCAACTGATGATTTAAATTCATAATGTATTAATAGAAAAAATATGTACACACAGTATATTATACACAAAACGTTCCCCAGTGTTGTTTACGTGTAGTTGGATATGTATCGCCAGGATACATTTGTTCAACAACAATGCACTGAGACAGGAAACAAACGTGCGACGATTTTGGTCTTCCAGTTCAACTCTTACCTATTTCACGCCACAGTTGTATGCTGGTAGCGTGCAGAAGTGCAGTGTACCATGTGAATTTGACCATGTGAAGGCTTGTGATTTACGAGTATAGTTATGCGGGTTTTGTTGCGATTATTTCCACGAGACGTGTTATTTCTTTGTATTGTGCGAAAATATGAATAATTATTTGCAATTGTTTCCTTGAGAAGTGTTATAATACATTTATTGTGCGGTAATAGGAGTGTTTGGGGGTGTACACAAATTGAATAGACGTTGTCACAAAGGAGCTATATTCACAGATTACATGGATGGGTAACGTAATTTATACTCTCGTTATTGTGTGGAACGTACGTGTAGTTAATTATACTATGTATTGTTGCATGTGACTGTGAGAATTGAAGGGCTTACGTACTGCTACTATCCATGTAAAATGCAGAATACCTAACCAAGTTAAACCTAACTTCACGATAGGTAAATCACAGGGGGTGGATGAGCTGACGCGAGCTTTCTTATTACACTTTTTCTAACACACTATTTCGTTTCGGCACACTTTACCCATGTAATTACATAGGTGAAGTAAGGTTGAATTAAGTTAAGCCTTCTTGCATTAGCGTCATTTAGGAACCCAGATGGCATGTAATTTACATACATTTAATGTGTTTTACCCACAATTTATTTTATCTTCATAGCACTTTCCACTATATAATTTGGTAGTATGTAATACAAATATTGTGATGCCCCTTGTAAATTCGTGTTCTGTATGATTAGTAATGTCAATATATACAATTTTGAGCAAAGTTTTTTTTTTTTTTTCGGAAATCCCCTATTCTGGATAATTACCAGTTTGAGATATTGTTTGTGAACACATGGCTACAGTGGAATTAAGAGGAGAATATCTAATGTTTTGTATCACCTAATGGCATGGACAAATAAAGAATCTGTTTTTTTTGTAACACTGCATCTGCTGCATATTTCCAAGAATTCTTTGGTTTCGCATAAGTAATTGTAAGTTTTAAGACAAACATTTTGTAAAATTGTCATAACTTACATTTTTATGTGGCATACTTTTAAAAATAGTGTTTATTTATGGAAAGGCCCCACAGTAACGAGCATTAAATAACCTCTTGTAAACAAACAAATCCTTAATAGGCATAATAAAATTAACAAGTTAAACAAACATTTTTGAGGTTAAACTTACTCAGTGTATTAAATCATATAACTTTTACTTTTTTTTTTCCTTTATGCTCATGTATTTTCCTTGATATTCATATCCACTGTTAAATGTTTTTCATAACAGATATACCATTTGCCATACATTCTCCCCTCTAGTTTTACATAAAAGAGACATCCCCAACCATTACCATAGTATGATTAACTACTACAATGCACCATATTCAGAGTTCCACTACAAGAATTATGTGAAGGAAGGACTGCTTTGTAGCTTTATATGCATACGCTATTTAGTTACAGAAATTGAGAACTTTAAAGGTGAAATCCTTTTTCTAAACCAAAATATCAAAGGTTAGTCCCAAATATTATATCCGGAAATTTTTTATTTCAGAAAGCAATTTCCAACACGGAATATCTGACATTTCAGTACAAATATAGTTCACGACACGATGGTCACTATAAGTATACATCAAGGAATGATATAACCCAAGTTACTTTAGTCTTGCCAGAACCTACTGTTCACTTTTTTTAGGAGTAATAATGGCGTACAGCTTGCGCCCACTACAAAAATCGACGATTCCTAACGAAACACAAAAAAGTCGACAAGATCTTCATAAGACGAAATATTCAAAATCGAAGGTCTATTTAACTTCCGAAAAAGGTCAAAACTACACAAACACAAAATGATGCCACTACTCCGACGCCAAGGTCCAAAAAAACCGAACCGTCACCGACGGCGGATACAGAAGCTACACCTTTTCACTTCTTCTTCACTTCATCTACTTCTAAGCAAAAGCGCCTGGCCTTAGGCAAGGTAGACTGTGCCGCCAGTGAATATAACAAAAATTTAATAAATCTCATAATAAGAAATATCCAAAAATTGAAAGTCCACTAAACTTGCAAAAAAGTAAAATGGCACACATACAAAATGACGTCACAACCTGGATGCAGAGAACAAAAAATCCGAACCACCACCAATGGTGACTACGGAAGAACATACAACCTTCTGTATACATAACTCAAACACGCAACACTTTACAGACTAAGCGATCTTCGTTAAGCCTACAAAAATCGAGTGTTCACATGTGATAAAAATATGAAGAAAAAAACACACCTCAACTTCTTCACACTACAAAATCACTTGCTTGTAGTTGTAACATGTAACAAACATGGGCTGCACTGTAGGAGCCAGGGTTTCCAGTACTTACTTGTGTAATTAATGTACCAAGAAACAGAAATTCTCTTACCAGATATCTAAAAACTCGTACATCGTAATATATACTACAACCAATATTAAGGTGTCAGTTGACGTATTTCTTAGATAAGAAAAATCGAAAGATAAAAAATTCGCATTATATTGACACCAAGTTGAGGAGCAGAAATTAAGAATTTTCTTCCTTCATATTATGGGGGAGGGGTAAATCGATAATTTCATTCGCAAATTAGCATGTTCAAAGTTAACATATATGCTTCTTTTTGTCATTTTATTGACACTGGTTTCCCGAAATTCTCGTACAAAAGCCAATGTTATGTTGTACACAGACCTTAAATCCTTTATGTGTACGAGAATTCTCTTACATTTGTCAAAGTTGCTGGTAGAAAAGAAAGAAGCTAACGCCTAGTCCCGGCCGTAAAAAGAACAGGAAATAGGATGTTGATTCACCAAAACGTTTGCATCTAAAAACAATTCAATTAATTTTGTATAACCAATTCCATCCGTATTTGGTACCTCGGTATACCACACAAAAAATTTTACGATTGCAATTAAAATAGAAATAATTAATATTTACAATTATAAGATAACATATTCTAAAATTTTGCATATACCATAAATATGGCGACTAGGTGAAAGTACTTCTCAAATATCAACAGGATATCCATAGGATGAACAGGCTATAATTAATTAAACCCACAAACTTATCCAATATATTTCTGCTGGTAAGTAATGAACCTTGTAAATTCCCACAAGCATAGCAGGTAAAAATTGTGTACGAATGGCCGGCCATATGATATCCAATAAGGATATTCATTGGATAAACTTTTGGGATACTATTTGGATGTACTTAAAGGATACCCATAGGATATCCTCAACAGCCCACATAACAAAATCAATAGCTATTTAAGTGAAAAATAAAAAAAATAAAGATATTATCAGTTAAACTTTGGTGGTAGAAAGACAATTTTAATGTGTATCAGGCAAAATGTGAATGTACTGTTGGGATATCCATATGATTACCAGGCTCTAATTAATAAAATCTAAAAGTTACTTCAAGATAGGTCAGCTGGTGTAGATAATGAACCATATAAATTCCCATATGTATAACCAGTGAAGATTTTAAAATGAATAGCCATATGATACCCTATAAGAATAACCATTGGATAGACTTTCGGAATACAAGTTGGATGTACTTTTAGGATATCCATAGGATATCCTCAATACTCCACACAAAAAAATCAAGTAGCTATTTAAGTAAAAAAAGCAATAAAGTTAAAGATAATATGAAATAAAAAAACTTCGGTTCTAGTAAGAAAATTTAATTATGAATCATAGACAGAGGGAGAAAGTGAAAGTACTATTGGGATATCCATTGGATATCCATATCATTGCCGGGATATAGCTAGGTTATTCGGGAAGTATACGGGATATCCCAGGGACAGCTTGTGCTTTTGGGTGATATAACTGAGATTTTATGGAAGTGCCAGCAGTTAAGTTTGGAATGAATTAAATGCAATGCTGCAAGAGAATTACTTCGCAAAATAAAATATAGATGTATAAAATAGCTTTCCAGCTGTTTTTACATGGCAAGTGTTCGAGAAAAAAATGTTACCTAGGATACCAATTACCTCTATAGTGTAAATACTATAGAGATTATGTGTATAACTGAGAGCAGTAATTACTTAAAAGTAAAGCGTAAGCATTAAATTTTAACCAGTGCAGATTATGCTTACTATAAGGACATAACACTGTCTTGAATGAAATTCCACAATAATAAGAGAAAATAACAATGCATTTCTGCAATGGCATCTATTCTATTCAAGAAAATATACTTTAATAAGTATAAAAAACAACATTTCACTTTTTAGACATAAAAAAATTGGCCAGCGAAAGAAAAACTACAAAAATATATTTAAAATGTTTGTCACGATATTTGGTGGATCAGCAGATTTCATTTAAGCTATTATCTTTCAGGTAAGTTTCAACACCGTATCAAAAGAAACTAGAACAGCTTTTTACAAACGTTAGCTATTTAAATCAGAACCATACTGAGCACTTACAATTTTTGAAACATAAATTATATGATCATGCGTCTTGGACATTTGAAATTGTTACAGAAATGATTTGGTCTAAGATGCTTTATTTTGTTTTGAAAGTCTGGCAAAAACGCGGGAATGAAAATATTACAGGACTTCTCAGATCAACATGTATATTTCTTAAAAAAGTTAAAATCTAAATATTTTCAAATGAATACTTTAAAGAAAATAAATAATGATAGCTCTTCTGAACAAATTATAGTTACACAGTATGTTAAAGTTACAAACACAGCTGATTCAAGATATTCTACAAAAAAGTTTTAATAGCAATTTCAAATGTAAACAGTAAATGTACTGTCAATATCGGACCAAAGTGATGTATTAAATAGTTGCTATGAAAAACATTCGTTTTGCCAAAATTGTGTAATTTATGTTGTTTTTAGAAAACATAACTCTGTGGGTATACACACTGATGGTAGATGAGTAGCTTCATACATAACACCTTCATAAAATGTTGGTGTTAAAATAAAACGAAATCATGTGGCAACTTACAGATTGACAAAAATTGCATGCCTAAATACTGCACTTTTCAGCTATTTTAAATCTATATGTTCAGCAATAATAACAGAGGCATGGATTTGGTTTGGCCTGCAGTGAATGATTTCTAAGCTTTGAAGGACTGAACTAGATGCCTAAAATTTGACGTGTTAGGGGTTTCAGGGGTGCTGATGTGTGTCCCCACCTTACCTGGATAACCAGGTTAAGGCGAAAACTGGTGAAATTTCCCGGTGCCATAACTCAGTGAGCATGAGTTAGTTAGGGTCGTGCGGTCGACGGCCCGTGGGGCCCTGGAGTCCTCTGTCGATTTGACTTACCAATAATTCCAAGTGCCTAGTGGTTTCACTTGTTACACTGGCGAGGTTGTAGGTCACCTCGCATGCATTAATTACATTTAATTAAAGCTGCAATCGGGTGTAGTGCCCGAAGTACTCCAATAGGTAAATTAAATGGAATACTAGTGGTTAGTCAAGACATTTACTTACTTCTTTTGTCACATATACAGTGATTCTGCTATGTCAACTGATGCGGAGCCGACACTCTGGTCTGCCGGTGACCAATATTGTTAAATCGGCGTATGCCATGAACATTAATGAAGTTTGCGTAGCATGTTAAACCCTGGTTAAAACTGCAGGGATGCAGGCGGTCGTCCCCTCGGCACTATACAAGCAAAATGTTCCGGGTTAATTACATTGCTATCGAAAATGAAAGTGATTGCAGAATAAGTTGAATGTGCCGAAGGGATACGCGCGGAGATAAACTCTCATGCTGCTGGCCGGCCCGAGTGCTGATGTAAAACTAAAATCATGGGGTCGGCTTCCGCTCAGGGTAGCCGAAGCCGGCACCAAAAATTATAAAAAAATTTACATGCACTCTCTTAGGGCTAATGAATATGCTACACCATACAATTCCCTGTTTAATAACACGTCGGTGACATCCCATGATTAACTAAGTTATAATTATGTTTGTGACTGGATGTCACCGCACTAGAAACATAAAATAAAAACAATGAGGCCTTGATAGGCATTCTGCTTTGAAAAGAGAACACAATTTATTTTTAAGTATTGAACATAATAACAATTCATGAATTAACTGGAATAACAGTAAACTGAATTTTTATTTCAATTTGCGGGTTTTTTGCCAATGGGCGAGTTCAAGTGTTCCAGCTTGGGTGGGCTGCACGAGTCTATCCCTGAAAGGGGTGTAAGTAGCCACACTCTTTTAAGGTTTTAATAGAAGAATGATTCTAATTAATTTGGCTACGGCGTTTTGAACACTGTGTACTTCTTCGGGATTTTACTCCCCATAATTTAGCCGCACTTGGGGTCACATAGCACTATTATTCCGGCCAGCAGGCCAGTCGATGTCCCGCAGGTTGGAAGGCTGCCGGACTTCGCAGCCTGAGCTGCGCCGACGTTCCCTCTAATTGCTGCAGTACCTGATGGCTCTGGTTTTCGGGGAGAGGGGGACACCGTGTTGGACCGCAAGCTATTTTCCCTCAAGAGTTACCTCTTGAGGTTAATAAAGCAAGACTGTCACTTGAGTCACTTAGTACGTGACAAGGCGTGTGTGTTCCGTTCTCGCCGACACATGTTGACGTACTCTCGGCCAAGGTTCACTTCGGCCCGGTTTCGGCTAGGAGGTGTAAGTGACTGTGGAGGTACAAGTGGTTACGAGGGCACACGTGAANGAGGCGTGTGTGTTCCGTTCTCGCCGACACATGTTGACGTACTCTCGGCCAAGGGTTCACTTCGGCCCGGTTTCGGCTAGGAGGTGTAAGTGACTGTGGAGGTACAAGTGGTTACGAGGGCACACGTGAACGTGTGGTTAACATCAAATTATTTCAGGAATACAGCAGAAACTTATAATAAAAGAACACTGCCTCGAAATTTCATACTTAATAACTGAAAACTACTTTATATTGAATATATATTTAATTATGTTATGTACATTTGCAGGGGATTTGAAAGATACTTTAAAGTGAAGTTGACATGAGGTCGGGGTTGGAGAATGGTAGTGATATCCCCGCTGCACCATTCTTCGTGCAGATTTCTGGTGGGAAGACACTCACCAGAGACGTCTTGTAGATTTCTTACCGGCTGTTCTGCTGTTTTGGGTCTTGGCGGAGTCATCAGGTGACTAGGCTGTTCTCCCGATTCTCTACGTCTCAATTAAAGGGTTTTTATTTGCTGTTGGATAGGCTGTTAGCTGTGAGCAGTGGCAGTCACCCAATACCGCCGTGGGTGCTCGTTGTGAGGTGGACAGTTATGCTGGTATCAATTTAGCTTAATGAGGAGTTGTAAGGCCACTTCACATGCCAGTGAAACACTGATAAAAGTACATGTTACATTGAAAACCTTTAAAAATCCTTAGAATGGCTGGTTGGTGGGTCCAGTTGCCAAAATGCCTTTAAGAGGCAAGGCCTGTAAATTTACATGTAGGGGGTTCCAGAGATGTTGATGTAGGTTCCTGCCTTACCCGGCTTGACAGGTTAAGGCGAAAACTGGTGAAATTGCCAGGCTCCATAACTCAGTGAGCATCAGTTAGTGAGGGTCGTTCAGTCGATGGACCGTGGGGCCCTGGAGTCCTCTGCCGAACTGTGGTGCTTATGAATGATGAACTTACCAATAATTGCACATACCTAGTGGTTTCACTCTTTATGCTGGCGAGGAAGTAGGCCATCTCGCACGCCATACTTAGCACACACGTTACTGCTGAAATAGGGTGCCGCGCCCAAAGTACCCCCAAGTGTTAAACACAAAAACTCGTGGTTATTCAAGACGTTTACTTACTTCTTTGATACATATGCACTTATGCTGATATGTGATAAGTTTATGCGTAACCGGCACTCTAGTCTGCCGGTGACCATTGCTGTTCAATAAGGGCCGAAGACATGAATGTTAGGTGCAGTTACGCAGTACGCGTTAAGTCCTGCTAAAGATGATAGGAAGATAGACGGTCGTCCCCTTGGCACGAATTAAGCAAAAGGTTCTGGATACATGAAAATAATATTGAATTGAAAGAGATGGCACCCTAAAATGAATGTGCCGAGGGGGTCCACGCGGAGAGAACCTCCCATGCTGCCGGCTGGGTCATGTGCTGAAGTCAGATTAAAATCATGGTGTCGGCTTCCGCTAATGGTGGCCTAAGCCGGCGCTAAAAATTACATGAAAAATAACATGAACCCTCTTAATGCCAATTAATATGTTGCAAAATACAATTTCATAGTGAACAACATGTTGGTGACATCCCCATGATTAGTTAAGTGCTAATTATCTTTGTGACTGTGAGGTCACGGTCGATGTCACCACACTAGAAACATAAAGTAAAAACTGCAAGGCCTTGATAGGCAGTATGTTGTGAAGAAAATAAATAATTACCCTTTTAAGCAATGCATTTCCATTGGTTTCTGTTGTATTATATTGCTCCATATTTAATTATGTTGTGTTTCGTTGATTCCTACTGTGCTGTAGCGAGTTTGTTTCTGTTGTGTTCTAGTGGTTTCCACTAGTTATTGTTGTGTTTTGTTGGTTTCTATTGTGTTGTAGCCAGTTGGTTAATGTTGTATTCTAGAGGTTTCCATTGATTTCTATTGCGTTTTATTGCTTTCTGTTGTGTTTTAATGCTTTATATTGTCTTTCGTTTGTTTCTATTGTGATAAATCCAGTGGGTTTCTGTTGTACTCTAGTGGTTACCTTTTGTGTCTGTTGTATTTAAGTGGTTTGTCTTGTTCTGAAGCCAGTTTGTTTCTGTTGTATTCTAGTGGTTTCCATTGGTTTCGGTTGTGTTTTGTTAGTTTCTATTGTGCTCTAACGAGATAGTTTATTTTGTGTTGTAGAGGTTTCCAATGGTGTATGTTGTATTTTGTTAGTTTCTATTGTGCTGTAGACAGTTGTTTTCTATTGTATTACTGTGGTTTCCACAGGTTACTGTTGTGTTTAATTGGTTTCTATTGCGCTGTAGCCTTTTGGTTAGTGTTGTATTCTCGTAATTTCAATTTGTTTCTGTTGTATTTGATTGGTTTCTATTGGTTTTTGTTGGTTTCTGTTGTGATAAACTCAGTTGGTTTCTGTTGTGTTCTAGTGGTTTCCATTGTTTTTTTTTAATTTCCAAAGTGTAGTAAGTTTTTATATTTGGTTTGTTGTATTTTAGTGGTTTCCATGATTTATGTTGTGTCTTATCGGTTTCTGTTGGGCTATAGTGGCCTTAACTGTTTTTCATAGTGTTATGTTGGTTTCTGTTGTGGTTTGTTGTTTTCAGTGGTGTCATACTATTTTGGGTTCTATTGTATTCAGATTGTTTAAATTTAATTTTGCAGTGTTTTGTTAGTTTCTATTGTGCTGTAGTCAATTGGTTTCTGCTGTATTCTAGTAGTTTCCATTAGTTTTTGTTGTGCTAAAGCATGGTGTTTTCTATTATATTGTAGATTACATCGTTTTCTCGTGTTTTACATTGGTGTCTGTTATTTTCGTTGTATTCTAATGGATTTCATTGGTTTCTGTTGTGCCAGTCTTTTGAATTATTTTGTAATCTGCTTGTTTAATTTGATTCGTTGTGTGTTGTTGATATCTATCGTGCTGTTGGCAGTTGGTTTCGGTTGTATTTTAGTGGTTTCCATTGGTTTCTGTTGTGCTATATTCTGTTAGCATCTTTCATATTCTTATTGTTTGAATTATTTTCTATTTTTTTTGTTGGTTTCTATGGTGCTGTATATGTTGATTTTTGTTGAATTTACTGTCATATCCACGGGATTATTCTAAATTTTGTAGGTTTCTTATGCATTTCCTGATCTTTCAATAGTTTTCTTATGAGTTCTGTTAGTTTTTTTTTTTTTTTGTATTTCACGCCGTTGGTTTTTAATAAAATCATATTGTTTCTCCTTAGTTTCACTTGTGGTTTTCTGTTGCATTTCTTTTGGTTTCCTAAAGACAATAAGAACCAATAAACACAACATAAACAAACAAAACGCAACAGAAAACAATGGGAACAACTGAGACTACAACAGAAGTCAATAGAATGAAATGTGACAGGTACCAAAAAAATTAATTCTCTACTAATGGAAACCACAAGAAAAACAAGAGAAACCCACAAAACACAACAAAAAATTAAGTAGAACCAATGAGACTTCGTTAGAAACAACAGAGCAAAATGCAATGCAATACAATAAAAGCAACATAACACAACATAAGCCAATGGGATCCACTCGGACTACATCAGTATCCAGCAAAATGAAATTCAACAAAATCCAACTAATTACAACAGAAAATTTTAGCAACTGTCAACATGCCAGATCCCGCTGGAGAGTACAGACTCTTTGAAGTGTTTGTTCAGCTACTACTGACAAATGAAATTTTTTTCGTTAAACAGGTCTGGCAGGTTCGTGCCTGGCAACTGTGGTTGTATTGTGATAGAAAAGACTCCCTTTTCCTGGCCCAGTTTGGCCCCCATCGCATGAGGGATGAACCGGAAACAACCCTTCTCTCGAGGATGGGACTGACTAATCCATCGCTTTTACACGGCATATTCGTAACGCTGGTTATATTCAGGGATGCAGCATTGTACTGTGCTCAAAGGGGGCCAAGTCAGAGACCAATTACAACTATAGTCTTATTACTAAAAGAAGGTTGTGTTTCCAACAGTTAGTTTTAGTTTCTACTGCATGATATACCTGTAATTTAACTTCACGAGCTTTTATTTTCTTCACGTCAATTCTAATCGTCTTGCTCACAATTTTTATGGCTGTACGCCCAACTACGATTTTAAATACCTTACGTGTTGAGTCTACCTTCACAGTTTATTTGCAGAAGAAAACAAATAATGCACGGGATGCATTCTTGAATGGTGGCCATCCCAAACGACACATTCTATTATCAGCAAGTGATTCCTGGATAGCGAAGTCCTTAGTATAAAGATTATTAGAAACTCAAAGAACACTTGGGTTACCGAAGAAGAAGGCCTATAGAGATGCGCATTTTTATGGCTGCAAAGAATAAACTATGTAAACACAAAAATGTCGAAGACGCTCTCCTCTTTTCTCACTTACTGTCTAAAAACATTAAAAAGCCATTTACTCATTGTTATCTTTTTTATTTTAAAGAGGAAATTTATGTGTATTTGAGAACATTTGTTTTGATGTTTTAAACCTCGCTGACACTTGGCCCATTCCGACTACCAACCGGAAAAATCAATGTGCTCCTGTCCTTCCCCCCTTTTTTCCCATCCCTTTGTTGCTGCGTGCTAGATTTTATAGTTGACAAAAATACTGACAAGATTGATATTTTATTGCAGTTTTGTGTGCTTTGTAGCTATTAACCAGTAAAAAAAAAACATGTAATAAGACAATTGCGCTGGGGCGGTTAGGGAGGAGGGCGATAAATAATTTTCACGGTGATACAAAAGCTTAATAACAAGGGAACATAAACCATAAATATTGTATTTTCACAACAGAAATACTATTCAAAGCAATTAACTTCTTATACTTATCTCACAGTGTTACAAAGATATTCACCAATATGGTTTTCTCATAAAATAAATACCATGTATGGAATTTACTTATAATATTGTTTTCTAATACGCGAATATTAATATATAATTTTTAACTTTAAACTAATAACAGTGATGTGTCTTTGGTATTGTAGGTTAAGTAAAGAGTGTGTGTGGAGGTGTAGGTAGGGCTTATAATCTCGTCGACAGGTGGTCGTTAAAGACGGAGCAAGTTGCTTACGGAAGCAGGAATGTGAACGAATCGTCCAAGGCATGTAGTAAGGAAACATCCCAGAATTTGCCTGAAGTGATTTTGTGAAAACAATAAATCTTGGATTCAAGATGACCAGACCGGGATTCCCGAATGCGAATACAAAAGTTTACCAATGCGCCACCTCGCTTGGTGCGTATTTGGAGTGCTCAGCATAGATAAATTATAATCTAACAAAAACAACACGCTACCTAACATTTAAGTAACGAGCAAAGAACTAAAGTAATTGTTCCTCTCTGCAAAGTCAATTGCATACTTGCTAAGATGCTGTCAAAGTTTGCTAACATTGTTATTAAAAATTTTTTGAATCTACATTCAATGTTATTTTTTGAACAAATTATGGCATGTGAAAAATATGCTTTAAATAATTTCTTTAGTGACACATTAACACTGTATGAAACAACATGATTAATTTTTCAAGAGACAGTAGATGCGACTGTACGACTTTGAAATTTTTACTTGTCTTAAAAATATAAGTGTTGGATACAAAATGCCAAATTTTTTATAATTACTATTTTTTGAGAGGGTGTATGCAATGCATGCCAGCACAGGGTATTGCATAAGTTATGCAATAAATGTTTTGCATGAAATAAGAATACCAATTACTGGTTATGATTGGAAAATGATTTGCCGGTCTATGCCAACAATGAATTGTACATATGCCTACAAAGGGATTCATGTTGTACCACCCCAAATAATATGTTAAGAGAATACAACTTACCGGACCTAAATAAGTGGAGTGGAGAGAGTTTAGGCGGCTCGTAACATTGGGGTCTTGAGAGCCGATAAGGGTGAAGTGAGATGTGTATGGAGCTGTGCCAGAATGCAGGAACAGGGGAAACGGTAGATCCTCGAGTAAATCACAGACCAGTGACATCGTCTGGCACGATTTCCACTTCCCAGGGAATCGAACCCGAAAGGCAATCGCTCCAGGCACTGCACACAGTGCGCTGACATAACTAAGGATAAATCACGCAAGACACATTGAGTTAATGATTTTAATGCATTCAGTAGTTACTTCACCTGATTAATTTCATTTTAAATTGGCATAAGGGTACCAAAAATAGAGTTTGGTTCATTAGTGACTTCTGAAAATAATTCTAGCTTGCAAAATGTGCTGGGACTCGGCTAAGTGATTAATAATATTGAAGTTTAGTATTTCGGAAGCTATTTTTCAGCAAGGTGGACAAAAGAGGTTTTCAATAAGTGTACATATTTAATGCAAATAATATACTGTGCGAGCATTCCAAGTTGGTTTCAATCAGTTTTAATAATTTCAGAGATAATGAAATTAAAACAATTGCAGCTGGGCTGCATTTTAAAAATTAGCTCTTATCTATTCAAAATTCTTTATTTTGGGTGGGCTGTAATGATGCCATTTGTATAACAAATTTTTGGCAATTCGTTTTGGTGGTTCACGAGATAGGGTGTAAAAGCTTTATATTTTCCAAAATGGCTACCCGATACCAATTAATTAGTTTTTTTATAGCCGTTGCCATACATCGCATGTGTATAGTTGTGACTGTTGTCATGGTCTCAGTAGCAGGAAGAAGGAAGACCAGACTTATGGTTATTGGATTCAGCGATACATCGGAGATATTGGAGTAAGGATACCAGCTCAGAAGGAGCATGAAAGTGATGTAGGTCGTGGGCAGTACGCCCTCGTGGCATCTCCTGAGATCTTCCTTCGAGACGACAATATCAAAGTTGTTAATCAATCCTTTTTATGCCTGCCTGCTGAGAATGTAGGCCTGCTCAGACTACACTAACTAAGGCGAGACTGTTCCATTGGCCATCTCACACGCTCGAAAAACATAGTAGGCCATTATGACATCGGTAGTTACGGTAATGTTAGGGACAGAGCAACTACAAAGTAGTTAATGCAGTCGTTAGGTAGCCAGTCGTGAAATAAAACACATTGTTATTTAGACTGGATTTACTCGCAGAAAACTTTCGTATGAGGCACTTACACTGTTGTGGCGGTTAAGGTACGCCACAAACCTACACTTATACAAACAAGGCGTGTGGCCTACATGACAATAATGGAAATTGAACCCCCAGCGCCATTGAGCTGGTGTGGTTGGGGGCGACCCTGTTTCCACATTAAAACGATAGAATTACATCCAATTCCAGACCAAACTATTATGACTATTGAAGCTGACGTGATTGACGCAGAAATTGGTGAAGACTCGGGAACAGTGCGAGATACGTCCGCCCCTACTCGCGCGATGACTAGACAAATTCAAAATGGCGAGACTCGCCTTGACCAACTAGTCAATTCGCACCAAACTTGAGAACTATACAAGTACACTTTAATGAAGAGAAAAATTGGAAATAAACACACTTACACTTGATAACAATAAACAAATAACACTTTACACGTGATTATGTGAGCTATTGGCATGATTAAAACAAATACAATGGCACTATAATTATTCAAGAACATAATTTGGCAAAGTACTGGTGCTCTCTCTCCCAGTCCATTTGTAGGAATTGCGGTGGCACTTTGCACTAATAGTTGGCATATTTTAATCTAAATGGCCTCCTGAATTTGGAACATTGAAGAGTGGCAGCAAGTGGTTCGTGGTGGACGAGTCCACTGTTCCCAGGAAGGGTGTAAGGCAGCCATGCTCGATCACATGAAAAACTGTGATAATTTATTGACCTTTGTAAATTATCACGATTGTTTGTGGCCTGACATACTTAAACAAAGCCCACTTATTTTATACACTCTCACTTCATGCACAACACACGCACGGGGATGTAAGCAATGAATAAAGAAGGCATGCAAGAGGTTACTACAACAAGGGATATCGCTGTGTCCCCCTACTGCATTTATTTCCCCTGTGGTATTTCTAATGGGGATTACTAGGTGTTGTTAGTTCGCCTGAGTTATCGCGCTTCCTGCAGCTACTGAGGGAAGCGAGTAGCCTCCACACGCAATGCAGGTGGCACGTGGTGGGTGGTGGAAATGCTTGGAGTGGCAGAGGGACGAGCAGTTTTCCTTCATCCTGAACTCGTCGCTGCTTCTGAAGGTGGAATGTGGTCTGCAGCACGACCGCACATGGCACTGGGTGGGTGTTTGGGCATCTGCAACATGCTTTTCAGACATGTCCACCACTGGCTTGGTAGTGGCCTCACTAGCTGTATTGAATGCTAGGCATTTCTGTGGTGTCGCGGTTTTGCTGGTCAGGGGAGATGCCGCAGGATTGTTTTCCTGGCAGGCATCCCTGGTGGCGAGCCATGGGCGGCATCGTCGTAGAAAGGCATCGTGATACAGGGCATCATAGCACATGGCATCGTGAGACAGAGCGTTGCGACACTGGACATTGCTGATTCTGACACATCTGGCTGGTAGATTTCGGCAGTAGGGACGCTGGGCATGCCCATCAGCGAGGAGGCTTCAGGATGCTGGACATCGCAGGCTGTAGCAGGCGTCGAAGGCTGCTGTCGGTCACAGACTCAGGCGCCGATGCATCTGAGCTGCTTTCGGGTAGTGGTGGCGGCTGTGTTGGTGTGTCAGCACTGGGCAGTGCTGCTGGGGCATCCACAGTTTCATTGCCCATGTGGGCATCTGCTCTGTATAAGGTGTTGTGGTGTACTATGGCCCTTTGCCTTCTTCCCACATTATAATTATGTGTGGTCTTCCCTAGATCCCCTAGGATGGTGTGACGCCTGCACCTCTTAGCTGCACTTGACAGCTGGTGTGCATTGACATATACCATCTGGCCTGGTTGCAGTGCAACTGGTGGGCGAGTGGTGGCAGGTAGCCAGTGAGTGTGTACTGTTGCTGCTTTTCGCATGCCTGCTGTAACATGCACCGCCTCTGGCACTGGTGTGGTCTCCTGCTTTTTGGATCACTGGGCCAGTACCGAGAAGCATGCCAAATTTCCCCTTGGAGAGGGAGCTAGGACCTTGGAGAAGCTCCACATTGGTTTTGCCGGTGGCGAGTTTGGTATGTACATGTAGGGTAAAGAATTCTGTTGGCAGGCGTTTGGCCCATGATGCATGACTACAACCCACATGCAATCGGAGTGAGTTTTTGGTACTTATTTCTGCATTCAGTTGGATTTTCATGTGGATGGTTGATGGCAGTAGTATGGTGTAGTACACCCCAATTTGTACAAAACTCGCTCCAATTACATCCCATGAATAGTGCGACATTATCAGATAAGGACACACATGGGTATATCCAGAATGGGAAAAATTCTGTTTCCAGCTGCTTGGCTATGCTCTTGACATGCACACTTGAGATAGGGTAGGCTTGAAACCACTTAGAGAACAAGTCTATTTCTACTGGATAAATTTGTTCCCCATGGCTGTGCTTGGGCGTGGGCCCATTAGTCAAAGGCAACACCCTCAAACAGCTCCATTAGTACCTGAGGTGCCAGTCATGTACCATCGATATGGTAGCTATTCAGGCAGTTGCATTTCACGTACACGCATACATACTTCCGAGTGGCCTGCTATGTCTGTGCTGCGGGCAAATTGCAGCACAATTTACCTTGCAGCGCACAGCATGTAGGTTGTCCAATGCTCACCATTGTTGTTAACAAGTGATTCTAAGCAGCTGTCTACCATACGCCACTGCTAGTTGGCTATCACTGCGCACTCTCCTACCCTCGTATGTGTTACAGGGCATGTTTGTTGTGCCTGAATCACTTGCGCATGAATGTCAGTGAAGGTAGGTCTCGGGAGAGTAACAATCATTTGCGCACATGTTACAGTGTTGTTGTCCACCATAGACTGGTCTGCAGAAAGCGGGTAGAATGACTTCCCACTCCTCGTACCGTGCTGTTGAATCCACAGTGACCTTGAGAGTGCATCTGCCATCTGATTTTCTGCTCCCAGAAAAAGCTGTATTTCAAAGTCAAAAGACTGCAGAAATAGGCCCCAGTGCATAAGCTTGCTGCGGACTCTTCTACAAGATGGCCCAGAAATTTGGATGCATGCTTTTAATAGATGACAATTTTTGTTCGCATAAGTTAGGCAGTTAATGGCAAGGCGCTCAAGTAGGAGTGACAAACGACACATGTGATCTTCCCATGGCTCGGACTCAATCACAACTTCAAGGTAAACCATCATAAACTAACCTATGTAGCCATCGAGGACTTGCCTCATCATGGATTTAAATGTTTTCAGGCCCAAGGGCATAGCCCTGAACTGAAACCATCGTCCATGTGTAGTGGGGAATACTGTCTTCTGATAACCCTCTTGTTTTACTGGTATTTTGCAGTAACCACTGCGAGTTCGAGAGGCATCAGTATCTTGGTGCAGCCAAGACAGTTGAGCGTGTCTTTAATGCTGATGAAGAATGGAGCATTTCCGGTGATTAGGTTGAGAGGACTAAATTTGATACAAAATCTCAAGGATCTACCTGTTTCGGACTATAAATTATGAAGGAATTAAAAGCACTGTTAGTGAATTCAGTGATACCTTCATCCAGCATTTCCTGTATCTGTTATGTTATTATCTGGTGTTGGTGAGGTTGGTAATGTTGAGGGGGGCATACACTGGTTTTCGTTGCATTAAAGGAATTAAATTATCTGCCATGTTTGTGCGATGCAGAGCGTCGGCAGGGGCAAACACGTCACAGCGTTCGTGGAGCAGGTGGTGTATGGTCGAGCTGGTCCATCTGTACATAGGGTATGCAACTCGCGTGCTTGGGTATAAGGTATAAATTGTCCGATGCTACTTTTGGCAAAAATGGATTCGCTTAGCAGCAGGTTCCACTGTGGTATTCTGCTCGGTCAGTCATGGTATTCCCAGTATTGCATCCTCATTTAAATCGTTTGAAAGAAATGCTGTTGTGGTCATTTCGATGTCCCGAATGCCCGCAGTTATTTTCACTTCGCCTATTGTCTCACCTGTATGGGTATTTGTGGCTAGCTTGATTGTTTGGTTGCCAGGTTTAATTTTACACACATTTATTAAGTTCACATAGACAAAATTATGAGAAGCTGCAACATCAATTAAGGTATTGCGCTGTTGATAATTTAAAGACACTTGGATGCGGATGACTAGGTTTTTGTTGCTGCAAATTTGAAAGATCAGGATTTGTTGCAGTCTGTCCAGGATCACAGCTGTTTTCCTGGGGGTTGGTGACATCCGGCTGCTGTACATCATTTTATTGTTTTCAAGCAGCAGTTTTCCATCACACTGCCTGTTAGGGTGGTCTGCATACTCTTCATGCCAGTGCATGTACTGGCCATCACAGTAAAAACAGGCGAACAGTGGCTGTCCACGACCTGAACCTTTTTGAGCAGAATCACTTATTCCTTTATTGTTTGGAGCATGCTTATCACTGGGGGGTGAGGTTTTGGAAGTTTATGGACGTTTGACCGAATTTTTGGATTCCGTTTCCCTCACAACAGTACCCCCTTTCAGTTTATCTTTGCGGTACCATCACAGATGCACGGAGGCACGATCTCTGCTTTTTTGTGCAGGTATTTTCACGGACGTCTGTTCCAAGATGACCAGTGTACTCATGATGTCGTAATGAATAAACGGGGCTGTTTCACCACGGAATTCTGGCTGCACTGTGCCCACCACAACTTTTAGCACCTCCTTTGTAGACATTTGAGGATGGTATTTTTGCACTAAGTCGATCTTTTGTGTGGCGAAGGTGGAGAGGAGTTCCTCTGGTTTCTGGGTTTCCAGAATAACACGGCTATGTGCTTGCAAAGATGTGAAGGTACCCGCGAAACAGCACTCGAAGGCATGGCGGAAATCTTCCCATGTGATGCCGTAGTGTGGTATCCCGCGCCACCACTGCCTTGCATCACCACTCAGTCTGTCACCGATGCAGTTGGCCAATCTTCTTCCTCGATGCCATAGCACTGCAGTGCAGTCATGCAGGAAGGTGGCTGGGTCTTTGGTGGACAGGCCTGCAAACCCTGCAAGGGACTGGATGCATATCGGTCTAGATGCAGATACTGCTGCGGAGAAGGCATATGGCTGTGTTGTTGTTGTTGCCGCAGTGGGTGGGACGCCATGCTGTCTCGCGGCCGCGTAGGGTAGAGGCGTGGAATGCGTTGATGGAGGAGTGGCAGATGACGAAGTGTGGCTGCGCGTGCCCTGCAATTCGCATTGTAGTGGTGGCAAGCTGTGTTGCGGCATGCATTGTTGGCACAAGAGACGCTCCTTCCCGGGTTTACACCATTCACTCGCTGTGATAGATTGACGATGTGCCCACAGCCCTCAGCTGTCACAGCAATTCAGCTCCGACCATTTCCATTGCATTTGGCCTATTGACATTGTTCTGGTCATTTGAAGTTGGCAACACTGAAGATGACTGGTTGAGCTGTTAGGAGAAGTTGAAAGGTGTACTTGGCAGTATTTGACATTGTGCTCACTGGAAGAAGTTTTCCTTATTTACTGTGGAAAGTTCCTGCTGTGTTACTCACTTGTCGTGATACACTCAATGGCACCAAGTACACGCAAGTGTGGCTTGGCGAAGTCCGTCGCACCAACGACCATTGCTGCATTTTCCAATAGTTCGCTTGAATATTGTTGGTGCTATTGGAGTGTTGTTAGTCACGGCACACATGTATAGCATGTCGCATCAAATACAGGTTCGACAGTACCCGCAGATCTGTTGAGGTCTTACGCAGTGTTCATACAAATCGGCAGTTCAGTTCATGGTGTTATACGCCAATACTTCGGTACACAGTTCCCTACTTATTCCTTCAATGTTCTCGCATAGTAGCAGTGCTTCTATGGTGTTGTCACACTGACAGGTGCTAGTTTGGAGATGCACTAGGATGAAAGGATTTGGGTCTGGTAGTGCCAAGATGATTCTTCACTGAGTTCAACGGACCCGGGCCTACACCTGCTTCCTTTGCACTGTGCATGGGAGGGGTGACCCATCTCAGAAAATGTAAGGGTGGTGTCTTCTACGCACGCAAACATGCTGCCAGCTGCAGTCTGCTTGTCTTGCGTAGTAGAGAGAGAGAGAGAGAGAGGATGGGGGGACAGGGAGTGGATGGTGCTTTTTCAATATTGCGGCGGTTGGTCCCGTTAACAGCTACGTCGTTTTTTGGAGTGGCTGCGTGGCTGGCTGGTGGTCACCATGTTGATGTTGGATTTTCCATGTTGGTGCTGCATTTATTGAACTGACACTGACACAACTCCCTTGCGACATGGAAATATGACATTTGAGTGCTGTAAAAATGCAAGGATTTTTAATTTTTAGCAGAAAATACGGGATTTTTGTACAGGAAATTTGACACATAAAATATTGCACTTTCAACGACAAGGATAGGCTTTTACTCAGGTCAGCCATAAAGTTAAGGTTTTACGTAGTAATTTGGAAGAGAATGATAGGAAATTAACCACATGGAAAAGCAAAGTTTTCTGTTACGAAAATTACATAGGAAATGGTTAGTTAGTAGGCGTTTAAGCCACATGTTTGGGCATGCCATTTTTGACGAGTCGTGATTTCAGAAGTGGGAAGAAGGAACTCAAAATTATGGTTGTTGGATTCATGGTAATTTTGGAGTTATAGTAGTAAGGCACCAGCTCAGAAGGAGCATGATGGTGATGTATGTCGTAGACTATTTGCCCTAGTGGCTTCTGAGATCCTACGTCGAGATGATGACAACAAAGTTGTAAATTAATCCTTTTTATGCTTGCCTGCTGAGATGCCACTAAAGAAGGTGAGACTGTTCTAGGGGTCATCTCAATACCCGAAACACAGTCAGCCGTTATGGTATAGTTAATTGCAGTAACGCTAGGGGTATAGCATGTATAATGTATCATTTTGTGACCATTAGCCGGCCGGTCGTGAATTAAAACACATTGTTATCAACACTGGATTTACTCGCGGGAAACTCTTATATGAGGCAACTTCACAGTTGTGGTGGTACGCCACCAACGTACACTGATAAAAATAAGACGCACCGCCTACATGTTAATTGCGGTAATTAAATCCCCGGCGCAATTGAGCTGGCGGGGTTGGAGGTGGTACTGTTTTCATGTTAATATGAAAGAATTTCATTAGATTCCAGACAAAACGATCGTGACAATTGAAAGTTAACATGAATGTGCAGAAACTGGTGAAGACCCAGAAATGGTGCGAGACACGTCCGCCCCCTACACGTGTGATGACCAGACTAATTCAACATGGCGAGACTCGCCTTGACCCACCAGTCAATTCATGCTAAAGTTGAGTAAAATGCACGTACACTTTAAGAAAGAGAATAATGGAACCTAAACACATTTGCACTTGATAACAATACACCTATAACACTTTACACTTGATTACATAGGCGATTAACATGGTTAAATCAAATGAAGGGCACAATGGGAAAAAGGGGATAGCCATTTTTTCTACATTCGGAGATAATCGAATGTGTATGTTTAGGGCCAATTTTAAAACTTCTCGTTAAAGTCCTCGTAAATTAATCATTTGTTGATGCTAAACATTCGTTTAAGTTTGTTTCGCACTTTACAAGTCCTTTTTGTGGTGTCTGTTAAGTTACAGATGTATGCTTTCCAAATTCCATACGAAATACCTACTTGTTAGCAAAAATCTATTGAAGTGTGCTGTGATTGGCTGTCTGCATATGCGCATTTTTTTATCCTCGAAGTGCCAAGTGCTAAGTGCAAACAAACATGTTTTAATAAACGTCGTCTTACGTCTTGAATTTAGTTTTGGTTTATTTCAGCGAAATGGCATGATACAAAGCGTAATCGAAAAGGTAATTAAGTTTTAATTTCTCTGCCACTGAAGAGAGCTTATCATAATTTTAATTGCAGAGGTCAAATAACATGTGCTTCAAAATAAGAGCAACAGAAGGCCAGCGAGAGTGTGTATAATAGAAAGCCAGAAATCAAAATACGATATTCCAAAAAGAAAAAAACTCTTCATGTTGCAGGCTACAATAAAAGTAAAATCCTAAAAAATTATAAAGAGTTTTCCATTCTATTGGCAATAGTATTTTCCAATAATATGGCTAGTTTCTTGTGTTTGTGAATGTTTGCAATACACTCCCGATAGCCGGTTAAACACACGTTTGTATCTTAGGACATATGCCACTGTTCAAGAATAAATAACGACCCCACTGCCACCACTCGCCGCATGGTGAAGCTGGCTTAGCAAGTGAAGAGTCGTGACCACGCATCTCTATGGAAAATGTGATCGTCTGACTTTTGGTATGTGTGTATTCAAGAGTACCATTCTGTTATTACTTGTATCGTCTCTCCCTTTTTTGTAATGTAATTATATACATGTGGGTTCTTTTAACCTGTTATTATATAAGCAGTAAATCTGATGATAAGATAAGAACAATCAAGCCTAATTTTGAATTCCTTCAGCATTTTTAACATGCATTGTATATAAAAATGTTTCAGGTGAATAAAAAGAAATATTGATATTGATTAACAAATCCATTTGCTTTGTCCTAAAGCAGTTATGTACTTGAGTGTATCTGTTGGCAGGCTAGCAGGCAAGATAAAAAAAATGTACACAGTTATATTTTAATTTTCAATGTTTATTCAGATTTTAAATGTAACATACAACTTTTGTAAAATGTTAATATGACATAATTATCAAATTTTTGTAAATTGAAATGGCATGCCACCGAATTGTTAGCATGTGGGGTAGAAGTAAAAAATCTGAAACCTTAACATCATTTAAACACAAACATATAAACATAAACATTTATATTAGTGTTAAGTTGTAATTCAGGTAGCATCATATAAAAAATTACACTTTACACAAAATGAGTAACAACTTGTAAGATACAAGGGGAGTTGGTTTAGGTCGCAGTGACATATGACTTCAGTAGCTAATTATAAAGTCTTCCACCTATACGTGGAAAAGTGAATACATTTACAAATTACAGTATTCAATAATATTGTAGTACTACAACAATATAAATTTAGAACATGCATCAATATAATTGACTCCGATATGTCATGTCACCTTCCAAAAGAAAAATAAATATAAGTACAAAAGATTACCTCAAAAAATTTTTTTTCAATGGGCTACTTGTTGCAATTTACAGTACATGGAAAAACAAATTCTATTCATTAGGTATCAATCTCTTAACACCAATGTATATTAACAGAACAACTAGCATAATCCAGCGGCATGCCTACATTTATCTTCATTCTAGTGTTACCTCTTGACGAAATTAACATATTTAATCTAAAATAATGCATAAGCTACATGTTATACATCAGTGCTACACAACAGCACATCATTAGACATAGAGAGTATGAAACTGCCAAAATGTTCCTAGTCATTATAATAATGTTTAATACCAATCCAAAATTATTACAGACAATAAAACATTACAAAAAAACTAATTCTCAGAATCTCATGACTCGGATCTTGCGAATGTTGCCTNTAAGCTACATGTTATACATCAGTGCTACACAACAGCACATCATTAGACATAGAGAGTATGAAACTGCCAAAATGTTCCTAGTCATTATAATAATGTTTAATACCAATCCAAAAAAATACAAATAATTATTACAGACAATAAAACATTACAAAAAAACTAATTCTCAGAATCTCATGACTCGGATCTTGCGAATGTTGCCTCTGGTATCCAAATACTTTACTTGTTTTTTCAGAGAATTTAATTCACATTATTTGTTATTCTAACATACTGTTGTATTGATGTTTACCAAAGACACCCGATAACGTGAAGTAACTTTTTTTGTATTTGAGATATAGAAGCAAAGGAGCAATGGCAATGGCATGCATGCAGTATTGCATTACGGCCTCCACACACAAAGTGTTGACCTCATGTGCAGTTTCATTATTGTTTAGCATACACTATGATACTAAGCAGTGACTACATTTACTATATAATGAAATTGGTGGAAGGTCTGTCTGTACCAAAGTGAAATGAAGGTCCTTATGCAAGAGAACTACTCGCCTCTTACCAAGACAAACCGGGTTAAATCCCCGGCTGGTTCACTCCGGATTTTCGCAAGTAAAAATCGTGCCAGACGATGCCGCTGGTCAGCGGGCTATCTCGGGGGGACCCCCCCCCCCTTTTTCGCTCCCAATTTTGGTAATGCTCCATTCTCACCTCGCTTCACCCTCATCGGATCTCAAGACCTCGATGTTAAGAGCCTCCCAAATATCTTCATTCACCCCTATGAAAGTTTCACAAACATTAAAGTAAAATATTTTGAGATGAAGCACACTTGAAATTATGGTTTTTGCTTTGTTATACAGCTCCAAGATTATGTCGCATATACACTAATGTATGCTAAAATATATATTGATAAGAATTATGAAATTTTATTTCTTTGCCCAAGAGGCAGAATTACACCTGGTGATGATTTATTTTCAATAGAAACTGTAAATATTAAAAAAAAAAATGTGGCAACCTGTTTTTAAATTTTATGTACAACGCGGTGCACATGCTGGGTACGTGGGTACCTTAACAAATGTAAAATTACACGAATATAAATTTTCCTGTTTGCCACGACTCTTTTTTAATTTCTCAAAATGTTCTCTCTTCTAATAAACTCACAGCATCCTGAAACAAAGTGAAAGACTGGTTTGAATTTGGTTGCCAAACAGTCCTCTTAAGGATCAGTTGTGTCAACATGGTGTCTATTCTATTGTTAACAAACACCCTGTCAGCGTAACGTCTTGGTAAGATACGAACTATCACGTATCACCATATTTATTACTTTGGTTATGTACCAGAGTTTTAAAAGGTTTGGTGTTTCATTTATGCTTATGTTAGCAATGGAAGTACTGGAAATCCAGTGTTTAATACTGAAAACTTGGACGATGTTGGCAAGAGCACAGTGTTTAGTTATTTTTATTTGTGATGTTTACACTTATATGAAGACAAACACTTCGATTTGCACTATGTCAAATATTAATAAGTGAACATGTAGATACTCTAAAAACGATATTATAGCATTTAAAATTAGTATTATGCTGTGTTTTGTAAGCATTCCTTTCGTATTACCTATGTTTCAAAATTACATTAACGATCTTGTGCTATTGCAATTTATTTCAATATTGCCCATGATATAATTACTCCCACACAAATACATTTTAAATATGTGATGTAATAAAGCCAATATGAAGAGTTTGAATACAAATGCTGATATCAGCTGCGTCGTTATAACTTTCAAATTCTGTACCACTGTTGTGTTTCATATTTTCACAAGACGAACTTTTTTTCGATATTATGAAACGAGTTGTGAAAACTGACTTTGTAGTGACTGAATTTATTTGTTTCAGAAACAGACTGCTGCGACAGTGCATTGTTGTTTTAAAGCTACTCGCGAAATTAATCTAATTCAAGATATTGTTCATATGAACTTCGCACGACCTTGAAGTTGGGTTAGTTACATCAAATTAATCATGTTGTATTTGGCTTCTCCTAACTTATCAACTTTTCGTATTCTACCTAACGAGCGACGGTATTTCTAATTGAAAAATTAAATTTAATGCGCTTAAGAAGTAATTGATAAAAAATAGTGAAATTTGGTTAAAATCATGATTACTATTCTTACCGTATTTACCCACCAATGACGCCTAATCATTCTCGCGATTTTTTGGTATAAACTTAAATTGATCTAATTAATATTGAAATCTATTGTTTTAATTGCAGTAGTAACTTTACTATGCAATTTGAAACTGAGAAATGCCGATATTTTAACTTTATAGGCCACTGTAATCATTCTTGCAAAAATCTAGGGTTGGGCAAAGTAGCACTTTATAATAAAAACTTGAAAATAAATTATGTTTTAAGGGAAGCATGATGTAATGTACCTCGTGTGCGACAAATATCATGTACAAAGCCGTGATGTTGTGATTTCACATGCAAACTAATTACGAGCAGGTTCTCCCTATAAACATTATAAAGGCATAATCTTCTAGCCTTTTTTTCGTTGTAAACATGCCTGGACGCAGTTTAACTAAGTTTTAATATCATAGGATAAACAAATTTTGTTGTAAACAGTGCAAAATTTAGTACACATTTTCAATCAACTTTCCAGATTCTTGTGCAGATGTTTTAACAGTCAAGAAGACAATCCTAAAGACAGCATTATGGCCTACTGGTGCAATATGCGGCCACTTGCCTTTAATTAATCTTACCGTTTCACGACTCCAAAAATTCATTCAACTAGGGTTCCAAACTAATTTTCTGCTGTGCTTAAGACATGCTCTATAAACTCTTACATAGAGTTTTGCAAAAACAGAATATAACCCCATCTGAATATGGGGTTATATTCAGATGGTTTTCAACAATTACACTGAATTTTGAGGTATGTACATTTGAACACTATCTCTGGTAAGTGCAACACATAATGGAGCAGAATACTGCTAGAAATGTCACAATAAGATTCCAGCTTGATACCAAGAGCCATCAAAGCTGCTTAGTCATTTTTAAAAAATGGGACTCAGAGCAGCATCCTCTTAATAATGATTCCCGACTACAGCTTACACAGATGGATAAAGGTGAGTATGTGTAATTATCGGTAATTGTATTGAATTGCATACTTAAATGCGAGTACCTTAGTAAGAACGCAGGTGTCGTACAAAGTACCCACGCAAAAAATGTACTTTACGATTCAGTTTCGTATCGCGTATCCAGCATTGTGCTGTAAAGCGTATCCAAAAGAAATATTGATTGTTTTGTTTCTCATATCCAAGGATATTGCCATCCCTGCAGCAGCGTAAATCATCACCATCATGGTGTGCGGTAGGTGCTGGATAACGATTTTGAACGTCAGGCAAGTTATTTACTTGTCACCAGATGAAAACAAGTTTTTTATCGAGCATAGCATCGTGAAGCCATCGATAAGGTGCGAATTCTACGGCGACGGCAAAGCAAAAGTCAACGACAACAGGGGCCTGTTTTAATGGAGCCGAAGGCGACTCAACGACAGGACAAAGTGCATATTTAAAAGTCTCGGCTAGGCGGGGCAGTTTCATCGGCGATTCAAACATGTCTCCTGGCCAAATCATCGAACTGTGTTTGCTCTGGTGTCTCGTGAAGTACCTACGACAGCAGACAATGATCAATGGGCTGCAGTGCTCGGGAAAATGGTCGTAATCTTGTCCAACTTTTGCTATAAGGTGTGGGTAGACTGGGTTCTCACATACGGGAAATGTATCGGCAGGCCAGGCAAGGTGGTCGAGATCGACGAGTTCAAGCTGGGCAAGCAGTAAAACAGGAAGGGAGGCAAATTTCATTGCCAGTCGAACTTTTTGGGGCATGCAGAGGGACGATCCGAAGAAATTCTTTCTGGTGTCCTTTGAGACACGAAACTCGGCTACATTGGTCAAGATCATCCGTGAGTGGATAGTACTGGGTACGACGATCATTTCCGATTGCTGGCGGGGTTATGCGAACCTGGACATTCACGGCTACCATCACCTCCAAGTTAGCCACTGGCGCGAGTTCGTGTGAAGTGAAAAGAGATGCCTCATCAATACGATAGACGACCGCAAGCTCGATGGCGAGATGCTGAAGGTGAACACGCAAAACATGCTAGGTGAGATACAGCATGCCTTGCTTCGGCCGCAGGAAAAAGTCGTGGGTCGGCTACCTGGCCGAATATGCCTGGAAAAAGAACCATCCATATGGGGAATGCCTGCACTCGTTGCTGCTCATGCCACCATGCACGATCGACATGAGGACGACGGAACCTCGGCCTTGCCTACCAGGTAGGGTTTCGGGCCAAAATATTTTCAAGTGCGAGTGTTTATATATATATATATATATATATTGTTTTCTAGTGTGAGTGTAATGTTTCGTTTGCATGTGTGTGTGTAATTGATTTCCTTTTTCGTTTGCCTGTGTGCGATTGATGATATTGTTTTCGTTTGCATGTGTGTAATGCAATGTTTCATTTTCGTTTGTAAGTGTGTATGTATATGCAAGTGTGATGAAACTTTTCAACGTCTGTTGCACATGCATATGCTGCATGCGCGGAGCTTGGATATGTCAGTTTGAAATGTTGTGGTAAAAAAAATGTATTTGTGTTTTCTTTCGCCGTAGTAGTTGACCCGAAGGTGTCCAGCAGCTAGGCAATTCGCAGGAAGCCCCGTTAGTTTGAGGTATAGCATAACAATGATCATTTGGACGGTATTTCAAGGGTACATCGCTACTTTAGACATACATTCGGCTGGACCAAATCCGAAATCGCTTTATGCAGTGTATCATATCAGTTGTTATTTTGGATGATATGGCAAGGGAGTCCTGTCCTGAGACTCCCTTGACATACATTCCGCCTGACCAAATGCAGAATCGCTATATGCTGTATAGCATATCAGTTACTATTTGGATGGCATATCAAAGGATCCCCATTTTGGGACTCCCTTCAGCCTGACCAAATCCAGAATCGCTTTATGCTGGTCCCCCGACATGGTTGACCCAAAGGTGCCATTTAACACAGAGATCAGGCGATTCGCAGGGGGAGTAACGAACTTGCATTATGTATTAANATGGTTGACCCAAAGGTGCCATTTAACACAGAGATCAGGCGATTCGCAGGGGGAGTAACGAACTTGCATTATGTATTAAACATGGCAACTAGGTGGTTCACAGGTCTGGTTCACTAGTAGCAGTCATAGATCGGTGGATAAACCCTTTTTCGTTCGATTTTTCACATAAATTACATTTTCTCAACAGCTTTTGGTGATGCAATTATATTACGCATAAACGATACTACTTGCTCTGAGTCCATACTGTCCAAAATACGCACGATATTATTGCGATCCGAATACGACAATTTTAATTCCTTCAGCAAGCCCTGCATGCAATTTCGAACATTCATGCCATTCGGAACATACCTGTTCCTGCACAAAACCTTGGCTTTCGGATTTTTATCGTTGAGGCGTTTCAGAGATTTGGCGAGCGATCGATGCTGACATCGGGTGAAGGTGATTTCTTGGTTTGCATCGTTAAACATATGCATGGGCAACGTGTGTAACAAAATATCTGATTTGGGTTTGACGATCATGTCCTGGGCAATGTGAGCGATGAAATGTGAAAGAACCACGGCATCTTGTCTTGCATTTTCAGCATTTCATCTGGCTTTTTCAGGAACTTGTCTAGCATTTTCAGAATCTTGTCTTGCCTTTTTAACTTGTCTGGAAACTATCAATTCGTCGTTGGCGAATATCAATGCTTTGTTCGCCTCAAGTATGCCGAAGTTAAACTATTTTATTTCTTAATATATTTTAGTCAAGTCGATTTTGTATTGACTGTTCTTTCTCATAGATGGCAACACTTCTTCATAGACACCATCGGTGAACCTTTTAGAATGGGTAGTTTCGAGCATGTTATCACGGCATGTAGGGCTGGTTCAGAGACGAAGATGCTATGTGGTTGCCAGTTGGAGGGTATATCAAGGTGTGTGCTATTTTAGCCCATCCTTTAAATCCGCCCAAGTTCTCTTCCATTTCGCCTTCGCCAATTCTAAAATCTCTTTACATGGTTATTCATACCCTAGAAACGATGATATATTTTTCCCTATGAATCAAAATTGTTCGATTCCGTTACAGTCGACCAACACGAAAATACAACAGTCGAAATTCTGGAAATTTGACAACTGAAGCAAACCGCTTGNATTCCGTTACAGTCGACCAACACGAAAATACAACAGTCGAAATTCTGGAAATTTGACAACTGAAGCAAACCGCTTGACCGGCGACAATGCAGGTGTAATGATTTTATGAAATAATTATGTTCATTTGCTTATCTATAGACGACAAAACAATAACATTAAAAAAATACTGTTTCTTGATGATAATAACATGACTGACACAAAACGTTCATACAAAAAACTTGAATCTAAAAAAAAGCACACTTTAAAGTAACAAATCTGAATACACATTTTCGTACACGTNGTTCATACAAAAAACTTGAATCTAAAAAAAAGCACACTTTAAAGTAACAAATCTGAATACACATTTTCGTACACGTATGTTTTTTTGGTATGTGTGTTTGTCGTTTATTATTCTGTTCTGTCATTAGGACGACAGTGTTTACAACATCATACACATTGAAATTTTCAGCATGCGGATAGAATCTAACGAACGTACAATTTAGCGATTCTTTGATTTCTTCCAATTTCGTANATTGAAATTTTCAGCATGCGGATAGAATCTAACGAACGTACAATTTAGCGATTCTTTGATTTCTTCCAATTTCGTATGCAACAATTCTGTATTTGAGGTTTATGTTCATCATATTAAACTGTTTTTTTGTAATCCGAGAAATATAAATCAATAATGAAATTAATTCAGATATTTGAAACAATTCATAANATTAAACTGTTTTTTTGTAATCCGAGAAATATAAATCAATAATGAAATTAATTCAGATATTTGAAACAATTCATAATTATACTGATTTAATATTGTTAATTTGTTCTTGAAACAAGTTTCAATTTATAGTTGAATTCATTGATCAGTTTCTGTTCCAAGTATTTTGAGGTGGGTTTTCTAGAAATTTTATATCAACGATTTCACCCTCTTTTTACTGATGAACATCGTATTTGGTTACCAGTTGGGTGGCATGTCAAGGGAGTGGCGGGCTTCCACTCCCTTCAAATCCGAAAATGTTATTTTCCATTTTGGCTTGACCAAATCTCAAATCGCATTGTTTGGTCGAGCATACCCAAGAAACGATGCGACATTGTTCTTGTTCTTTACCATTACTGTCGATGAGAAAGAAATCCAAAAGTCGAAATGCTGGTAATTTGACAACTTAAGAGTCCGCTTGAATAACGAAATTGCGGGTGCGATAGTTTCACGAAATGATGATAAGTTGCTCATATACAGAATGATCCTGAACTACAGGATAAAATACTGTGAGGTGATTCACTGTGCAAAATGGGATAAAAAACATTATACGAACACTGTTGTACACTGACTCGTAAGGGAGGTAGCCACCCATGAAAATCGATATATCATATGGTTATATCAGAAAATAATGAAACATACTTGAGATGAAAGAGCCATTCTGTGAATGTTTTCTTTAACCAGGACCTGAAACCTGCGAGCAGTTGTGGCATACTATCATCCCCTACATTGTGTCACTAGGGTGTGGTATGTTATTATCCTACCAATGTGTGTAACCATCGGGTAATGTGAAATTACATCATAATCATACGATACTTCATAGAAACACATTACCTTGATCTAACACTCTCAGGCCAACAGTGTCTGAGATAACAGACAAAGTTTGTAAGTGTGCACATGGGTGCCTCCCAGATATGCAACCCGCAATGCAAGGCAGGTCATACGAACACACTTTGACTACCGTATATGAATGCAGGTAATGGTGACAGGACAATATGTTTGAACAGTACAGGCTCTGGGGGAATTTGTAATACAAAGGGCAATACCATAGAAGGTAACTAAACGAGAACATGCCTTGCAAATCATCCATGTACGTGTTTTACAGTAACTGTTCAAAGTGGCGACCACCAGCTTCGATACACAAACTATAGCGACGCACACTTAACTGTCTGATACAGGCAAATATGTGTGGGGCTTTGCGAATGATGGAACAGACGTCAGTGATCAGGGTGTAAAGTTTAGCTACCGTTTTGACTGTAGTCTTGTATACTAATGTCTTGAGACGACCCCACAGAAAAAAATTAGGTGGCATCAGGTCTGTGGTGCATGGTGGCTACCTCACTGATCCTCCTCTGCCTATGCAATGCTCACCAAATGTGGCGGTAAGGTGGTGACGGGCTTCCAAACTGAAGTACACAGGGGCTATTTCGTACTGATACCACATACACTGACGTGTGTGTAAATCCATTTCCTCCAACAGAACGGGCAGTATGTACTCTAAAAATTCTCGATTAGGCGACCAGTCAAATGGGGCAGCAATAAGTACGGTCCAATGATGTGGTCACCGAGGAAAAAATTACAAACCTAATGCTAAAAACCAAGTTGGATGTGCGTGATACTAAATGTTCGATTCTCATAAAAATGAGAGAACACAGCCACTCCCTGATACGACGATCAGCAGATGACTGAATCCCCACTTCTATATTTCATTGGCTACATATCCGATCAATCTAAAAACTTCCAAAGCGAATTATTAACTTCATTTAGCACACATACCTCACTCTTCCATCTACACAACTTCCATGGCTCCCCTCCACTCGCCATTTACTTAATGCAGCTCAGCCACCATCAACATTCCCGCTTGCCACCACCAACCATTTCAACAACCCCCCCNCCCTACATCATATAACCATCAAACCCAATCACAACAGGTCGCCAAAGCGGGTCCCCTCGCCATCAACCTGCCACACGAATCCACTTCTTCCCCTTTCTCTAAACGAAACCCCCACCAATTTTTGAAGGGATGTAACTCTACCCCAGACTGGCTCTTGCCAATACCTTATCATGCAAAAAATGGCTAGGATAGTGGGCAAGGCCTCCCCACCATACCACACACCTATGCCAACAGTCGAAGACAAATAATCTCGAAAAAGTCGCCTAATACGAATTGCCAGACCAACAAACCAGTTGCGAAATATTCCTCAAATATATTCCCCAGTTCATTCGTTCGCCTTATAGAACTCAGCCTATTTTTAATCGACCCGAGTAAGGCATAATGGTTTAGATCCTACCACGGCCTCTCCTCCTGCACACATTCTCATAAATATTATATAATACAGACTCTCGATATCGATTGTACACACTACTGAATTAATAAGTTTTTCAGAGAAGCAGAACGGACCGAATAGGAAATTGAGCTCACATTATTATATATGCATGTAATTTATTTACTTATTATACATTATTTCTTTCTAATAATTTTATACATTCGGTCTTTGCATTTCTCAAATGTTCGCAAATCATGGATAGTATCCAACAGACTCATCTGATATAACACAAATCATTAAGTTCACAAATAATTGAAGATATCTCGTTAATGTGCGAGAAATTTCCATCTTGTTGGAAAGCGATCTAAGTGTCTGAGTATATAAACAAGTTCATTCGGGTTTTCTGGAAATAGGTAGCCACTATTCTCAGCATCTTCTGCCTTCACCATTTCGCTCATTGCATCAAATGAACGAGCTTTCTTGACGCTTTATGCCTTTGANTCTCAGCATCTTCTGCCTTCACCATTTCGCTCATTGCATCAAATGAACGAGCTTTCTTGACGCTTTATGCCTTTGAAGGAAACTCGTTGGTGAAATGTGGGAGATCATTGAGAGAATCATCTTTCTTCTGATAAGATTCTTCATCAACACTGTCTTCATAGTCATTGCCAGCAATGCTGTCTTCATGATCGTCTTCACCTTCTGTTTCATCCTAAATATATAGTTTACTTTTTTTTGTACGAGTCTCATTGTCATCATCAGTATTTAGAACCGGCGATCCTTTATTATGAATTAAGTCGACTTCTTGCGAAAGTCTTGCAAGTGTATATTCCACACAAACCGACTCTACTGAACTCATTCCGTCTTTAGCATTAACTGTTTCATCATTATCGTCTAACGAATCAGAACCCACCGATGCAGCATGGGGTATTTCGGAGGAAGAGAGGGCATTTGCGGTGCAGGATATGTAATTTGCAGAACAGGAGGGGTTATTTACGGGTCATTTGTGGGGCAGGAGGTGTCATTTGTGGGGCAGGAGGTGTCGTTTGTGACACTAGAGTGGTCATGTGTGGAGCAAGATGGGTCACTTAGGGTCATTTGGGGATTATTTAGGGCTCATTTGTGGAAAAATGAGGGTTAATTTGTGGATTATGATATCAAACTGAGCGAAGAACTTGTCTGGAAGAAACTGTTGAAGATTTTACTGCATGTCATCAAGGAAATAGATAAAATGTATGGTTGAATGGATGCATAAAAATTCTTAAATATCACTAATGAAATATGTTAGCAAATTTATAAACAGAGCACTATCTAAGCAAAGTAGATCCACAATTTGCTAGTGCTTAAAAAATGTCAGTCTTTTCATGAATAAGACGCAAGCCAATTATTGAACGAAGTCTACTATAGAGCTTAACACTCTGGATGTACCTTCTCCCACTGCTGGAAAATTACATGGAGACAGTGTTGCTAGTGTTGAAAGATTTCCATTAAAAGTCGTTATACTCGGTGACATGAGAGAACCATCTTTACGAATAGTCGTTTTCGCGAGATGAAGCATTACGACAGTGGTACCATTCAGTTTAGGCAAGGCGATACATTAAAGGAACACATTGTGATTTGCAAGGGTTCGTATACTGAAAGCTAGCAAGTAANTCTCAGCATCTTCTGCCTTCACCATTTCGCTCATTGCATCAAATGAACGAGCTTTCTTGACGCTTTATGCCTTTGGTGAAATGTGGGAGATCATTGAGAGAATCATCTTTCTTCTGATAAGATTCTTCATCAACACTGTCTTCATAGTCATTGCCAGCAATGCTGTCTTCATGATCGTCTTCACCTTCTGTTTCATCCTCAATATATAGTTTACTTTTTTTTGTACGAGTCTCATTGTCATCATCAGTATTTAGAACCGGCGATCCTTTGTTATGAATTAAGTCGACTTCTTGCGAAAGTCTTGCAAGTGCATATTCCACACAAACCGACTCTACTGAACTCATTCCGTCTTTAGCATTAACTGTTTCATCATTATCGTCTGACGAATCAGTACCCACCGATGCAGCATGGGGTATTTCGGAGGAAGAGAGGGCATTTGCGGTGCAGGATATGTAATTTGCAGAACAGGAGGGGTTATTTAGGGGTCATTTGTGGGGCAGGAGGTGTCATTTGTGGGGCAGGAGGTGTCGTTTGTGACACTAGAGTGGTCATGTGTGGAGCAAGATGGGTCACTTAGGGTCATTTGGGGATTATTTAGGGCTCATTTGTGGAAAAATGAGGGTTAATTTGTGGATTATGATATCAAACTGAGCGAAGAACTTGTCTGGAAGAAACTGTTGAAGATTTTACTGCATGTCATCAAGGAAATAGATAAAATGTATGGTTGAATGGATGCATAAAAATTCTTAAATATCACTAATGAAATATGTTAGCAAATTTATAAACAGAGCACTATCTAAGCAAAGTAGATCCACAATTTGCTAGTGCTTAAAAAATGTCAGTCTTTTCATGAATAAGACGCAAGCCAATTATTGAACGAAGTCTACTATAGAGCTTAACACTCTGGATGTACCTTCTCCCACTGCTGGAAAATTACATGGAGACAGTGTTGCTAGTGTTGAAAGATTTCCATTAAAAGTCGTTATACTCGGTGACATGAGAGAACCATCTTTACGAATAGTCGTTTTCGCGAGTTGAAGCATTACGACAGTGGTACCATGCAGTTTAGGCAAGGCGATACATTAAAGGAACACATTGTGATTTGCAAGGGTTCGTATACTGAAAGCTAGCAAGTAANCAGTTTAGGCAAGGCGATACATTAAAGGAACACATTGTGATTTGCAAGGGTTCGTATACTGAAAGCTAGCAAGTAATGTCGCCAATACCCCATGCTGCATCGATGGGTATTGATTCGTCAGAAGATAATGACGAAACAGTTAATGCTAAAGACGGTACGAGTGCCGTAGAGTAGGTTTGTGTGGAATATGCTCTTGCAAGACTTTTGCAAGAAGTTGACGAAATTGAGAATAAAGGGTCGTCGTGAAGACAGCATTGCTGACAATGACTATGAAGACAGTGTTGATGAAGTATCTTATCAGAAGAATGATGATTCGCTCACGTTCCCCCAAATTTCACCATCGAGTTTCCTTCGACAAGTGGTGTGAAGAAGGCATAAAGCATCAAGAACGCTCTTTTATTTGATGCAATGAGCGAATTGGTGAAGGCAGAAGATTCTGAGAATACTGGCTACCTTTCTCCAGAAGACCCGGAGGAACCTGTTTATATACTCAGACTATATATCGCTTTCCAAAAAGATGGAAATTTCTCGCATATTAACGAGATATCTTCATTTGTTTGTGAACTGAATGATCGGTGTTATATCAGATGAAACTGTTGGCTATTATCCATGATCTGCGAAAATCTGAGAAATGCAAAGACCGAATGCATGAAATAATTAGAAAGATAGAATCCTATTAATATTATAAATAGGAAAGTCTGTGTGTGAGTTTATGACTATGTTTGTTACCACTTAGCTCCATAACGGCTGAACGGACTTTGATAAAATTTTGTATGCAGGTACTTTAGGTCCTGGAATAGGACGCAGAATACTTTTTATCCCGGTTAATTGTACGGGTTCTGTGGAATAACAACAAAACGTAATTCTGCAATGGCTGGGAACGCGACCGAACTCAGCTCCATAACGACTTCACGGATGTTGATGAGACAAAGTATACGTGGGTACATAATGTCCTCAAATTGGACATACGATACATTTATCCCGGTAAATTTAACGGGTCCTGTGGAATAAAAACAAAATGTATTTCTGCAACGGCTGGGAACGTGACCGAAATATATTTTTCCTCTGGTGTCAGAGTTTATCAGGCCGCCTAAGGAGCTCTGAAAAGGCTTAACGACTGCTATCAATCGATAACAACCGGGACCGAATATTTAACATGATTTCCGAAGCCCGTAAACACTCAGATGTTATGCCAATAAACTGTCACCCATACAAATATGTGCCACTGGGAACGATGCTTAACTTTAGTGATCGATTACGATCTCTCAGCCAAGCGCAAAAAGTAGTACCTAGGTACACTTATTTCTAAAGCTACAACTTTNTAGTGATCGATTACGATCTCTCAGCCAAGCGCAAAAAGTAGTACCTAGGTACACTTATTTCTAAAGCTACAACTTTCTGAAACTCGCGTTTTGATTTTCATACATCGACCCTGGAAAGCGTAAATGTGGTAACTATGCGATAGTTGCACAGATACACTAAAAAAACAATACCCTACTTCTTGGTTATCGGGTAAAAAATATTTCATAATTTTTGGGTTGCCGTAATCAGTTAAAAACCTAGGCCAACTTAGCATAATTTTATAATTCTGTTTTCACATAAATGAATTGTCTTTTCCCAATTTATTTATTAGTGTATCACTGTAAAACTTAATTGTACCTGGGCGAAGCCGGGCATATAATAAGTCAATAAATTACATGTATATATAATAATGTGAGTTATATTTCCTATTCAGTCCGTTCTGCTTCTCTCAAAGAATTATTAATTCAGTAGTGAGAACAATCGATATCGAGAGTATATTTTAGATCTAATTTATGAGTGTGTGTTCAGGAGGAGGGGCCATGGTAGGATCTGAAGCATTATGCCTTACTCGGGTCGATTAAAATTCGGCTGAGTTCTATAAGGTGAACGAATGAGCTGGGGAAGATATTTGAGGAATGTTTCGTGACTTGTATGTTATTCTGGCCATTCGTATTAGGCGACTTTTCCGAGATTGGTTGTCATCGACTGTTGGTATAGGTGGATGGTTTGGTGGGGAGACCTTCCCACTGCTAGCCATTTTTGTTCGATTAGATATTGGCAAGAGCCCGTCTAGGGCAGAGTTACATCTGTTCAGAAATAGGTTGGGGTTTCGTTTAGATAAAGGGGAATGAGTGGATTCGTGTGGCAGGTTGATGGCGAGGGGACGCGCTATGGCAAGTTATTGTGGCTGGGTTTGATGGTTTAT